>CAWUFW010012789.1:0-518912 GCA_963921515.1 Calotriton arnoldi | reverse complement strand
CGATTTGAATGGCGATCTGCTGCAAAGTGCTGCTGGCGACCAAGTGAAAAGTGTCCGGGTGGATCCAAAGGTGGATCGGAGATCTGAAGAACCTGAAAGCAGAGGGGACAGAGTCTGGGTCACTAGCCAGTGACCAGGAAGGCGATGAGCAGATGCCCACCGATGTCGAGTGCTTCAGGTAGGTTGACGGTCATCTTGACTCCTCAGCCACGAGGTCCAGGAGGCGTTGTCGGTGACCAGGAGCAGGATTCGGGCTGGTACATGACGTCTGTCGAGTGCTGAGGTGTCGGCGACCGGATTGGACCCAACAAGCCTTGGCAACAGCAAGTCTTGATGAAGATGAAGATTGACGATTGTGCAGACCAGCAAGGTCTGAGGAACTCACCCAGCAAGGGTAAGTGAGGGCAAGCCTGGAGCAACCAGGGAGCCCAAGTAGAAAAAGATTGGCCTTCGTGAAGGGCTACTAGCCAACGGGCTAGTGACCGCGAAGGAGCCTCGAGACGGTGCACGTGGAGCTGGCTCACAGGACACTCGTGGAGTGGAGGCCAGTGATCTTCGGTGCAGTTGGTGCTGGAGGCTAGGGCTACTCGGAGCCCAAAGCACGACTTCGTGGAAGACCCAGAAGAGGATGCACTTGCAAATGCGTGCGGTGTCCAGGGGTCACGGTTCCACGTTACCCACGACAGCTACGGGCCTCAACTTTGCTGGGGACTCAGGGCAGCCTCGGGAAAGTCTGGAAATCCACCTCTGGTGATGCAAAGACTTCGGCGTCCGACGGGAGCTTAGGCGGACAATTGCTTCTTTGGTGCCTGCCAAGTAGGGGAGCCACTCCTTGCCCCCAAGGGAGATTCTTCTGTCCTCTAATCTTGTAGTAGAGCGTCGAAGGTCCAGGATTCTGTGTCAGAGTTTCGTCCAGGGATAATCTAAAGTCCTAAGGACTGGGTTCCTATACTTATACTAAGTTTAGGGGTTGGACTTACTCTGTGGCCCCACCTATGGGTGGGTCAGGGCAGAGGGGTGGCTACACCCTTTCCCTTTGTCCAGTTCGCGCCAAAGCAGGGGCTGCAAGCCCCTGATCCGGTTTGAACTGGGGTATGCACAGGGACACCAAATGTGCCCCCAGTGCAGGACTTCAAAGCACCCGAGAGTGCTCCCGCCCAGCCCCAATACACACTATCCTGTCTGGGGAGGTGGTCACACCTCCCTGGGACAGGAAACCTATTGTCCAGGCCTCCCCTGCCAGTGTTTCGGTCAGCAGCAGGAGGCCAGACTTGTGTCTGTGGCAGCAGCATCCATTTTGTGATGCCAGGGCTTTAGAAAGAAGTTACAGGCCAAGCCAGGGTTAACATGTCTCTCCCTCTAAAAGGGTGGAATGCTACCCCGCCGCCAGAATTGGCGGGGGGTAGTATTCCAAGATGTTTGACACCAAACACGACATGTTTCGGTGCAGCCATTCCAAAGTTAGCATTTAACGCGAGGTTATAATGCGCTTAAGAGTATATGGTCAGGCTGCACTACAAACAGCATCACAGAAGGGTCTCCGAACGCTGCAGAGGGGCCCTGCTCATGCAGGGCGCCCTCTCACATAGGAACCACGCACTCTGCCTTCAGGATTGATAAGGCCTGCCATAGGAGTGACTTATAGGTTTATATGTGTGTATGTATATAGTGATATAGGTAGCCTATATCACAGTAAGGGGTGCATGCACCACCTTACCCAGGCTGCAGTAGCAGACCTGTGGTGTCAGTTTGGATGGCCTTCCAGGGGTGGCACAATACATGCTGCAGCCCCTGGTAGGCCTCTGAGGTACCTAGGCCCTGGGTACATAGTATACCATATACTAGGGACTTATAAGGGCACTCCAGATTCCAATCAGAGATGTGCCTAAGGCACATGGAAACCATTTTAGAGAGGAAGCAGCTAGGCTGGGGTTCTGATTAGCAGGGCCCCAGCCAGACTAAGGTCGAAAAACAGTGAAGCATCAGCAAAAAGTGGGGGTACCCATGTGAAGCAGATCCTACTCTCCTACAGGCTACTTATGTGGGTGGCACAAGCAGTGCTGCAGGCTGACTAGTAGCATTTAATTTACAGGCCCAGGGCACAAGTAATGCACCTTATTAGGGACGTATAAGTAAATGAAATTTGTTGATTGGGTATGAGCCAATGCTAACATGCTTTAGGAAGAGAGCACATGCACTTTAGCACTGGTTACCAGTGGTAAAGTGCCCAGAGTCCTAAAGCTAACAAAAACAAGTTCAGAAAAATTAGGAAGAGGAAGAAAAAGGTTTGGGATAGTATCAGATAGGTTATGCTCAAATTTGGACATTGAAGTAGGGGCACTGCTAGACTAGAAATGTTTCTGTTTGCGTATTATGCTGTGTAAGTTAGCAGTCGCAGCACCATTTTCTGTTAAGACGCCATTTTGAATCATGATCGAAACGAATCCTTTGCTATTTCTGAGAAAAGGCTTCTGCTGAGTTTCACTTCCCGAAGGTTGGGTTTTGCTTCATTAATGAATATACTGTTCTTATTAGCGCATACCTTTCTCACTAGATACAGGCCTTCTCCCACTTGTCTGGTGACGGGCCCGACTGGAGCAACCTTGGACTTTGCTATTTTGTATGAGATAGGAGCATTGAGATAGTTTTTTCTGTTTTTCATTGCCTTGCAGCACCTGCCTGGAAAACTCTGCTATGGGTGTGTTCTAGCCCAGCTACGAAATGTACTAAATGTATCATTATGCCTGTTGATTTCAGTCCCTCTGCAGCACACCCAGAGACTGGGCTCCACTATGCGTGTACCTGAATAAACAGATATTGGTTTGTATTCTCTACTGTCTGACCGACTCTTCATTTGGTATGGAAGGCTGAGAGGTGGTCGTTAGTCACCCGAGTGACCCGAATCGGGCCACTTCCTTCAGTTGGCGCCCGAACTGGGACTCCTTCGGGTAAGTGACCCATCCCATTTACGCGGACGGGGGGAGGTCGAGGCTATCGTCGGGTTGAACTGATGGTTCAGGGATCCCTGTATGAGGAGCACTGATTGCTCGCAGCTGCCCCTTCCATCTTGCCGGACGGTTCCTTGCCTAGTGGTCATCCCGACTGGAGTCCTGAACGGCGAAACCCTTGGATTTGACCATTTGGTCTGAAGAGTCGGCAGTGGAGAATCAGTTCATTTGAGCTACTCCTATCAGGTGAGAGTGTTTTGGTTCTTTGGGGATATGGTACCATTGTGATTTGAGTTTGGTGCGGGCTGAGGACCATTTTGATAAAAGCATTTGCAATTGCTTTGCCAGGCATAAATAACGAACCTGTTTTCTTTTTTTTTTAAATGCCTGGAGTAAGCAAGTTTCTTTCTTTGTGTTGTCGTTGTTGTTCTGCAGATGCTCGATTAGAAGAAGCTCAGCCGGCGCCTCCAGAAGGCACTCCCAATTTTGATATGTATGTGAAGCATGGTCTTGGCCCTATTATGTTTAGTACATTATGGCACAAATATACGAGGGACAATGCCAAGTTACAGTGGCCGTTGACGGGCACTTTTGATGAACAAAAGATTGGGTTTTTCAAGGAACAGTTATTTAAAAGATGAAGTAGGCAGTCTATGTTTGATTCCCTCAGAACTTGTCAGAAAGTAGCTAGGCAGAGATGAATGAAGATGGAAAAAGATGCACGGAAAGGGAAGATGCAAACACTGACTCAGAAAGGTGTTGCCTATGATAGAGAAAAGCAGGAGGCAGGAGTTGAATGCGAAGATAGGAGGTTTCATTTACAGATTGATAAATCTTATTTGGCCCAAGAGGAAAATGATACTTTTTTGGAGGAATTGTTAGACACTCAGCCCCCGCCACCATATGCCCCACAGAGGATATATCCTGTTGTTCCTTCGTTATCACAGCAGCCTGTTACGCTGGCTCCGACCGCTCCTGTCTCTACTGTTGTTGTCTCGACGGCTTTGCCACGGCACCCCCTGTTCCCTCTTTGTCTTCGCCATCTGTGGCAACTGTGACTGTTAGCACACCTACTATCTCGACTCCTATATCTGCTGCTCTTTTGCCTCTGGCACAACAGCCAGTGACTATTGTACCTGTTACTTCTGTTGTTTCTCCTTCTATGGTTCTTCATCCCCCGATGTTTTCGAGTGTTGAGACGTCAGGACACGGATTTGAGGATAGAGATTGGACTAAATTTAAAGAGTGAATTAGCCCGTTGGTGCGATCTAGGGTGGGGGATGAGAAGAAGAAGTTAGTAGTGGATCAGGCTGCGCAGTGGGGTCGAAATCCCATTTATAGTGGAGGATGTTTGGACGGTTATGCAAGATTTTAAGCCCCTTGTATAGCAGAATGCTCTTAAGCATATGTCTGCTACGTTTGCTATTGGTCTTTGGCAGCAACATTTTGGGGATGATGCACCGCAAATTCTATTTGATATTAGAGATCGTGTGTATGCAAGTGGTTTGGAGCCTGGCCAAGTTTTCGGGAATATCACCACATTGGACTTGCCAGACTTGTAGGCAAGTGGCAAGAGTGGAGGGAGATGCAAGGCTCCACTCGAGCCTTTCCCTGTCATGTGCACCCCTTTTGAGTGATTGTGGGGCCTCTGGACCCCAAGACAGCCACGGGGAACAGGTTTATCCTGGTCTTGGTGGACCATGCCACCCGGTACCTGGAGGCTATCCCTTTGAGGGCAGTGAAGGCACCCATGGTGGGCAAGGCACTGATGGAGATTTTCGCCTGCATGGGTTTCCCCAAGGAGGTGGTATCTGACCAGGTACCAATTTCATATCCAAGTACATGACAGTCATGTGGGAAGTGTGTGGGTTGAACTACAAATTCACCACACCTTACCACCCCCCAAGGAAATGGGTTGGTTGAAAGGTTCAATCATACCCTGAAAGGAATGATTGGGGGTCTGACAGACTCCATGAAACGTAAGTGGGATATCCTCTTGCCATGCCTTCTCTTTGCTTACAGAGAGGTACCACAGAAGGGGGTTGGCTTTAACTCCTTTGTGCTGCTGTATGGGAACCCTGTGAGAGGACCTCTTAGTCTAATAAAGGAAGGCTGGGGGCAAGCTCCCAGGAAGCCCCCCAGGATGTATTTAGTTACATGCTGGCCTTCAGAAACCAGACTGCATGCTTTAGGAAACTCGCTCAGACAAACCTTGAAGCCAGCCAGGGGCACATACAATGCTGCTGTGACCGGAATACCACTCTGGTTGAGTTTCAGGCTGGCCAGAATGTGTGGATCATGGCCCCAGTGACGCCATGTGCTCTACAGGGCAAGTGGTCCAGGCCTTTTGAGGTGAAGGAGCACAAGAGTGATGTCACCTACCTGGTAGATTTGCAGACTCCAAGAACCCTTTGAGGGTCCTACATGTGAACCGCCTCATACCACACTTTGAGAGGTCCGAATTGACCATGCTCTCGGCAACAGATGATGGAATGGACTAGGGGAATGAGCCTCTTCCTGACCTCCTGTTAGCCAAGGAGCAGGATGAGTCTATGAAGGGTGTGAACCTCTCCCCAACACTGACCCTGGAACAGAAGAGTGATTGTCCCCAGCTTCTGGGGCAGTTTGCTGCTCTGTTTTCCTTGACCTCAGGAGTCACCCATTGGTGTACTCATGTTGTGGATACCCGGGATAGTCCACCTGTGAAACATAAAATCTTCTGGTTGACTGACAAGGTTCAAGCCAGCATCAAGCAAGAGGTTTCCAAGATGCTAGTATTAAGGGTGATAGAGCCCTCCAACAGACCTTGGGCCAGCCCAGTGGTCTTGAATTATAAGGCTGCTGCACCCGGTGCCTCACCTGAACTGCAGTTCTGTGTGGACTACCGTGGGCTCAACGCCGTCACTAAGACTGATATGCACAGTGTCCCCAGAGCTAATGAGCTCATAGATTGGCTGGGAGCTGCCAAATTCCTCAGTATGTTTGACTTAATGACTGGGTACTGGCAGACTGCCTTGACCGATGGGGCCAAAGAGAGGTCAGCATTCTCAATGGCGGAGGGGCACTTCCAGTTCTGTGTCATGCCCTTCGGTTGTAAGAAGACCCCTGCCACCTTTCAGAGGTTGGTCAACCAGGTCTTGGCTGGGCTGGAGGATTTGAGCGCCACCTACCTGGATTACATTGCTGTGTTCAGTTCCAGTTGGAAGGATCACTTGCCCCAATTCTGAGAAGTGTTGAAGGCCTTGCAGTATGCAGCCCTCACTAACAAGGCCAGTAAGTGCCAGATAGGGCAGGAATCTGTGGTGTACTTGGGACACCAGGTAGGAAGCGGCAGGTGGCGCCCTAACAATTCAAAATTGACACCATTCTGGCATCCAAGACTCAGACAGAGGTGAGAGCCTTTTTAGGTCTCACAGGTTATTATAGGAGATTTGTCAAGGGCTATGGCACCATTGTTGACCCCTAGATTGAGCTGACTTCCAGAAAGCAGGCCAGGAAATTGATCTGGACTGGGCTTGTCAGACTGCTTTTGATGCCCTCAAGGCAGCAATGTGCACAGCGCTTGACCTCAAGGCACCCGATTTCTCCAAGGAATTTGTTTTTCAGACAGATGCTTCAGAGCATGGCGTGGGGGCAGTACTAGCACAGCTAAATGAAGAGGGCCGAGACCACCCTGTAGCCTTCATTAGCAGGTTACTTCCCCAGGAACAGAGGTGGAATGCAATTGAAAGACAAGCTTTTGCTGTGGCCTGGGCACTGAAGAAGCTAAGACCCTACTTGTTTGGGAATCACTTCCAAGTTCAGACAGACCACAGGCCCCCTCACATGGTTAATTCAGATGAGGGGTGCGAACCCCAAAACTGTTGCAGTGATCCATTTCCCTACAGGGGGTTGACTTTACTGTGGAACACCACCCTGGTGCACAACACGCCAATGTTGATGGTCTGTCCAGAGTCTTCTGCCTTAGTGATGAGAACCCCCAGGAGGTTGGGAAGTTCTCCCTTCTTTCAGTTGGAGGGGATACGTGTTAGACCTGTCATCCTTGGCATGGTTTCCCCTGTCTTTTTGCCTCTACCTCCTGTATTTTTGACTGCATGCTGGAATTCGTTTTTGATTGTTTGTGTACTATGGGCACTTTGCCTCTGCTGATCAGTGCTAAAGTGCAAGTGCTCCCTGTGCAAATTTTCATTATGATTGGTCATCTCTGATTGGCATATTTGATTTGCTGGTAAATCCCTAGTAAAGTGCACTGTGTGTACCCAGGGTCTGTAAATCAAATGCTACTAGTTGGCCTGCAGCACTGATTGTGCCAGCCACAGGAGTAGCCTGCAAACATGTCTCAGGCCTGCCACTGCAGTGTCTATAAGTGCAGTTTTAAACTGCCATGTCAACCTGGCAATTGCACCTACTTGCCAAGCACAAACCTTCCCTTTTTAGGTCTCGCCTAGCATTGCAGAGCATGCGCTGCTCACTCGGCGAGACCTATAGTTAGAGAGGAGATTTCAGAAGGGGGCTTGAAGCCCCGCCCCTCATTTTCATTGGCTGGCGTCACCGTTTATGCTAAACGGTGGCCTGCCATTGGAAATGAGGTTTTTTTGTTGCCGCCCTTTCTCCTTTTGGGACGGCCCCTCCGGACTGGATCGCTTGCTTCACGGCTGTCGTGAAGCACTTTCTTATCTTCACGAGGCGTGTTATATAAACAAGCTAAGATCCAGTCCGGATGGGCCGTCCCAAAAAGAGGAAGGGCTGCAGGCAGGCACAATGCGCATGGCGCGCTTTCACTTTATAATTCCATTGCGTGCCGACAGCTTGCTATTGTTTGTTCGTTGATACGCGCATGGCGCGCTTTCACTTTATAATTCCATTGCGTGGCGACAGCTTGTTATTGTTTGTTTGTTGATACGTGTTGGGTTTCTTTTCTGCCCAGTGCATACGAGAGTGCTCATGACGCGAAGTCAGCTGGTGTCTCGTTTAAAAGGCACTTTCTTGAGAAGTGTGTGTGTGTGTGTGTGTACGAGGTCTTTGTGTGCAGACAAGGGCTGAAAAAGAGAATGTGTCCTGTTTTTGCTTTTCTCCCATGCCTCTGCTTTTTAGCTGAAACACGGGCCATGCTTCTTGTGCGACCCCTGACCTTGACTGGTAGGTCACTCCCCCACCACACAGCTCCGTCTGTGTGCCCTGCTGCTGCCCCTGATTGTGCTCGTTTTTCCTTTCTGTGCCCCCTTGCTGCCCCTGATTGTGCTCGCTTTTTCCTTTCTGTGCCCCCTTGCTGCCCCTGATTGTGCTCATTTTTCCTTTCTGTGCCCCCCTTGCTGCCCCTGATTGTGCTAATTTTTTCCTTTCTGTGCCCCCTTGCTGCCCCTGATTGTGCTAGTTTTTCCTTTCTGTGCCCCCTTGCTGCCCCTGATTGTGCTCGTATTTTCCTTTCTGTGCCCCCTTGCTGCCCCTGATTGTGCTCGTTTTTCCTGTCTGTGCCCCCCTTGCTGCCCCTGATTGTGCTCGCTTTTCCTTTCTGTGCCCCCTTGCTGCCCCTGATTGTGCTCGTTTTTCCCTTTCTGTGCCCCCTTGCTGCCCCTGATTGTGCTCGCTTTTCCTTTCTGTGCCCCCTTGCTGCCCCTCATTGTGCTAGTTTTTTCCTTTCTGTGCCCCCTTGCTGCCCCTCATTGTGCTAGTTTTTTCCTTTCTGTGCCCCCTTGATGCCCTGATTGTGCTCGTTTTCCCTTCTGTGCCTGTTTCCCGCCGCTGCGCCTGCGGCCCCGCCCCCTCACTGCCCATTCGCTGCCCCATTCCCTGCTCCTCCCTCCCACCTCCCCATTTATGGCGGCCGCTGTGTGGTGAAGAGAGCGACCCCTGACCTTGACTGGTAGGTCGCTCCCCCACCACACAGCTCCGTCTGTGTGCCCTGCTGCTGCCCCTGATTGTGCTCGTTTTTCCTTTCTGTGCCCCCTTGCTGCCCCTGATTGTGCTCGCTTTTTCCTTTCTGTGCCCCCCTTGCTGCCCCTGATTGTGCTCGTTTTTCCTGTCTGTGCCCCCCTTGCTGCCCCTGATTGTGCTCGTTTTTCCCTTTCTGTGCCCCCTTGCTGCCCCTGATTGTGCTCGTTTTTTCCCTTTCTGTGCCCCCCTTGCTGCCCCTGATTGTGCTAGTTTTTCCTTTCTGTGCCCCCTTGCTGCCCCTGATTGTGCTCGTTTTTTCCTTTCTGTGCCCCCTTGCTGCCCCTGATTGTGCTCGTTTTTTTCCCTTCTGTGCCCCCTTGCTGCCCCTGATTGTGCTCGTTTTTTCCTTTCTGTGCCCCCTTGCTGCCCCTGATTGTGCTCGTTTTTCCTTTCTGTGCCCCCTTGCTGCCCCTGATTGTGCTCGCTTTTTTCCTTTCTGTGCCCCCCTTGCTGCCCCTCATTGTGCTAGTTTTTCCTTTCTGTGCCCCCTTGCTGCCCCTCATTGTGCTAGTTTTTTCCTTTCTGTGCCCCCTGATGCCCTGATTGTGCTCGCTTTCCCTTCTGTGCCTGTTTCCCGCCGCTGCGCCCTGCGGCCCCGCCCTCACTGCCCATTCGCTGCCCCATTCCCTGCTCCTCCCTCCCACCTCCCCATTTATGGCGGCCGCGGTGCGGCCGCGCAGCGGACGTGCGCAGCGGGCGCGCGCTGGCGCGCCGAAGGCGCGCCTAAGGCAAGCCCGCCTGCGCCCGTCCGCGCCGTGACCACGCCCAGTGCCAGACCCCCTGGTCCGGGCATCCCCCGCGCCCGCCACATCAACAGACGCCGATACGACGCCAGCACCCTTCACGCACTCAACCCCGGAAAAGATCACGCCTGCTACCAGGCCACCCCGAAGCGCACCCAAGGGCCCTTCACCTGCCGGAACTGCAGCTTCGCCAGCACCCGCCCCGCCAAACCACCGCCCAGGAAAGAACCCAACTACCTCAGATGCATCCTCCTCAACACCCGCTCCGCCCGCAAACACGCCATCGAACTCTGGGACCTTCTCGACTCAACCTCCCCAGACGTCGCATTCCTGACGGAGACCTGGCTGAATCCCGCTTCAGCCCCCGACATCGCCATTGCCATCCCGGACGGATACAAGATCACCCGCAGGGACCGCACCAACGGAGTCGGAGGAGGCATCGCCATCGTCCACAGGAACACCCTCAGAGTCTCAACCAACACCGACGACACCCTCAGCACCGCCGAACACATGCACTTCCAGATCCACACCGATCCCAACACCACCCTCAGAGGAACCCTCATCTACAGACCCTCCGGACCCCGACCACAGTTCAGCGATTCGATCGCTGACTTCGTCAGCACACACGCCATCGCCTCCACGGACTACATCCTCCTCGGGGACCTGAACTTCCACCTCGAGAACAACAAGGACACCAACTCCACCACCCTGATCGACAACCTCGCCACCCTCGGACTCAGACAGCTCGTGACTACACCCACCCACGCCGCCGGCCACACGCTAGACTCCATCTTTTCCGCAAGCCCACACGTCTCCTTCAACCACACCTCCGAACCCCACTGGACTGACCACCACTGCATCCACTTCACCTACAGGAAGCCCACCACGCACCACCGCACCGAACAAATGCCTCGCCGCTGCTGGAGCAGAGTCACGGAAGACCAGCTAACCACAACCCTCGCCCTGAGCCCACCCGCCGAACCCTCCGACCCCGACACCGCCGCCCGCAACCTCAGACAGTGGATCGACGACTGCGCCAACACCCTCGCCCGCTCAAGAATCCGCCCAACAGACACACCAGCAAGAAAGCCACCTGGTTCACCGAAGACCTCCAGGCCTCCAAACGAACATGCCGAAAACTGGAGAAGATCTGGCTCCACGAACGGACAGCGGACAGCTACGCCGCCCACAAGAGCGCCACCCGCAGTCACCATCACCTCATCAGATCCGCCAAAAGGGCCTCACTCAAAGACCGCCTAGACAACAACGCACACAACAGCAAAGAGCTCTTCAACATCGTGAAGGAACTCTCCAACCCCAGCTCCAACACCAACGACATCCAGCCGTCGCGAGACCTGTGCGACTCACTGGCCACCTTCTTCCACCGCAAAATCGCCGACATCCATGACAGCTTCAACACCACGACCGCCCCGGCAACCACCGAGACCACTGCCCCCACAACCACCAACCGCTCTGCTCTCCTGGACCAACATCAACGACGAGGACACCAGCGAGATCATGAACACCATCCACTCCGGTTCACCGCTAGACCCGTGCCCTCACCACATCTTCAACAAAGCCAGTACAGCCATCGCGCCCCCATCTCCGGAAAATAATCAACATCTCCTTCGAGACAGCAACCTTCCCGGAAAGCTGGAAGCACGCCGAGATCACCGCCTTACTCAAGAAACCCAAGGCAGACCCCAAGGACCTCAAGAACTTCCGACCCATCTCTCTGCTCCCGCTTCCCCCGCGAAGGTCACCGAGAAAATCGTCAACAAACAACTGACCCGCTACCTCGAGGAGAACAACATCCTGGACCCTTCCCAGTCCAGCTTCCGCAGCAACCACAGCACCGAAACCGCCCTCATCGCCGCCACCGATGACATCAGGACCCTGCTAGACAACGGAAAAACAGCAGCCCTCATCCTCCTGGACCTATCAGCCGCCTTCGACACGGTCTGCCACCACACACTATGAACACGCCTTCACGACGCCGGGATCCAAGAGAAGGCCCTGAACTGGACCACATCCTTCCTTTCCGGCAGAACACAAAGCGTCCGCCTCGCCCCTTCCGATCCAAGGCCACCAAGATCATCTGCGGCGTACCCCAAGGCTCCTCCCTCAGCCCAACGCTGTTCAACATCTACATGGCACCCCTCGCCCACGTCGTCCGACAGCACAACCTCAACATCATCTCCTACGCCGACGACACCCAGCTGATCCTCTCCCTCACCAAAGACCCTCACACCGCCAAAGCCCACCTCCACGAAGGAATGAAGGCCGTCGCCGAATGGATGAGGACCAGCCGCCTGAAGCTGAACTCGGACAAGACGGAGGTCCTCATCCTTGGTTCCAACCCTTCAGCCTGGGACGACTCCTGGTGGCCAACATCACTGGGAACAGCCCCGCCACCCACCGACCACGTACGCAACCTAGGGGTCATCCTCGACCCCACCCTCTCCATGACTAAGCAGGTCAACGCCGTTTCCTCATCCTGCTTCAACATCCTCCGAATGCTCCGCAGGATCTTCAAGTGGATCCCCACCGGAAACAAGAAAAACAGTCACCCAGGCCCTCGTCACCAGCAGGCTGGACTACGGAAACGCCCTCTATGCAGGAACGACGGCTAAGCTCCTGAGACGGCTGCAACGCATCCAGAACGCCTCTGCACGTCTTATCCTCGACATCCCCCGACGCAGCCACATCACACCCCACCTGAGAGACCTGCACTGGCTCCCTGTCAACAAGAGGATAACCTTCAAGCTCCTCACCCACGCACACAAAGCACTCCACAACTCCGGACCAGCCTACCTCAACAGACGACTCAGCTTCTACACCCCCACCCGCCAGCTCCGCTCGACCAGCCTCGCCCTCGCAACAGTCCCCCGCATCCGGAAAACGACCGCCGGCGGCAGATCCTTCTCCCACCTCGCCGCCAAGACCTGGAACACCCTCCCCACCAACCTCCGACAGACCCAAGACCTACTGGCCTTCAGAAGACTCCTCAAGACCTGGCTCTTCGATCAGTAGCAGCACCACCCCCCTCTTCCCCCAGCGCCTTGAGACCCTCGCGGGTATGTAGTGCGCTTTATAAGTGACATGATTGATTGATTGATTGTGATTTAAGGGTTTAAAGAGCCCGTCCCGTGGGGGAATTTGGGAAAAAAATCAGTGAATAATATTCAGTTTTTATTAATTGTTTGATGCCTGGTTTTAGGGTGTCTGCTTTCTATTGCTTTAGTGCATTTCTGCATGGCTTGCTCCAGGGTGGGCGTGTCATCTTCTGATTTGTGAGGGGTTGTTTTGGTCATTAATCAAGATGTTTTGACTCAGAAGTGTGTGTTGAGGTTGGGATCGATATGTTTCTATGCATTTGACATACTAGTCGACTTAAGGGTTTTTTTATGCATAAACTAAGTTGTATAATTGTTCAGTGGGAAGTTCTCTGTTTTGGGGGAACAAATTGTGGTTGAGATGTAATTGTGGGCGGAATTGCGAAGAAGGGGTGGATTTGCTTGCTGAGGGTGTTAGTGATTGTTAG
This sequence comes from Calotriton arnoldi, assembly GCA_963921515.1. Lineage (NCBI taxonomy): Eukaryota > Metazoa > Chordata > Amphibia > Caudata > Salamandridae > Calotriton > Calotriton arnoldi. The sequence continues at coordinate 505,743 of CAWUFW010012789.1, read as the reverse complement.
AAAACTTTGGAGGCTGCTGAGCGATGAGGGGAACAATGGAGTATGTGGCTGGGAAGGGGGTCAGCTGTGGTCATGGGTCAGGGAGCATTTTCCTCCTTTTGTGCTCCTCTACGGGAGGGGGTGTGGATAATTTTAGTGCAGTTCCCCTCCACAGAAGACGCTGCACTAACTCCCCTCCGGAGCTGCCCCCCTCTAAAAGTAATGTCTTCGAGGGGTTTCCATTGGATGCTTTTAGAAGTTTGGAGGAGTTCCACAGGGTGTGCGTCTTAGCTGTTCATAGAGATGGGGGTGGGGGTGCAGAGCCCCCCAGGCGACAAGTCCTGGCCAGTCAAACGCCACATTCCCTTTCCTCCCCACCGCCGTCCCACAGTCTCCAGAATCACTCTTGCTTTGTCAATAACATTGCAAATGTTGTGAGGGGTTGGACTTTCGGACTCCACCTTTACCCTGGTTTCACAATGTTATTAGATTTGCGTGCAGGGGTTGGAGGTTTTACGCACTGTCTCCAGCTGCACCTCTGTGTTTTGCAAGTGTTGGGGATTGTACACCGGGTCTCCAGCTCTACACTTGCTTTATCAGTATTTTATTTTGTGTGTTTAGAGTCGGTGACATTTATTCACATAATTGTCTTTCTGGACGTCTGCTTTGAACTGTGAATGTGTGCGTGTCTGCGTGCGCGTACATATGTGTATGTGTGCATGCTTGCGTGTGCCAATGTGTATATAAACCTGTGTGGATGCGTGCGTTCATATATATGCATGTTTCTGTGTGTGTGTGTGTGTAAGCACATGCTTGTGTTTGTATGTTTTCGTGTGCCTCCGCGTCCGTGTGTGTAAGCGTTTGTCCGTTTCCTGGTGTGTCTTTGTGTCTCTGCATTTATCCCACCCACTACCCCACGAGCTGTTATCTTTCAGAGTTGTTAGCTGCTCAGCAGTGTTGGTTACTGTCTCCGACAATCATGAGCAAAAGTCACCGAGAAATGTTAGGCGCATTCACACAATCAGAGAAAAAAAATCACATGACGTCAATAAAATAATCAAGAAACATCCATATAAAAATCTCACGGGCCAGAGATAAACACACAATCAGAAAAAATATCTTATGAACAGAGCAACAAACGCAAAATAATGAAATAATAAGAGAGACGGTTAAGAGAAACAGGCACAAACAGAATCCAATGTAAAATCAGAGAAACAGTCACAAAGGAATCCAATAGAAAAGCACCAAAAGAGTCACATAAAAGCAAGCAGACCAACTTATAAACACTTTCTAAATCAGGCACCATTCGGATACATCATATTTAACCCAGTCACTTCCGCCAACCTGTCGCTGAAAGCGGGTCATCCGAGGCCTAGATTTACAACTGCGGACAGCTAGGCTGCTGCAGCAGGCGCAGTAACCCGCTGAGCTATTTCACCTCCCAAGAAAAGAGATGCACCGGGGTTATGGCAGACAAAGCACTGTGAGTACACTAGTGTAAATGCAAAAGGTTTCGCATTTAAACTTTTTTTTAGCAATTGCCATATTAAATTACAATGCCTTTTATTTATGTTTTACAAAAGAAAAACAAAAAAAAAACAATGTCATTTACAATGTCAATAGCTCAAAATAATGTCAGTGCGAGACCTATTGCATTGTAAATGCTTGTTCTACATGTAAGCCACCCCTAAGGTAGGCCCAAGATAGCCCAAGATAGCCCCATGGGCAAAGTGCAGTGCATGTAAAAGGTAGGACATGTACTGGTGTGTTTTGCATGTCCTGATAGTGAAATACTACCAATATTGTTTTTAGCTATTGTAAGCATAGGTTATCATTGGAGCTGCCTTGTAACATCATACAAGTGTAACTTTCAGTTGGGTAAAGATAGAGATTTGGAGTTTGGGTTCCCTGAACTCAGGATTTAAAAATACATCTTTTAGTGAAGTTGGTTTTTAAATTATGTGAAAATGACACTTTTAGAAAGTGGGCATTTGCTTGCTTTACCATCCTGTGCCTCTGCCTGCCTGTGGAATCAACATCTGGTTTAGAGTGACAGCTGGGTTGTTTGCGCATTCCCTCTAGACAGTCACACAAAGGGAGCTGATGTGTTCCCCGCACATCCTTATGGCTCACCTCCAGTCTGATGGGCCTTCCTGAGCTAGAGTGATGGAAGGAGTTGACACTGACAACTGAATAGGGCTGTGCCTGGCCTTTCACAATGCTGTCTCCGCCATCCTGCAGTGTGTCTGGGGCCAAGGCAGGACAAGGTAGAATCTTGTGGACTACAAAGACTGTCTTTTGAAGTATGCCTTCTTCAAAGGCCAAAAGGGGTATAAGTATTGGACCTATAACCCTGATAGAGCGCTGATAGCACTCTATTTTGTATGAGTGCACTATACTCATAGTTTAAACGCACTCTCATGTATTCGTATTGTTTGCAGTGTTTTATGACTATTAAGAAACATTTATTTGAATCATTTGATGTTGAAACTAGTGAACGCAATTAAGTAGAACTTTGTATGTATTATGATTCCTTCATGCATAATGTGCAGGACGATATTATTCCTATATATCATAATTGTGATTAGTTTAAGTTGCCTGAACTATAGACCCAAAGTTAGTGTTTCAATTCTCCTTGCTCTTGAGAAATAAATAATTAAATGATTGTTGTGTTCGAAGTTAGAATGTTCTCATCCTTCTGCAGGTGTAAGAATACACATCGTTATTTTCAGAGTTAAGGAGAAACCCGGAATGTCTTTGAAGATGGCTGGGAAGCGAGAAGGGAGGATGCCTTGCGTATCTGGTCTGTCTGGAAGCCAAGGCCACTGGAAGAAGATATCATTAATTAAATTTGTTTCATGAAAGAAAAAAGCTACTGCCTAGAGGTGCGATGGAAAATTTTAAGACAAATGACGTATTGTGGGTTGAATCCCATCTTTTTGTATGATGCGCAGGGACAGCGAGACCAGACTTCTGCTAGCTTTCGGAGGAGAAGGAGCATCTTAGAGCAAGCTCCAAAGCCATAAGCTAAATGACCCATTTGACGTGAGTACTTCTTAGGAAGTCAACACGTGCTGACACCATTGGGGAATGATAGCAAAGAGACAGGAAGGGCCCTCATGTAGAGCAGTGTAGGGAAAGATTTCGATTTCTTTCAATGAGTCGAGAACTGAATATTGCATCTATTCTCTGTTGCATTGTGATTTTGGAATTTATAATCATCTGTCTTTTGGGCCGCATTACTTATATTTGTAAAATCGGCTCTGTATTAATTTTTCTGTATCTTTATACTTTGCTATTGAGATGTATTTACATCCAATTGTTTTTGGCCTTATAATAAATATTCAAACTGCACTTTGGAGTCGGTGATCTTTTCAGGCATGAAGACTTTGCTAATATCTGTCTGAGTTGTTTCTTCCCCTCAACCACTTTAGGTAAATAAAAGATCGATCGCTTACGCTATATTTAGTAGGGAACTTAGGTGTGCAATTTAGCGTAATCAAATGGTAGCAGAGGATGGTTTACCTTTAAAGTGGTTTATCTCTAAGGTGAGGGGAGTAATCAGGAGTAGGGTGGAAGGTTGAAGAGCCCTGAAGTGGAGTGGAAGACGGCGGAGACCGGAGACTGGCGGACATTGATGGTGCGGCGGAAATAGTGGTGGCGTGAGTATGAAAGGAATTGTGGTGTTAGATTGCGGTGATGAGTAAGTGGGTGATGTCTTGCAGAGTTGGAATGTATGTTGAGTGAATGTGGTTTTTGGTTTACTGGTCCGGACACGTGCGGAGCAGGAAGTTTTGGTGAGCGGACTCAGGAGAAGTCCAAGATCCCGGGATAGTTTTGTATTGTAATTGTCTGATCAAATGTGGGTGTTGTGAAGCGCTATCAATGATCCACTTGTGTTAGGGACCTTTGTGTGAATGAGGAATAGGTCGCGGTAGAAAGCCTCAGGTACCGGGGGTGGACTATGGCGATTGAGTGACCTCAGGAAGCCTCAGGACGGGGGTCACAACGGCTGAATGTTCTTGTGAGAGTGTTCTATCGATCTTTAGTGTCAGACAATTATTTTTTTTATGTGACTGTAAGTTATTGTAATTGTGTAGGAACAGTTACTTGGTTTAATATACTTGCAGTATACTTGTAGTATGAATGTATGTATGTGAGTTTGCTGTGAAATTGTAAAGGCGGGTGAGCCGCTGCAAGGAGTGAGAAGTGACGTCAGGGTGCGCCGCGCTGTGATAGATTGGTTGGTGTAACGTCGCTCTGGGATTGGTGGAAGTTCGTTTGCAGGGGAACAGCGTAATTTGGGCTTGAAATTGATCGATTTTACAATGAGATGCTTTAGGGTGTTGCGAGATTTGTGTAGAGGCGACACAGAGGTAGTGACTCGGGTAGGAGAAGAAGCTCCGCCAGAAGACACACCGGCACATTACATGGCAACGAATGTAGGACTTCATACTGTAGTGTGGCTTCAGAATTGGAATAAAATTACAGAGAAAGAGGGTAATTTGGCTTTCCCTCGTTATGGGTCTTTTCGTATGGAGGTACTGACCCAGCTGAGGGGGTGATGAATGCACTGAAACCTCCCCTAGACCCACACAATTCGAGGCATAGATGCATGGATGAGAGCTGCCCTAGTAAAAAGGAGAGAGGCTTCACAAGGAAGAATGAGGAAAGCAATGAAGGCATATCATGATGCTAGATGGGATGCCCAGTTGAAAAGATGGAGAGTAGACACCATAGAGGGAGAACGCTTGTACCCATTTCTAACGTTAGGAGAGGGGGCTGAAGGGAAAAAGATGACAGAGGAGGACAGTGATACAGATGACAGCTTCCTTGATAGATTGCTAGCGGAGCGTCCTCCACCGTGCGACTCTAGATCAGAGACAGAGAGGTTGCACCCATCAGAAGAGCTTATAGGTGTGGGACAACAGGGTTCAGAGGAACAAACAGCAGGAGTAAGAGGCAAAATTACCATGGTACGCATTCCGGGAGGGTCTGGAGGAAGGAGGTATTCCAACTCTGAGCCAGTACAACCTGCAGGAAACATGCAGTTACCAGATGCTTTGACAGTACCAGTCACAATAGGGCTGGTGGTTCCGATATATACTCCTAGAGAAAGAACCGATGACAGTCAACAGCAAATAAGTAAAGGGGAAGGGACCATGTCTGGAGGGAGTCTTGCAATGAGTGGGACAGGTTTCAGTCGGATACCAGTGAAATCTAGTACTCCACTGCCAGCTACAGCTGATCCATCAAGAATGGATAGTTGGGCAGAACGAATACGGACAGGAGCTCTAGCGAATTCTAGGTCTGACCTTCGAATGTGGGTTCAACCAGTGAGAGAGTCAATGATGCTGAGGGAAGAGACAAGCAAGAGACAAGAAGCGCCTAGAGTACTGTTTGGGCCACAGGTTATTTGTGCAGGTGACCATTGGAGAAGTCGAAGCTGGGAAAGAGATAGACGCGCAGCGTCGGAGAGAGAAGAGGGTGCAGTTCCTAGGAGAACTCAAAGCTGTGACAGGGAATGAGGAAATTCAGAAAGTGTTAAAAAGTGCAATAAAAGCGCCAATGCTGGATGTGGTACGTTTAAAGGCAGAACTAGACGAGGTGATTGAAGGTAATCTGCCCCTGATCAAAATTGATACGTATGACTCGAGCGAACTATTGTTCGTAGCAAAGGACATGACAAGAAAGGCCAAACGAGCTTATGATGCCTTGTTGCTTTTGGCACAAAGATATGAGGTTGATTTGTCAAAGACCAAGCTGACACAGGGTTCTTGTAGATTAAATTACACAGATAAGAATTTGGAAGAGAAGCGAACGATTGGATTAAAAACACAAATTAGAGAACTAGTGATAGGGATACGGACATGGAAAGAATTAGACAAATGGAAAGAAAGATGGGCCAAAAAGAAAAGCTTCCAGACTGGAATAGGAAATACTCCACCTTTGGGTGGAGGGACGGGAGCTGCAGGCAATTTTCCCCTCAGGGAGGTACAGAATGGAGGGTATGTACATGTGCCATGGAGCAGGGGTGATTTAGCAGCATTTACGAATGATTTCCTCGGCTGAGGAAGAACCTGCTGAGTGGTACAAGCAAATAGATCGGTTTGTAAAGATTTCGAAAGTATTGTGGATTGATTTGAACACCTTGTTTGATATAGTAGTGCCAGCGGATTTGTGGGCGGCATGTAAGATTGCCATTGAGTGGCCTACTGCAGAGCCGCCTAGAGATTCAATGACTCATGGTCCTTCACCTGATGTAATGAGAAAATATGAGCAAGTGATTACATGGTTGCAGTCGAAGGTAGCTCCTCAGACTGTTGATTGGTTGAAGATTGATCGCACCACTCAAGACTCTAAGGAATCAGTACATGATTATTACGAAAGATTGTTGTTAGCTTTTAAGCAGCATAGTGGATTGGATACAATTGAACAGAAAGATATGGGACAGTTTGTTTCGAAGTTTGTGTTGGGACTGAAATCTGATATTAGTTTGATGATACAGCAGCACTTGATATGTTGGCAGAATAAGTCAGTGGACGAGATTCTGCATTATGCTAAATATTGCAGTGATCAAGTGGAATCGACACAGAAGAAGTTGAAGGACAAGTTGATGTTGGTGCAGTTGAGAAACGCTGATACGACGCAAGGATTTGGAGGAGGTCAAGGTAGAGGTAGAGGAGGTGGAAGAGGAATGGGACAACAGATGGTGACCCAACCTGGTCAGGGTAGAGGAAGAGGAATGGATCCAGGTGCAAGTGACTGGGTGGCCCAACAGAAAAGGGTCACTGCCTGTCACTATTGTCACAAAATCGGGCATTGGAAGCGCGAGTGTAGATTGAATCCAGCAAATCAGATACAGATAGAAGGAGAGGGACAGCTGTCCGAGACTGTAAATACTGTGACAAGACCCAGGTCTATGTATGGAGGAGGATATGAGCCGCAAGTGCAAGTACCTCAACCTCCTAGGATACCCATGCATAATCAGTTATACCATCAGATGCCTTATTTTGAAATAAAAGATAGATTTGATCAAAATCAAGATTTACAAGAGTGTCAGAGGGGGGTGCACGAGGAATGCACCTTAGATGCGATCCTAGAAGTAGATCAGAGTGGGCCGTTTGTAGATGCAGATGTGAATGGATATCCTGTTACCTTCCTATTAGACACTGGAGCTGCTCGCTCCACGGTGAGAACTGAAGTAGTCCCAAATTTAACTCTTTCGGGACGATCAATTCAAGTAGTGGGGGTTAGCAATCAGAAAATGACTAATCCGTTGACAACCGAATTACCCTTGAGAATAGGACCATTTCGAGATAAACACCAATTTGTAGTGTGCAATTCAAGTCCAGTCTGTCTTTTGGGACGAGACCTTCTGTGCAAGCTCAATTGTACTATATAATGCACTCCGAGAGGTGTGGAATTGCAAACCTGTGATGACGATGCTGATTTTAAAATGGCTAACATGAGTCTGTGTGCAGAAATGTTTGTGGTGCTCACCATAGCAGAATTGCCCCATGACTTGAGAGACTCAGTTGATCCGAAAGTGTGGGATTTTACGGGCGAGGATGTAGGTCTGATGAGAGGGGTTGAGCCAGTTAAGATACAGGTCAAACCCAATGCTGAATTCCCACGAACGCCACAATATAAATTGACTCCAGAAACCGTGGCCGGAATAAGACCTGTGATTGAGACTATGATTGCCCAAGGTATTCTTAAGGAGATAAGAGGAAGTCCCTGCAACTCACCTATCATGGGACTGCAAAAGCCAAGTGGCAAGCACAGAATAGTGCAAGATCTGCATCAAGTTAATGAAATTGTGATCCCATGTTGTCCTGTGGTACCGAATCCAGCTGTTATTTTATTCCAGATACCATGCAAAGCAGAATGGTTTACAGTGATAGATTTGTGTCATGCATTTTTCTTCATACCATTGCATGAAGAAAGTCAGTTTTTATGTGCGTTTAGGATGGACGATCGTGTATTAACATGGAAAAGAATTCCTCAGGGGTATACAGAAAGCCCCTCCATTTTTAGTCAATGTCTGAAAAAGAACCTTGAAGGACTGGTGATGGCCCACAACTTAGTCTTAGTGCAATATATAGATGACCTATTGGTCGCCTCAGAGACTGAGGATGCTTGCAGGATTGACACTGTGGCGTTGCTGAATCATTTGGCAGAGAATGGACACAAGGTGTCTCCAAACAAATTGCAGTATTGTTTGTCTGAAGTTCAGTACCTAGGTCATCGGATTGAGAAAGGAAAGCGAAGGGTGTCACCAGATCGCATAGAGGAGATTTTGCAAATGGGAACTCCGAAAACACAAATAGAAGTCCGCATGTTTTTGGGAATGGTCGGCTATTGTCGACAGTGGTTCCCAAATTTTTCCTTGCAAGCAAAGCCTCTGTTGAAACTGACTTGAAAGGATGTTAGCGATCCGGTACCATGGGATGACGAGTGCTTGAAAGCCTTCCGTGAGCTGAAGGAAAGTATCTGTCGAGCTCCAGCTCTCGGAATGTCGGATTATAACAAAGCGTTTTCGCTCTTTTGCTGTGAAAAGGAGGGATGTGCGTTAGCAGTCCTAGTGCAGACACATGGGGGTGTCCGTAGACCAGTAGCTTACTTCTCAGCTACATTAGATCCTATAGCTTCTGCGTTGCCCGTGTAGTGTAGTTCCTATTTCCCTAATAGGCTCTGCGCATTGGAATAATATACACTATAGGTTTGACATAGGACTAAGGTCGGTATGTCCCTATCAAGTATATTAAACTTAATTACTTGTGCCAGCTAGCTCAGAGGCCACTAGAAACTCCTTGAGAACAAGAAGGGAGTAGTTTCTGGCAACCGAAAAACATGACAACTTTTGTTTCCCTTTAGAAGCGGAACACGTCTCAGAATCGTGGAAACAATAGATAACAGTTTCACTCATTCAATCGTGCATGGTTAGTTTCTACAGAGTTACACAGAAAGGAAAGACGGGCGTTTCAATTAAAAGGGTTTATTGAACAGTCTTGTTTCTCGTGTAAGAGATATGTGCTGTTATGATCACAAGACAGTATGCAAGATAAATAATGTACAGCGTAAGCAGTAGAAATAAATAATACTGCGCTAGCATTATCTTTTAGCATAGATTCACGTACATAAATAACATGAGCTAAAAATGCGAGTAATCATACGATGCGTCTCTAAGCTAGTTCTACCCCAATGTACCTAACCTAGTCTAGGTGTAGGGAAAGGTAGAAGTAGGTGGAGTATTCTCTAGTATGGTATACTAAGAGTATGTTAAGTCTAGTATGCCAAGTATGATTTGCCAAGAGTCTCTCTAGGTTCTAGTCAGCTCCATACCTTGAGAATGAGAGAGGTGGGAATCTCTTGCCGGATCTGGAACTCTAACACCCTGCGAAGGGAATCAGAACACTGGAAGCTGGATTCGTCTGCGTGCAGGAATGACAGCGTCTTCTCAGTGCGTCAGGCCGGGATACGGGCTCCTCTGAAGTCGAGGTCTCCTTTAACTTGCTTGGGCAAGGGATGGTATATTTATACCTGGTAGGTGTCTTGGAATGTTAGCATTGACGTGAAGTCGGACAGAGGAAGACGTCAGGAATGAACCCTTAAGGTATAACGGTTCATACATAATAGATGAGTTCTTGGAGAAATCAATAGTCCTGTGCTAGGGGAACTCCCGAAGTTTAAGGGTCTGGTTTCTAAGAACTCGTTGTGACGATTAGGGTGGACGGATGTCGGTGACCATGCCTGTATTTGGAGTGCACGGTTAATGCCTAAATAAGGACAGGGATTCTATGCCTATATAAGAGCAATGCGAATTGTTCCTATATAAGGACATGATTCAGGAAAACCTATATACGGACCCCTAAAGCGGAATACAACACCCACTCCAACTTTGATCGAACGATAAGACTAAATGCTAAACATTTAAATGCTAAACATAAAATTGAGTACCACATATTGCTAAAAACATTTCTAAAAGCATTTTAAAAGAAGCTCAAAACTGTTGAAATGCAATTGGTACTGTACATTTAAAGCATCGTTTTCATTCTAAGCATATAACGGAAGTAAAATGCAACGTGAATGAAACAGAAATATATACATATGACGAAATGGTCGATAAATTCTCAAAATCAAAGCCATTGCATACCATGGTATCAAATGAAATGTTAGACAAGTAAGGTGACAATGTGTCCCCGGAAGTATTCAAAGAAGTCCGTTTTATAAGACTAGTTCTACTGTAAGCAGATTGTTCATTTGCCATGTCATTTCAAAAATTTAAAAAGAAAAAAGTTCAATTCTGGGAAAAGTTCCAAGTTTGAAAAATATGAAGGCCAAATTTCATTGTTACCCTGGTACACTGTGAGCCGAATTAAAGTCAGTGTTTGGGTCTGGAGTAAACATTAGATCATCTATTTCCGTAGCCAAAATATCATCCACCGAAGTCGGTGACATTTGGAACACCTCGTTCAGAAGGTTAATTGCACAGAGATGAGAAACATCGCCTTCAGCAGAAGAAGCAATGTTCGCGTCCGTTGTTACCTGTGTGCCCGTTGATCCATCTCGTACCTCAGCAGCAGCCGGAAGCGTCTGTGAGATCTCAATGAATGCCGTCATCAGGATTGGTAGCCTCTGTGGACAACACACAGCGTGGGCCGTTATCGGGTCCAGCAGAGTATCGATATCCGTTGGCACGACTGATGGGAGTGTTAGACAGGTGTCCAGCACGCATTCTTCACCGCAAAACAGGCAGCGTAGAACAGGTAAGATGCAATCTTGCCAGATTGGTCTGAATGACAGGAACCACGTTGTATTAAGTTCCCGTAGACGAGGCATGCCCAAAAGCTGTACTATTCGCTCACGGCATTTCCGTTCAAGGAGTGCTTTCTTCACATCGCTCGGAGTGATGTTGGCGAATAGGCTTGCCATAGCGTAGTAGGAGAAATAGAAACAGAATTCCTGCAACAAGTGCTAGAATTAACGGCACACCACCAAACACCGAATGTGCGAAGTTTGGGATGATTCCGAGGACAGCCTGGAAAGGTGCTAATAGTCCGGAACAGATGGTCTTAAATACATGTACAATTCCGCTTGTATCTGACATGTTAAAGATACGTCCTATCATTTCTATGAAATGTATAGGGCAGTTTGTACGAATTAAAGCTTGTATCTCAGCCGAAGTCCTTGCAACTTGTAGATCATAGGTTTCTTTGGCCGAGGTCAAAGGCACTGATTGTTGTATAAGCATGGCTTTCATTCTGCTTAGAGTATCAAATCGTATAAAAGAGACATTCAACGAAGGCCATAGAGGCGACTCCCTGACTGTGTCTATTGGGGCAAACAATACTTGCATACAGCAAGTGACCCTGGAGTTGACCGTTACTAGATATGGGATGCCTGGCAACATGCCACAGCAACTCTGATCATTCAACATGAGGTAACTCCCATTAGAAAGTTGTCCAAACGTTGGATTAATCACAGCAGCTGGTGTACCCTGGTGGTGGCAGGACAAGTTTGCCACAGAACCATTACAAGCCCCGTGTAAAGATATGTCCTGACAAATCAGTGAACCGCTCAGTGCACTCTCACAGTGTGTACCGCTTAGAAACACTTCACGATCCCCACTCCAACATCTATATGTGTATGGTAAATTCCAGGATGTCTTAATGTATTCTTTACCCAACTTTTCATATTTGCCTGCTTGCATCTCTTTAAGGCAATACTGAAACTGGAAAGTAGTCACAGGTAGACTAATTTTGCCATGAATAAGCCATTCTGTAGCTGGTTTTTCTGCCACTGTGAATGGTAATTTTTCAAGTTTTTCAATGCTCAGTACTGTATACTTTGCTCCCCTTTGTGCTAGTTCGATCTGTTTATCAGTTACATTGTATTCTGCAAACAGAGCCGTCGTGTTGATAAAACGCCAAGGCACATAGCCCGCACGCAAAGATTGCAGCGTCCAGCTTAATAACATACTAGAACGTAACTGAGACTGGCCTTGTTGTAACATGGCTAAATCTTGTTCCAGTATGCCGATAGCAGAGGATACAATACTGTCCAATGAATAAATTCTGGAGGACAAAGTTGTTAACCCATTGTCGACCACAGAGAGAGTTTTCTCTAAGTTAATACGATCAAGTTCACGTATTCGTTCTGCAGCCTCCATCTGTGACACCTTCCATGCTTCATTATAAGTAGCATAAATGCCGGCATATATGAAACGTTTTTGACGCAGGTTTCTTGGTCCAAGCAAGAATTCCCTAAGATCTGCGTCTTCTTTAAGTAAAGATAAGTGTTGTTTCACATCCTTAAGTGTAGATTTTTGCAGCCAATCGAGGCATAATTTTCCTACACTGTATGTTGGTACTACCCCCGGATGCTGTCTTTGGACGTATCGTGGGTCTGACCTATGAATAGTAAACCCCTGTGTTTTATTCAGGAATCTGTCTTGACAGTTGTTTGTGTCTGTGGGCCAGATCAACCATTTTCTCCAATCAGGATTTGTTCTGTTGAGTTGTAGTATGGTGTCAACTGTAACCGCTGCCTGTGTATTGTTATCACTAGCAGGTGTTGGTACAGAAGGTGTTTTCATGTCTTTGATCTTGGCTAACCCAAGGCAAGACGTTTGTTGGACAGTGTCATTCAAAAACATTATTTGCTGAGGGATGATACAGGCTCTAAACAAAGCTTCTATCCCTTGCACTTGCCAATCTTTAGTACCCCAGACAGATTTTGTGTCTATTGTGTATTTCCAAAAGTCAAAACCCTGTCTAGACAGTTGGGCAATAAATGCTGCAGAGTAAATCTGTTTTGTATTTGTTAACATAATTTTCAGTCCTGTTTTGTTTACATTTCTATAGTAAAATGTTTCTGGATCAGATGTATTGTACCCTGAAAAATATGGAAACTTTTTAGCAAATGTTTTTGAACTACCTGTTGGTGGTGTAGGACAATGCTCCCATTGGTTAAACATAAACACATTTCTAGGTGTTGCAGATTTATGCAAAACATGATGACCATAGTGGTTATAGCAATATAGCTGTTCATAGTCTGATGAACCCTCTAAATATTCATTATTAGAAAATGCAGCAGATTTCTCTAGGTCAAACATCATGTCATTTACAGTTTCAAAGTCCCAATCATCAGAAAAGTTACTGGATGAAACAAAATCACTTAGTGAAATCTTAAATAAATGTGGAATGTTCAAATGTTCAATGCCGTCGGGCCAAAAATATCGAAATCTGTTTTGTCCCACACTATACCATCCTGTATAGGAACGGCTGTGATGTTCACTGCAGACAAGTCTCTTGTTTCACGATGGGATGATTTGTGTGGTTTTAAAAGTAAGTTCACTTCTTTTCTTTCAATGTCCAAATGGATGTATCTCCCATTTATAAGCATGCTCATAGTCATAACAAAAGCTAGCCAAAGCAGGAAAATATTCCAGAAATAACCCAAAGTTCAATCCATGGTGAAACCAGATAGGTCTTTTTCAAAAAATGTAAAAAGTCTTGTACTTGCTGTTTAAATGTTTTTGATGCTGGCGATGTCTCAGGTTCACTCAGATCCTCAGAAAACGTATCAAAGTTAATGAAATAGCCAGAAGCAGTTCTGTCAATTGTTTGAATTGCAACAGGATTCGTAGAAATCGCTGGAACCAGTTGATCACTTGTTACATTGGTGTAGACAGGTGTATTTGGACGAACTGTTACTTGAGTTTCAAGAGGGATGAGTTCCATAGCATTGTTGCTCAGTCCTTCATCTGTTACTGCTGAATTCTCGATGGTTATCAGTCTTTCAGTCTGAACCTCTTGGATAGTAGCGAGAGGAGTGTGCCTGCTACTAGGTCGGAGTCCACGAGGCCTACTATTTAGTATTGGCCACATACTGTGGTTTGATGAGGTCGATGGACACAAATCGTTTCTCCTTTTTTCCAGCAAGGGGCGGCAGAAGTACTGTTCTTGTTCCGTGTATGGCTAGGACAGGTACTGGTTGTCTGTAAGAAGGTCCAAATTTCTTCTTGTCTGCAATTTTTTCTCTGACTAGATCCCCAACTTTTGGAATCCATACAGGGCTTGCTGGGACCGCCGGTTTTTCCCCAGTGGTGGTTGGCTGCAGGAATACGTTGCTTTGTTTCGATCTTAGTTCATTTAGGTCCTGTAAAACAGCCAAACGATCTTTGATATCAAAAGGTTTATTTTCCACCACTGTGCCTCTACATTCCAGATCGGGCACCCACATTCTTGTCCCAAATAGGACCTCATATGGAGTGACCCCCCCTAGAGAACTTCTTGGCAAATTGTTTAATGAGCGTTGGACCCCATAAAGATGTTTGACCCACCCATCACCCGAACCTAATACCCTAGCTGTTATAGACTGCTTTATGTCCCAGTTTTTCCTTTCCACAACAGAATTTCCCTCAGGATGAAATGGAGAGGAGTACCGCAATGCAACGCCCAGATTGGCCATGGCGTCTTTGTAAGCTCGAGAGCTAAATGCAGGGCCCTGGTCAGAATGTAGCGTGCCTATTGCGTATGTGCCGATAAAGACTCGCAAATCTTTTATAACAGTTCGAGCGTCAGCCGAGCGCTGAGGCCATATCCATAGGAACCTAGAGCAAGAATCCACTGCGACCATGATATATTTATAGTTACCGTCCCTTTGCAAGGGACCGCAGTGGTCCAGGTAAACACAAGCTAATGGTTTGTCTGAAATTAACAGGGGTGTCTGCGCAGGACGTTTCACTGTGGAGACTTTCATCTGTTGGCATATTTCACATTCCAGAACATAGTTCTTGGTCTGCTTCCTAATGCCAGGCCACCAATATCTTTGTTTCAGTAAAGATACTGTTGCAGAAATACCTGCATGGACAGAGGCTATCCCTTCGTGTGCTGCTAGGATTAGTCCTAATCTACGTTCCTTGTTTGGAATTACCCTATCCCCCACTCCAGGGATTCGAGCAAAAGGAACGTTGTTCGCATCAATTACATAAGAGTACTTGAGTGGAAACTTTTTTGTTAGCGCTGCACCACTGCCTTTGCTCGTAGCATTGACAGCCAACATTATCTCACTGTCTATTCTCGTTTTTGAACGAGTGATCGCAGCTACGGAGGCCGTCTGAACAGCCCCCTTTGCGGCTTCGTCAGCCAATGAATTCCCTGCAACGTGAACGCCATCACGTTGATGACTCAGTGTGTGTATCACGTGAGCCTTTGGTAGTTCGCTTTTTAACTGAACTACTTGTTCCCAAAGCGTTTTATGCTTTATTGTGCCACCTTTTGCATCTTTGAACCCATTTTCAATCCAAGTTTGTATATATTCATTATACGACTGTACACAGTAGAAAGAATCGCACACTATGAGTGTGGGGAATTCTCGATCTGTACTTTCAAGTGCCAGTTTGAATGCTTGTAGTTCAGCTCGCTGAGCTGTGCAATCTCCGAGAGATTGGGTTTTTGTGACCATAGGTCTGAAGTTGCCATCTCGCATGCGACCTTTAACGATGGCGCACGCTGCACTGTAAGCTTGCTTACTCCCTGTTGCGGGTTGTGCGGATCCGTCAGTGTAAATTATGAATTCGTACTGATCGAGAGGCAGAATCTCAGTGGGCAGAGGACATTCATGTTCATATTGCAGGAACACTTGTGTTTTTAAATCAGGATCAAAAACATATTCAACATCTGTTGCAGCAAGAGAATTAACCCATTGTATCCATCTTGGATGTAATGCTTTAGCATTTGGAATGCTCGCCTTAGTTACCGCCTCTAAGGCCGGAACTGGGGTTACGACAATAATGCGTTTCCCTTGGGCTAGAGCTCTTTCTTTTGCTTCAGCGGTTTGAACTGCTGTCAGAATTTTTTCTGTTGAAGTGAAGCGCATTTCTGCTTGTGTATACAAATGTGATTTGTATGCAATTGGTACTTTTTCACCCTCATTAAATGTTAAGTAGGTGAATCCGCATTGACCCGATATTATTCGGATCACTAAATTGCGTTGACTTACGCGTGTTTGTAAGTGATTTGTTGTTAACATGTTAGCTTGGAGTGAACGCAAGATTTCTGTGTGTTCTTGTGTCCAATTTTTGATTGAAAAATCAGGTTTGATTAAAGCGTAGAGAGGTTTAACCCTTTCTGCGTAATTTAGAATGTAAGTTCTTCCAAAATTTAGGAAACCCAGTATGGATTGTAAGTTTTTCAGCGTCTTTGGAGGTTGGAGCAGCGCACACCTTTCTAAAAAGTGGGCTGCCAAGCTCTTGCCTTCACTTGAAAGCTCATATCCTAGAAAGAGGACATTGAGATGGGCAATTCTGGATTTTTTGAAGTTGAATTTGTAGCCCTCAGAGGCGAAGACCAGTATAATGGTGCTTACCCTGTTCAAGTGTTTGTCCAGGTCATCGTCTGTCAGATAGATGTCATCGACATATGACAATGCCTCATTATCATAAATTTGTAGTAACTCCGTTACTCTCGCTGAGAATAACCCTGGGCTGTTCTTGAACCCTTGTGGGAGTCGACAAAATTGACGCTGGGTCCCCATTATTGAGAAAACTGTTAAGTACCTGCTTCCAGGTGCTATATTTTGACAAAAGAAACCATTTGAGATATCCAATGTGGTTTTATATTTGTTACGCAAAATGTTATTCATTAATGCTGTACTATGTGCATTTTGCACTGCAAATGTTTTAGAACAAGTGTTTAAATGTCTGTAATCCAAAACTAGACGATAGGTGTTGTCTGGTTTGGAGACAGGAAACAAAGGATTGTTCATTGAAGAGGTGCATGTTTCAATCACCCCTTGGTATTCAAGTTGATCTAAGATCTCCCTGACCTGTTTTTTAGCTTCTTGCTTTATTGGGTCCTGCCTTTGTGCAGTAGGTTCATTTTTTAGATGTATTTTATGGTGAGGCGAGTCCTCATCCCATCCTACATGATTTTTGTATAATGCTGGTGCCTGGGCTACTGCCCATTTCCTGGCATAAATATATTTTAGGTGAATTGGAATATGGTTGGAGAAGGCAGGCATAATAATGTCTTCACCATGTGGGCACTCCCTGACAAATTGTGGTGGCCAGTCTTTTTCTGCTAGAAGTATGTCATAGCCCCTTGAAAGATTTTCCCAAAAGAGTGCTTTCACCTGTCTAGGTATGTCTCCCTCCATCCGGAGTGTTATTTCATATAACTTTTGTGGAGTACTAACCCTGGTGTCTACAGTCTCAACTGTAATGTACTCATTCAAGTCCAATATCTCCAGAAGTTCCTTCAGGTTCTGGCGAGCTATTGTGACTTCTGCAGCACTGTCCAGCATTGTCTGAGCCCATTCTCCGTTCTTGAGTTTTGTTCTCAGTATCCTCGGCATGTCTGATCTTCAGACCTGCTACCCTCTTTTTTGAGAATTGAGGTTTAGATTTATTTTTCGGAACGTGTTTGTCGTCTTTCGATTTCACGCGTTCTTCTCTATGTTCTGACCGTCCTCTTCTTTCCGATGTCTGTGACGAGATCTGAAAGGTACGAGAGGAACGTGTATCAGTATCTTGATACCTGTCAGGCTTTTTTTAAATTATCCCTATTCCTGAGGTTATACCTCCTTTCAGAGGGCTCCTTTTGAGGAGACCTACCTCAGGATTGAGAACGTTTCTCGTTTGAATTTTGTTTATTAGTTTCCCACTTCTTTTTAGAAGATGTAGGAGTTTGTTTAATAGAGTCCTTCTCAGGACTTTCAGATAGTTTTGGCTTCAATGGTCTTCCACCCAAACTATCTCTGCCTAATTCTGCATAAGATTGTTCTATTATTCTGGGTAGTTCTGTTTGATATTCTGTAACATCGAATTCCCTTAATCGTTGGCAGATCGCCACTGCTGCTGCCTCCCCTTTAATATTAGATAATATTATTGTTGAGACCTGGTCGAAATTTTTCAGTAATTTCATACCTAAATTCAGAGCAGGCTCTGCCCCGTATTCGTTTTGAATTTGTTTCAGGCCATCTGGTATTACTGCAATTGATGGAATACCATGTGTTTTAGTATAGATGGCAGCAAAGACTGAGCCCCAAGTGGTGCAGTCTTCCAGTTGTGGTGTGACCCCCATTGGTAAACAGATTGTTAGTATTATGTGTTTCTCATAAGGGCTAGTATTTGGAAATACTGCTTCTATTTGAGTCATTTTTTGAGCTATCCAGAATGGAATTTGCTCACGTTTTGTGGGCATTTTTCCCATGACTGCGTATAGAGTCTGTGGTGTAATTTTTAGTGTATTCCCCTGTTGAGGAGTTTGATTTGGAATGGTTAATGGTGGTTGGACTGTGAAAGTCCACATGACATATTGGACTAATTGTCTGTAAATTTTTATTAACACTGTAAGTTGAGTAAGTAGTTCCTCGTTTGACATTTCTTCAATGTCAGGATGAGGTGTGTAGCCGGCTAGAATCGGCCATGTTGCTCCTGGTCTACCTAGTGGACCGAGCCTGGTAATGTTTTTGTGATGTTTTAGGGCGCCTTTAAACCAGAGCTGATGCTCCTGGTATGTTAGTGGAATTTCAATATTCTCGAAAGGAATATATTCCTCTGGTGGATCATCTTCTTTGTAGAAGTGAAACAGTCTTGTTACTGAATTTGATTCAGGAAATATTACCCATGAATAGAATACCTCTGTCTGAAAGGATTCAAGTGCCTCTATCACGAAAACTGCTCTACCGCCTCTTGGTGGTAGGCCATGTTTTATAAGTTTTAGAGTGATGGCTCTTCTTAAGTTTGGATTGATGTCTATGACACCCTCCTCGGTTCCTTCGAAACCTGTAATGTTATAAGCTGTTAAAGCTGGGTGACCCGCAACTTCATCGTTGTCGGAGTCAGGCATTTTGTTTTTTGAAAAATGTAGAACAAGTTTCAAGGAAACAAAAAGATAAGGTGAACAATATTTTGGAACACTGTATCCTTCAACGTTGAACAAACCAAACAACTAATATATAGGGTGCTTCCCTATTTAGTTTTGGCGGATATTTAACCCTACCCACTCCAGACGTCTTATGGAGTATGTGAGTAGGGGTCTCTGAGAAAAGCACAAATGAGTTACTCAGTATCTAGCGTTAAATTACTGCCTTACCAAACCGTTGGGCGCCATGTAGTGTAGTTCCTATTTCCCTAATAGGCTCTGCGCATTGGAATAATATACACTATAGGTTTGACATAGGACTAAGGTCGGTATGTCCCTATCGAGTAATTACTTGTGCCAGCTAGCTCAGAGGCCACTAGAAACTCCTTGAGAACAAGAAGGGAGTAGTTTCTGGCAACCGAAATACATGACAACTTTTGTTTCCCTTTAGAAGCGGAACACGTCTCAGAATCGTGGAAACAATAGATAACAGTTTCACTCATTCAATCGTGCATGCTTAGGGGCAGATTTACAAGCACCTTGCGCCACTTTTGCGTCACGTTTAACATGGGAAAAGTGACGCAAAAGTGGCGCAAGGGGCTTGTAAATCTGCCCCTTAGTTTCTACAGAGTTACACAGAAAGGAAAGACGAGCGTTTCAATAAAAAGGGTTTATTGAACAGTCTTGTTTCTCGTGTAAGAGATATGTGCTGTTATGATCACAAGACAGTATGCAAGATAAATAATGTACAGCATAAGCAGTAGAAATAAATAATACTGCGCTAGCATTATCTTTTAGCATAGATTCACATACATAAATAACATGAGCTAAAAATGCGAGTACTGATACGATGCGTCTCTAAGCTAGTTCTACCCCAATGTACCTAACCTAGTCTAGGTGTAGGGAAAGGTAGAAGTAGGTGGAGTATTCTCTAGTATGGTATACTAAGAGTATGTTAAGTCTAGTATGCCAAGTATGATACGCCAAGAGTCTCTCTAGGTTCTAGTCAGCTCCATACCTTGAGAATGAGAGAGGTGGGAATCTCTTGCCGGATCTGGAACTCTAACACCCTGCGAAGGGAATCAGAACACTGGAAGCTGGATTCGTCTGCATGCAGGAATGACAGCGTCTTCTCAGTGCGTCAGGCCGGGATATGGGCTCCTCTGAGGTCGAGGTCTCCTCTAACTTGCTTGGGCAAGGGATGGTATATTTATACCTGGTAGGTGTCTTGGATGTTAGCATTGACGTGAAGTCGGACAGAGGAAGACGTCAGGAATGAACCCTTAAGGTATAACGGTTCATACATAATAGATGAGTTCTTGGAGAAATCAATAGTTCTGTGCTAGGGGAACTCCCAAAGCTTAAGGGTCTGGTTTCTAAGAACTCGTTGTGACGTTAGGGTGTACGGATGTCGGTGACCATGCCTCTATTTGGAGTACACGGTTAATGCCTAAATAAGGACAGGGATTCTATGCCTATATAAGGGCAATGCGAATTGTGCCTATATAAGGACATGATTCAGGAAAACCTATATACGGACCCCTAAAGCGGAATACAACACCCGGATGTCTGAAATCCGTTGCTGCAACCGGTGTCAGCAATGAAAGATGTGAAAGCATAGTGATGGGTTACCCGCTCATTGTTTATGTACCCCATTCAGTAGAATTATTGATGACTCGGATGAAAACACAGTATCTGACCAACAACAGGCTTACCAAGTATGAGCAGGTTATCTTGGCCGCTGATAATGTTACCCTGAGACGGTGTACCACTCTGAACCCTGCTACATTGTTACCTGTTCCGGCAGAGGAAGGAGATGAGGATTGTGAAGAGCATGACTGCCTAGATGTTACTGACCTATCTACCAAACCCAGACCTGACATTGTCGATGAACCTTTGCCCCAATCTGATTTGATCCTTTTTGTTGATGGTTCATGCTTAAGGGACAATGAAGGGTATTTGAGAGCAGCGTTTGCTGTGTGCACCATCATGGGAGTAGTGGAAGCTGCCTGTTTAAATAGAGTATTCTCTGCTCAGAAGGCTGAAATTGTCGCTTTGACACGTGCCTGTATCATTGCAGCTGATATTCGAGTGACTGTGTATACAGACAGTCAATATGGATTTGGTGTAGTTCATGACTTTGGGCAGTTATGGTCACAGAGGGGGTTTCTAACGTCCTCAGGGTCACTTATACGTAATGGCGAGTATGTGCGCCAACTATTGGAAGCTTTGCAGAAACCTAAAGAGATAGCAGTCGTTAAATGTGCAGCTCATGGAAAGGGAGAAGATTTTGTCACTAAGGGCAACAATTATGCAGATGAAGTAGCCCGATTTTGCGCTGAACATGCTTGTATTTTCAATGGAGAATATATAGGCGAGAACACAGAAGAGACCGAGCTCAGCATGATTTTAGCTATAGCCGATACTTGGGATGAGGTGAAGTGGTTGCAGGATGAAGTCTCAGAAGAAGAAGCTGCTTCATGGGTCAGAGCAGGTTGCACAAAAAGAAATGATGGCATTTGGGTATCCACAGATGAGAGAGCAGTATTACCCAATTGTCTACTGAGCCCAATGGCAAGGCAAATCCACAGAGCAGTCCATCTGGGAAGAGATGCTATGGTGCGAGTGTTTATTTTGTCCAATAATGCTTTTCTAATTGATTCTTCGATCAAAAAGACATGCTCACAATCACTCTCACCCACAAATATCTTGTCATAGGAGGTGGTCGGGTGTCTAATGCACAACTTCCCCTTCTGCTGGAAATCTAATGCTATGGGTCCAAAACTCCCCTTTGCTTTATGATCTAATTCTTCTTTAGTCCACGGGGTAACCTTGTGCTTTGGATCTGGTCTAAATAGAGTCTGTCTATGCCGATCTTCTATCTGATCTATAAATTTCTTTTCAATGTCAGTTAACATGCAGGTCAAATTGTGTCTATGGGCATAGGACGTATCTAAAGTAATAGTAGGCATGAAATACTTTGACATTCGCTCTACTTCCTTATAATAATCATATTTATTCATGTATTTAAGAACTGGGACTTCCGAGAGTACCACATCATAATTAGAGAAATAGTACTCGAAGTGTGCCTTGCTGTAAAACATGCTCAACAACACACTACATGTAATGCCATAGGTCACAGGCGTGGTTTAATCCACGCTTTCGTGTGTGGGCTGAAGCGGTATGCCACAGATGTGTTACTTGTCAACAAATGAATGTTGGAAAGAGAACTGTGGTTGGAATGAGTCACATTGGAAGATCTGGGGGTCCCTTCAATAGGATACAATTAGATTTCATTGAGATGCCAAGGTGCAATAGGTTGAGATATGTTTTGGTGGTGGTGTGTATCTTTTCGCGTTGGGTGGAAGCATATCCAACTAGACGACGTGACAGTCTCACAGTAGCCAAGTTGTTGTTAAGAGAATTGATCCCGAGATATGGATTTCCGACATCAGTGGAGACAGATAGAGGAACTCATTTCCACAGTGAAATCATGAAGTTGTTGTGCTCTGCCTTAAACATTGATCAAAGACTACATTGTAGCTTCAGGCCGGAGGCTTCAGGTCTTGTAGAGCAGGTTAATAGCACCATCAAGTCAAGAGTGGCAAAAGTGTGTTCGTCAACTTCATTGAAATGGCCAGATGCGTTGCCCCTGGTGCTTATGAGTCTGCGTAGCACTCCTATAGGAGAACAGGGCTTTCTCCTCACAAAATTTTGACCGGAAGAGCTATGCGTTTGCCTATGGTGCCAGCTACAGCATTGATAAACATCACTGATGATTTAGTGTTGGATTATTGTAAGGGACTGGCTGATGTGGTTACTTCTGTATCGCACCAGGTCGAGGCTGCGACTGCATCCACCTTGAGAGACCTGCTGCATGATCTTAATCCAGGTGATTGGGTACTAGTTCGCAAGCACGTGAGGAAGAGTTGTCTTGATGTTCGCTGGTGAGGACCATATCAGGGGATATTAGTCACAAGTACCGCTGTGAAGTGTGGAGGATTGCCGAATTGGATCCACGCTTCCCACACTCGCCGAGTTCAAGCGCCTGCAGAGGAAGAGAGTCCCCTGGTTCCGAGAAGCGTGTGTGGACCTGACACAGACAACGACGAAGGCACAGACCCAGCTGTAAGAGTTTCGGATGAAACAGAACAGCCAAGTGAGCACGAAAGACGAGAGCTGAGTGCTCCTGAACTGAGCCCAGATCCTGAAATAGAGGATATTGCAGAAGTGAACTGTGCACCAGATCAAGGTGAACGGTCTATTGGAGAAGGATCAGATCAAGAGGAAGAGAGGAGAGCAGATGTCAGAGCGGAAAAGTGGCCTGCAAGAAAAGAAAGGCTGAATATAAAGCTCGCATCCGAGAAAGATCTCGCTCCGATTCCTGAAACATCTGAATCAGATCAAAGTGACGTTGAAGAAAGACCGGATGGTCTGAGACGCTCCAGAAGAGAAAGAATAGCGTCTCGAAGATACGCATCTCCTGAGTGGACGTACCTGGCTGCAGATGCAGAGCCCAGCGAAGACCGGGAGGTTGGGAGCTGGTACGGTGAGCTACGGAGGGGACACCCTCTAGATTGAAATACAGTTGCTGGTCCCAGGCGTGAAGCGTTTGGAAAGCTAACTCTGCAAGTTCCAAATCCTCCAAAGCTGAGTGGATTGCGTTTCCTGATCCTCAATCAGGTTATCTTCCCTTCATTTGGCCGACAGCTCACCGCGAAAGAATTAGGAGAATTTCTTGCGGAGATTTCGCAATTTGTCCTCGAAATACTTGGATCAAATATCATTAACGATGAAGCTTGAATTATAACCAAAGAAAGCATTAGGCCTTAGAAAGAAGATAACTTAGACCCCAGTTTAAGAAGATTTAAAATTAGGGACTTTCTAATAGATGATGGAGTGAGGAATAGGGCTGACTACATCTCTTCAATAGGTTTAGTATCAATCGAATGAACTTTGACATTAATTGCATGGGAGGAGAGACGTGAGAAAGACATTGGTAAAACAAAGAAAACAGAAAGAGACTGTGTTTTCCCTTTTGTGCTTCGGAATGGATCAGTAGAAACCATGGTGTACGAAAAATCAACACGCAAACAGAAGTGCATCATTGGCACCCTCATTGTAGTGGCACTTATTGTTATAACTGTAGTGATTGTTGTATCTCTAGTTGGATCTCAGGATGTCGGACAGAATAGGGTACAGGCAACACTCACTACACCAATCTCCGAGATAGATGAGGATGCATTCGCAAGGGATCTAGAAATGATTAAGGAAACCAGTCGTAGATTACATGTTGATTTGTCATAGGGTGATTTCACTTTGAATGCGTATGCTCGATTATTGTATGAGTATGTGGATACCATGGAAGCGAAGGATTGCTATGTGTGTATGCAATTACCAGCCTCAGTAGAAGAAGGCATTCGATATCATCATTTGCCTGTGACCTATGGCATTACATGTAGTGTGTTGTTGAGCATGTTTTACAGCAAGGCACACTTCGAGTACTATTTCTCTAATTATGATGTGGTACTCTCGGAAGTCCCAGTTCTTAAATACATGAATAAATATGATTATTATAAGGAAGTAGAGCAAATGTCAAAGTATTTCATGCCTACTATTACTTTAGATACGTCCTATGCCCATAGACACAATTTGACCTGCATGTTAACTGACATTGAAAAGAAATTTATAGATCAGATAGAAGATCGGCATAGACAGACTCTATTTAGACCAGATCCAAAGCACAAGGTTACCCCGTGGACTAAAGAAGAATTAGATCATAAAGCAAAGGGGAGTTTTGGACCCATAGCATTAGATTTCCAGCAGAAGGGGAAGTTGTGCATTAGACACTCCGACCACCTCCTATGACAAGATATTTGTGGGTGAGAGTGATTGTGAGCATGTCTTTTGATCGAAGAATCAATTAGAAAAGATTATTGGACAAAATAACAATAGTGCCCAATGTGTATTTTGTGTGTGGAAAGAATGCCTATGTGAAGTTGCCCAAAAAATGGTATGGCACTTGTTATTTGGCTGTGGTACTTCCTAAGATTTTTCATGTGGATGATTTATGGCCTCTAGAAAGGAAAGGAACTCAAAGAGGAAAACATGGTGTGAGTGCGGGAGAAGTGATTGGAGACATATTTGGGGCTATGATACCGAGTATGGGTGTGATTCTGAATGATTTGAAAATCAGAAAGCTGGCAACATTAGTGGTTAAGCTCTCAATAAATACAGCTCAGATTTTATTACTTGTAGATGGGGAGATGGTTTCGATAAGATCTGTGGTTTTGCAAAACCGTCTTGCCCTAGATGTGCTGCTAGCAAAAGCCGGAGGAGTCTGCAAATTATTGAAAGTTCAACAGTGCTGCACTTATATTCCTGATAACAGTCGGGATATAAGGAAATATATCAACAATATTTCAGATATACACCAAGAGTTACGTGAGATGGCTGCTGAAGGACTCTGGGAACAAGTGGGGAAAGGATTTGGCAAGATAGGCAGTTGGTTTGGAAGTTTGGGACAAGGAATAATGGGATATATCTTGAAGCCTATTATAATAGCTGTCATTTGTATAATTGTCCTACTAGGAGCCATCAAAGCTTGGAAATGGCAAAGGGCACGACATCAGGAGACTGTTTTGAGAAAGCGAGAGCACCAACTTGAGCAACTGCAGGACAGACATTATCAGCACCTCAAGGGGTTAGAACGATTCAGACAGGGATGGCAAGCTACAGCTTCTGATTAGGTCGGTCTCTTCTAAAAGGAGAAAAACTACAGTAGAATAGAAAGTTGGTGTTATGACACTAGTCATAAGAGGGGGGAACTGATAGAGCGCTGATAGCACTCTATTTTGTATGAGTGCACTATACTCATAGTTTAAACGCACTCTCATGTATTCATATTGTTTGCAGTGTTTTATGACTATTAAGAAACATTTATTTGAATCATTTGATGTTGAAACTAGTGAACGCAATTAAGTAGAACTTTGTATGTATTATGATTCCTTCATGCATAATGTGCAGGACGATATTATTCCTATATATCGTAATTGTGATTAGTTTAAGTTGCCTGAACTATAGGCCCAAAGTTAGTGTTTCAATTCTCCTTGCTCTTGAGAAATAAAAAATTAAATGATTGTTGTGTTCGAAGTTAGAATGTTCTCATCCTACTGCAGGTGCAAGAATACACATCGTTATTTTCAGAGTTAAGGAGAAACACGGAATGTCTTTGAAGATGGCAGGGAAGCGAGAAGGGAGGATGCCTTGCGTATCTGGTCTGTCTGGAAGCCAAGGCCACTGGAAGAAGATATCATTAATTAAATTTGTTTCATGAAAGAAAAAAGCAACTGCCTAGAGGTGCAATGGAAAATTTTAAGACGAATGACGTATTGTGGGTTGAATCCCATCTTTTTGTATGATGCGCAGGGACAGCGAGACCAGACTTCTGCTAGCTTTCGGAGGAGAAGGAGCATCTTAGAGCAAGCTCCAAAGCCATAAGCTAAACGACCCATTTGACGTGAGTACTTCTTAGGAAGTCAACACGTGCTGACACCATTGGGGAATGATAGCAAAGAGACAGGAAGGGCCCTCATGTAGAGCAGTGTAGGGAAAGATTTCGATTTCCTTCAATGAGTCGAGAACTAAATATTGCATCTATTCTGTGTTGCATTGTGATTTTGGAATTTATAATCATCTGTCTTTTGGGCCGCATTACTTATATTCGTAAAATCGGCTCTGTATAAATTTTTCTGTATCTTTATCCTTTGCTATTGAGATGTATTTACATCCAATTGTTTTTGGCCTTATAATAAATATTCAAACTGCACTTTGGAGTCGGTGATCTTTTCAGGCATGAAGACTTTGCTAATATCTGTCTGAGTTGTTTCTTCCCCTCAACCACTTTAGGTAAATAGAAGATCGATCGCTTACGCTATATTTAGTAGGGAACTTAAGTGTGCAATTTAGCGTAATCAACCCCACATCTTTAGAACACTTCTTGACTGAGGACCCTGCCAAGAAGAAGAGGTGAAGTGCTGTCAGAAGGAGTACTTCCCCTTTGATGTGTAATGCTTTGCTGGGTTGGTCTGCAGTTGCTGCTTCTGTCTGTGAGCAGTGAAAGAACTGGACTTTGCTGGTTGTATCCTGCTTTTCCAAGGTTCCCCAAGGGCATGTGTGTACTTGCCTCCTGTTGGTAGTCTCAGGGCCATCAAAGACTTTATCTGCAGTATCTCTGAACTCCACTGCTGGTTTTCTGACCTGCCAAGTGGTGCGTGGACAAAAGTACACAATTGTGGCACCCCTAGTTCAAAGACAAATGTGTGTGACCCATATAGGACAACAAAATGGTCAGAAAATGTGAGGGGGAATTCCAGGGCCATAATTAAAGTCTTTCTGAATTAGAGTCTAGCCATCAAAGGTTGCTGGTCCCAGAATGGGGTACAGCCTTTGGGACCTGGAATTACCCATTTTTTCTCAATTCCGGTACCTTTTCCATAAAAGTGGAAAGAGTTAGGGGATATCTGTGTGCTGCTGTAAATCTTGGAAACACAGGGCACCTCAGAATTGCCAGAACAGTAGCTGCACAGGGACAGTGCTTGGGGCAACTTGTCATGAGGACCTTAAAACGTTTCAGAATAAACACCTTAAAAAAAAAAAAATTGGTGGACACCCTGTATTACAAGTGAAATATTGCTTACTGTACCTGTAAAATGGAGGATGCGGCTTGACGTACCAGATTGTAAATAATGTCCTTCGTCAGTTTTTATTATTCACAAAATGTCTACTCTGTCAACCCTTCTCACGTGGATTCCACTAACTATGCCTCCATTAGTACAAACCATATCACGATTCTGCGATATTTCTTGAAGTCCAGACAGCAATGTTCTGTCCCCTTTTTGTAATGTAAGGCGAGAACCCATAATTCTGCAATAACAAAAGTTATTTTCTTTTTCAAAACAAAAAGTTACTTCGCACAAAAAAAAACCCCAATCATTGCATCGTCTGCCATGTGCCTGTTGAATGTTGACATCTCGTTAAATATGTCCTCGGGTGGAGTGTCAAGCCGCATTAATTATGTATCCGCAAGAAAAAGTCGAGTTTGGGTCTCAAAGAGAGCGATAGTTGGACTTTCATGATCAGAAACATACGCCTGTATCAAAGGAAATACCCGAGAGAAAGCCATCTAATAGCCTCCAGCTAAAGCATTAATCGTTTGAAACATATTCTAGTTGATATTATTAATGCACTAATGATGAAGCCCAGGATTTTAAAATGACAAACAAAATTCTATTTACTGAGTAAATGTCTACACTTGGACAGTTTTGAAAGAACCTCGCCTGCTGCTGGTGATTATTTAAATTTAATTAGCTCTACGGTCTTCGAAGAAACATGTTTCTTAACAACAGAAGCATGTAGGTGTATAAAAGATGCACAATTGAAATAAGACCACATACTGCATTGACCACCACCTTGAAAACTAGTCATTCGACCAAAAAATGGATTTGCTCCAAAATAATTGTTGTCAAAACTTATTTCTATGTGGTCAAATATTGTATTGGTTTGAATAGGCCTGGATTAAGACATAAACCACTTAATAGGTTTTAAGTTTAGCAGGTTTAATGTTTTAAGGGCCCAATGTACCATTCCCATTCAGAAGATAGGGGTGTGAAATTGGCACACTGACTGGTTTGTAGAGTGGAACGCAATTTGTTATGTGACATATGTACTAATAGTTCGCATTGGAAATTGTATATTTGCAAGGGGTTATAAAACTAACTGTTTAATGAATAAAAATTTGGCAGGTCACAATTTACCACACTTGAATGGGTGATATTGCAAATATGGAGACCTATAAGCAGGGGCGGCTCCTCCATAATGGCGAGGAGCGTCGCTTCACTGGCCAGAGTCAGTCACAGAAAAATAAAATGATATTAAAACAATATCATTTTATTTTTCTGTGAGGGGCTCTGGCTGATGTGTGGAGTGGGCCCAGGCCATAACAGGCAGGAGTGGTGGGCACTTAGAAGTGCGCATGTAAGTTTGGCCGGCTGTCTCAGGCCAGGCATACAGACATGTGCACTTCTATTTCTCCAAACCAGCTGTGTTCACAGCCGGGTTGGAGAAAAGCAGCAGGCTTCCAGGCAGTGTCTAAGCGGCAGAGCTGGCGCGATTGGGTGAGGAGCCTGTGCCTTCCCATAAACTGATGCGAGTCAAGCACCGAGATGGCCCTCAGCGTCAGGGCAGCGTAGGGTAGAAGGGAGTATCGCTGCATGCCTGCTCCTGTCTGTTATCTGCCCACACTGGTCTCTCTCTCTCTCTCTCTCATCATGCCTGCTCCTGTGTGTTATCCGCCCACACTGGGCTCCCTCTCTCTGGAGAGAGAGAGAGCCCAGTGTGGGCAGATAACACACAGGAGCAGGCATGCAGCGATACTCCCTTCTACCCTACAACTTACAACCGCTCCTTCTCAGGAATGGCCCCTAGGATTTGGAATGCCTTACCCCCAAAAACAAGACAGAACCCTCACGCGGCGTCCTTTAAAAACAAAGTTAAAGCGATTCTCCTGACAAAATTCACTTGAACTATTTGTTGCAGGATTGTAGATATGTGCTATGCTGGAACAGTTACCGTTGTGTTACCTAATATAAGCAATAATATTTTCGTATGTATATGCCTATTTTCCTCTGTCTATTCCCTCTATTTCCTTTATTTGTTGTAAAGCACTCTGATACCCGCAAGGGTCTTGTCCGCGCTATATAAAACCTTCAAAATAAAAATAAATAAATAAATACCCTACTCTGCACCAAAACCATCTAACACTATCATGGAGTTATGCAGGAAAGGTTCTCACAGGTCCCTCACCACTCTTAGGTGAAATAAACAAGCCACTGTCCACCTCACTCAGGGTTCGCTACACCCTGAAGATGCAGTTGCAAGCCCCTAGCAGGAACTCTGGCCTTAATCTGCAGCACACAGGCTGGGGTCTGCAGCTTCCTCCGTCCTGTTGGGATGGCTGGAAATCCCTAGAAAAGACAGCCCACTCAAAATGTTTAATATTCTAATGACAGACAGCTATGTCTGGGACATTGATATGGTTCTCTGCTGACATACCAGAGTCTAACACCCCAACATCATCTGTCAGACTACTGTCACTCACTACCACACTTGCAGTATCAGGAGAGGTGATTTCTGGAAAACCTACAGTACATTCCCTGGGCTGCTCTACCAGTGGGAACCAACCCAAGGTGCTAAGGGTCACCTGTCTTTCACGGTAACAGTGTGCATGTCCCCCACCTGGGGACTGTCAAGCACCTTCTGGTCACCTGGAAGCACCTCTGGACACTATGCAGGATTTGCCTGACACTCCCAACTTTGGATAACTCCCCAGCCTCCAAGTGTTCAAGCTGGAGACCAACTAGATTCTCTAAAGATCCCTCTGGGAAAATGGATAGGTCACCTTTTAGGTACATACAGTCACCTTCTATCTCAATTAATTCATGCCTTGTAAACAAGGATTTATGAGGGGTCTTTAAGGAGGGTACACCTACAGTGTGCAAGGGAGGAGTCTGCAAAGGCAAATCCCTCTACAGCTTGTCGTTCCAACAGCTCAGTACAACAATCCCTAAAAGAAGTGTGTAATACCGACACAGTCTGATGGCCAGCATCCCCTCCACCTGGAGAAGGCACAACCAAACCACCAGGTTGTGCCACTGCAGGTTCTATCCTCCTCCAACACCACCTCCTCTTCATGGGTCTCCACACCATGTCTATAGGGTTTGATCTCATAGGACTTGCCAGAGTGGTCACTGGGCATCACCACACAGCCGACAATTCAGGTTCTAGAAACGCCGCCTCAAGGGTAACCTTCTTCACTGAACACAGCAGTTTTCTATCATACCCTGAACCTTAGGGTTCACCATTTGCCCTTCCTGGGAATCTAGAGAGTCCACCATCTACTCTCTGGTCTCTGCAAGGTCAGTCACTAGCCCAACCAGGGTAACTTGGGCACTTACTACCCTCTCATTTCTCCTCACAAGCTGCCACAACACCTTCGTCAACGACCATTCCTTACTAAGATGGATCTCCCAGGGACAGCTCCTGTCCTCAGCAGTAAACCTATGGGAACCTTGGGAACTGCTACTTTTTTCTTTTGCCCCTATCATGGAAAAAGTTCCCAAAAACCACCCCACCCTTCTGGCAGGTTCTCTGAGGGGTTCCAATGGAATTCCAGGTACTCTCCTGCCACACTGAGCAAACTGCTTCTGAATGTTTGGCCTGTGCCACGGCGGGAACGTCTCCACTAAACAATGACTAAGGGTAAGCTCCTTCTTGTGAAATTTGCATTGTCCTTGACAAGTGGAAACATTTCTTGAAGTCTCCCAAACATTTCCTACAAACTAAGAAGCGGGTTACACTCCCTCTTCCCAACCTTTGTGGAATGGAAACTTCTCAAAGTCTCTAAACCTGCAGAGAAATATCTTCTTCATACAGGTTTAGGGCCTGATTCACATTTACGATTGTTTGCTATTCACAAAGCTATTTTATGAGTAGTATCTTTATGACTGCGGATTCTCCCGACATAGAAAGAAAGGACAGTACTATTTTTTTCTGTTCAGAGATTCCGCAGTCGTAAAGATACTACTAGTGAAATACCTTTGTGAATAGCAAACAATCATAAACTTACACAAAAGAGTAAGCTTATATTGGTGAATCAGGCCAGTGGGTGTAGTGTTGTGAGTTAAAGCGTACTAAAGCCTGATGGAAAAAGTTCTGAGAGCCCAACTTCATCCCAAATTGTAAACTGGTCACAGTGAAATCTAAAAACTACTCAACAATGTCTTCATATAGATAATACTCTTGAGTTCCCGCAGCTACACATTTGAATCCCTTATGGAGCCTCTCATGCTGATATTTGCTCTTAATGAACCTGATTCACAAACTGCACTTCGTAGTATGTTTTATAGTACTACAGTAGTACTACAAATACTTCTATAAAGCACTATTCACACATTGTACTTTTGTAGTAACTTACACTTTTGAGTAAGTGTATTACTTTTTGGTCTTCACAAAACTGCATTTTTGTAGTAACATACCATTTTTTAGTAAGCCCCTAGCTCAATTATTTTCTCTGTGAGGGTGTAGCTGTACCAGTTGTTGGTCACTTGTAGTGCTGGA
This sequence comes from Calotriton arnoldi, assembly GCA_963921515.1. Lineage (NCBI taxonomy): Eukaryota > Metazoa > Chordata > Amphibia > Caudata > Salamandridae > Calotriton > Calotriton arnoldi. The sequence continues at coordinate 473,713 of CAWUFW010012789.1, read as the reverse complement.
CTCAATACAAAAGTGTAAGTTACTACACAAGTGTAAGTTACTACAAAAGGGCAGTTTGTGACTGCCGAAAAGTAGTACACTTATTCAAAAGTGTAAGTTACCTTTTTGAATCAGGCCCTATGTGTAGGCACTGAATGAACCTACCAATTTAATAAACACAATCTGATTAGGTCAAAACGAATTTCTGGGAGAATTTCTGCTCAACACCTGCTTGCTGTGGAAGAAACTGTAGGCAATCCCCATAGAAGTGAATGTTAAGTTCAAGCAGAACCCACAAGGAAGCCACTCAATAAAATTCCAAGATCAATTTAGGGGGAAAAAATGAAAGAAATGTCATCTTCTTACTACAATTATAAGATGCTGCTTTGGTTGAGGTCTCTGCTTATTTTAATGAGGGAGTGCTGTTGTCAATGAGCCACTACTATTAACATGTCCTACTAATGCCACAGTTTTTGCTACCATTAGAGCAGAAATGGATGCGGCTGGAGACGCATTTATTAATTCGAGATTATAGCTCAAAAAGGAAAGTTATGAAGCTGCTTACTTGTTACAAAATAAAGTTAACTATTACTTTGTGCATACACACGTATTCCTGTCAGAAATGAAGACAGAATACTGGGCATTTGTAAAACAGTCATTTGTGATTTTACAATTTCGCAAAACTGATTGCCTCAAATATGGTACCATAGTCAAATATTAAATTAAAAACCACGGGCCAAAGGACGTTCTTCACTCTGTCTTATCTCACTACACATCTGATGCCAGTGCTAATGCATTTAGTTGCATGCCCGTGAGATCTATATGTCTACCTTTATTCTAATAGTACAGACTTTCATTGTTTTTGTCATTGAAGTTTTTAAAGTCTCCAAGGGATGCAACTTTAATTTTGTTCAGCGTTGTTCTCTTTGTAGGCAGAACTTGCTGATCTTGATAACTCAATTGAATTATGCTGCACATTTGAGGATTTGCTATCTTGAGCTATGGAAATCCAATTAACACTCTGCGTCTTTTTCTCTGGGACACAAATACCAATTTTGGGGAGTCGTTACTGTGCACTTGCTGTCTGTTATCATTAAAGTTCTTGAAAATAAACGGTGGTCATGATGATCAAAATAGTCATTTCCATTTTCATTGTCACTTTGGTGGCGAATTTGGAAAAGAAAAAAACAGAGAAGTCTAAAGCAATATGCAAAATGGGAGATAGCATAAAATCTCCTACTTTAGTAGAAAGTGAATTATTTAAAGCAGACCACCAACTGTATGATAAGCAAAACAGTGGGGCATTTTAATAGTAGCACCCGCCTTTATTAATATATGAGCAGAAATGTATTTGTATCCTTCCGTTACAGATCTGTAAAGTATCCCAGACCTTGCCAAGTGGAAAGAAACTTATGCGAGGACTGAATATGCTCAAGAGCCACATTCTCAACATCATAATAACACTACCCCAGCCAGAAATTGGGGTGGTATAGCCCAACATGCTCCACAGATGTGGGCTCTCAGCTTCATGACTGCTAGAAAGAGTTGAGCTGTGAAAGGGAGAAAAGGGTTGAATGCTGAAGATGCTACAACCACAGTCACTCAGGAGTAAGGAATGCAGTAAGAAAAACAAGGACATATAGATTAAACCCTTGCTAACTGTATATTGATACTCCCTGAATGCTAGCTTAGGTAGAAGAACCATATATTTGTGGCGATTTAATAAACGAGAGAGCTCAAATACGCTGGCAACCCTTTTCTTTTTCTCTAACATCTTCACCAATTTAGTGTCCCTTTCCACATGTTATCCCTACCTGCTCTTGAAAAGAATAAACCTCCAACGATTTCCACAAGGGACAAGCTAGAAAATTATTTGTGACTACCCACAGACATCTACGTTTGTGGGTGTACACAAACCTCCAGTGCATTCATTCCCCTGGAAAACTAACTACCTAATTACAGGAGTAGATTTACTCAAAACTACTTTAAATGATCCAAAATGAATTTTTGAATAGTCCACAAAAGCCTTACTTACCCATTCAAATAACTTCAATAATGAGGCATTGTGAAAAATTGGGTTGTTGGTTGACTGGGGTATGAGCCCTGGTCAAGCAACAGCCACAATCCCTTGCAGAAGGAACCGCAAAAAGTTAACCTATGCCTAACCCTGGGTAGCTTGGCACAAAACACAGTCAGGCTCAACTTAGAAGCAATGTGTAAAGTATTTATGCAGCACACAAACAGTAGTAAAGTGAAATACAACACAAGACAAATACCAAACCAATTTGGAAAAATAGAGAAACTCTCTTTCAAATTATTTGACACCAAAACGACAAAATCCAATCAGTAGAACCGGAGTTATGATTTTTAAATGTTTTTACTAAAACAAGAGCCTAAGAGATCAAAGAGCCAACCGTGGACATCTAGTGGCGAAGACCGGGACAAAGTTGATAAATATGGCCGACAGTGATGGAGTGCGGTCCGGATCGAGAAGTGTATCATCAGCCCTTACCTTCAGACTTGAAAAAATTCTTGAAGAAAACTTTCTGAGAAGGTAAAGTTTAGCACAGCGAGGCTGCAGGAGGTGTCCAAGGAGGGAGTGTTGTCGTAGGTTGGCCTTGGGTCGAAGCCGCTGTAAAATTTCTATGTTTGGATTTAGTCACTGAAATTGAAGTAAAAAACTGCAGCTCGATGAGGCAGAGGGCTGTAGCTGAAGACAGTTCCACGAGGTTGGATACCCCTTTGGGGAAGGTCAGCTGAAACAGATTTCCTGCTGCGGAGAACAACTTAGTGGGAGAAGCCGCAAAGTCAATTTGACCGGCGATGCACCTTGGGCGGATAGGCGGGCATATTGGTCCCAGTCTCCTCCTGATTCTCAGAACACTTTTTGGTTAAATTTTGTCTAAGGCCTCACTTTTGGAAATTGGCCATCTGGGCACATTTAGTACCACAACCAAGTGTCCAGGATGGGTGGGACACTGCTTGGGGGTACAGGACTCACCCAGGCTGGTTCCAGGTGTGGGTTCAAGATGGTAGGAGCCTTTTATGTCTCTGTGGGTCTGAAGAGAAGGCTGGCAAACTATCCCTTGGAGTCACTTCTGGTAGTCCTAGGTGCAGGTGGAGATGTTGGGTTCAATAGTAGGGCTGGCCTCTGAGGGTTCAAGGCAGGCGCCAGGCAGCAAAGCTGTCCTTCCAGGTACAGCATCAGTCTCCCAGAGTTGACAGCAGGTCACAGCAGCAGGCAGGCTTCTGAGAGTCCTGCAGTTCCAGTAGTGAACTGAAGAGTGGGTCGGAAGGTTCTATTTTTATACCCTGGTGCCCTTCTTCTAGGAGGTGGGAGAAGCTTCTGGAAAGATTCATTGAAGTGCATGGAATTCCGTGACTCCACTGCCCTGGCTCCAATCTGGCTGCAGTGGCGATACAGGGTCATTAGACCATTGTGTGTAGGTAGAGCATAGGCTATTCATGTGCAATTGGGGCTGTGCTCAGCTCCGCCCCCCCCCATCCTGCCAGCAGATGGCCCATTGAGTCACCCCCAATCCCTCTATTTTGCAACTTTCTGGGAGGAATTCACAAAAGTCCAACTGCCAGCTACACCCAGTCATGTGACCCAAGACAGGCTGCAGGCTGAAAGGGCTAAGGGTAGGAAAATGCCAACATTCTAAAAGTGGCATTTTCAAAATTGTAATGAAAAACCTGACTTTGCCATTAAAAAGCATTTATCATTACAGTTTCATTGGTACCAAATTTGACATATCTACCTGCTTCCAATTAGGAATTACAGCTTATTAAATGCAATAAGGAATCCCTAATGTTACCCTATGGAAGTGATAGGTCTTGTAGCAGTGAAACACAAAATTAGGAGCTCTTCACTACCAGGAGATGTAAAACGTAAAAGTACATGTTCAACCTTTTAAATACACAGCACCCTGCCCTATGATACCCTGGGCCTACCTTACAGGTGACGTATATGTAATTAAAGAGGGGGGTTTAAGGCGTGGCAAGGGGGTTTAAATGCTAAGTTGACATGACAGTGTAACATTGCATTCAGGCTGCAATAGCATGCCCGGGACATGTTTTAGAGGGCTACTTAAGTGAGTGGCAGAATGAGTACTGCAGGCCCACTGGTAGCATTTAATTTACAAGCCCTCGGTATATAGTATACCACTCTACAAGGGAATTATACGTAAATTAATTATTTTGAGCACAAGCACTTTAGTACTGGTTAGCAGTGGTAAAGTCCACAGACTCCGAAGGCCAACAAATACAACATTCAGCCTAAATTGAAGGTAAGTAGGCAAAATGTTTGGGGGAAGACTACCCTAAGGCTGACAGGCCTAACAGGTCCCTAAGTTTGAGACAAAAGCATATAAGACAGCATTAAATTTAAAAAGAGGCAATGTACAATTCACACAACTAGGCATTTCTATCCATTCTCCAACAATTCATTAGGAAGGTCATTAAATTGTGTTTTACAATTCAATTCATTATGAAGGTCATTACAGTAGCCTCAAAGAAATAAGCACAGCAAACAGTGAGTAGCATACATCCCAACTGTTTGCTTTGATATTAATAAAAATGGTTACTCCATCTGGGGTGTCCCTGCGGAGGATTCTTTCTCTAGTTACAGAGGCCTAAACACACACTCTCATTAGCCACTAGATTTGTCTACAAAACAGGTTTCGCGTTTTTACAGATAACTAGTTCTGAACATTCCTTTCGTAAAGCTAGAGGCAAAGTGTTTCACATTTTAGAAGCTAGAAAGCTAAAGGAACACCCTCCCACCTGTGGTTTCTTTACAAGGGGTATCTCAATAAGTGAGGCCCTGCAGACCTAAGATGTCTTCAGGGTTGATAAGGATTCACAAGAGAAGCCAAATATTAGGGTCCTTTCCTGTGCAAATTTTATGAGAAAAACACATAGCTTTGAAAGCCACTGTCTTGCTCACTGAGAGCCAATGAAGTTTGGCAAGGGCATATCCCATGGATGAGCACCTAGGGAGATTGGGAAGCAGATGCACTGCTGCATTCTGCACCCTCTTAAGCTTTCTCAGTCTACTCTGTGAGGTTCTAAGATATACCACCTTACAACAGTGCAGCCTAGATATAACTAATGCCTGGACTATTGATTTCTTAGCCGCTTCAGGGAGAAGGCCCAAGATTTTGTTTAATGTTTTTAAAATTCCAAAATGTTTTCCTGCGAAACTGGAGACCTGGCTGTCAAATGATCAGTTAGCATTGAACCAAATGCTAAGGTTTTTCACTTTTGGCTTCGGAGTCAGCACTGGTCCAAGAAAGTCTGGCCACCAGGCACTGGACCAGATACATGGTTGCTTTTCTAGGACTAGTACCTTAGCTTTTCCGGCATTAAGCTTAAGACAGCTATAGTCCATCTATTCTGCCAGCTCAACCAGGCAGGATCTGAGCCTCAATGGCTCCCTCATCCTGAGATAGAGTAATAATAAATTGTGTGGTATTGGCGTATAATACGATATTAAAGCCATGACGCTCGATGATGTCTGCCGGGGGGCATGTAAAGATTGAACAGTGTAGGGCTCAGTGCAGAGCCCTGTGGCACCCCTTGCCACAATGGAAGTACCTCAGAAGGGACGTTTTTGCAGTTGGCATCTGAACATCTCACTCCTTAACATTCATGGATGTTCCTTGCTTGTGTTGCTGATGCTTTGCTGATCGATTGTTATCTTGCATAGCATTTCCAAGTGCATACTGAACGGTACGCAGCTGTATGTCAGAATAGCGAGGACAAAAATGGACACCTCCCAAAATATTGGGACAACAATATTGACTACCACAATATTGTGATGGTAAGTATATATATTTATATTAGTAATTTGGCAGTGCTGAATTATCGAAGAGTACACATAATCCGGGTTTACTCTTTTGACTAAGGAAATAACAGCAAAATCGGTGTTATTGCAAAGATTAGCCTATGTTATTTCTAATTCCAGACCTTGTTTGGTGACATATTTGGTTGCCCGGAAGATTTTCACCTTTTGGGGATTACCTGCATGCACATTAATACTGATTTGGTTAGAAAATCCTTTCTGCCCAAATCAGAATTACAAGACCACGCCTCACAACATTAACCCCATTAAAACAAAATATTCTCCAAGACGTACATGCTTCATCACTGTTCTGAAGCCGACATATTCAGAAGTTCAAACATAAGAACAATGGATAAATGGGATTTTATCTGAACAAAAAGGTTCCCTTTCGTGACAAGTTCAAAGTACATGAAAGTCAATATTTGTACAGCACGGTATAGGAATTCTTTAATTGCAAAACAGAGTGAGTCAGCAGATGTAAGGATTTGAACTAGTGACATTCCTTCAGCGAATGTCATTTGTACACTCGAGTTTAACTCTCCAGTGAACCTAACTAAAGCCTCTCATTAAAACTAATATACAACACTTATTGAGAAATAACAACCTGAAGTACAATAGAGCAAAGATCTTCTCGGAAACTTCCATGGGAAATTAGGTTATATTAAAAGAATTTTAAGGTGAGCACACCAGCCATGTCATTGAGATGATTGAGAAAGAGAGAAAGACACTCTCTCCCAATCCTAGTTGTTTACAGTCTGAAGCTGAATAAAGGAAAAGCACTCAGCATTATATATAATAAAGATTGGTAAAATGGTTTGTATTCGACTTATTGCATTCTGATGATGCTAAATGTTTGCTTTCTTAAATGCTTTAAAAGGCTTGTTTGCTAGGGCAGGGGCAATTGACAAAGATGCAGGGAAGTATGAGTAACAAACTACTTGCCTAAATTAGCATACGTATGCATGCCTTCATAATTTTTACTAATTTGCAACTATTTAATTGAGATATAATGGTACGCCGAGCACAGTAAAAATGGCTTACTCAATATATGCAAATCGCAGAAACAGACTAAGGGGCTGATTTATATTTAGGTGGGCAGCCCGCCATTCTGCCATGGGGTCAGTGTAAATTACTCTGTCCCCATGGTGGAGAGGCCACCTATCTAATTTATAAATGACCCCCCAAGTAGGCTGATTTATAAAGGTATTAGCAGTAACTTCCGTCACGGCATTTCCTGTCAATACATTTTACTGTTTGCTGCAGGGCTGCATCGGAAGGACCCAGACCTGCAGCAAACAGTATTCTTTTTAATTTTCAAAAGAAATGCTCCTCTCGCCATGTGAGGCTTCCCCTATGGCGAGGGGAGAATTAGAATGGTTTTACTATTCCTTACCACCAGTATTTACCTGGCGGCAAGGAACAAAAAAAATTGACAACATGTCCGCCCATCTAAATTGGGTGGGCAGACATGTAGCCAATTTTTCGACTGCACTTTCTTCCCAGGGCCGTTGGCGAAGTCTGGCCATGGTGGAGACAGAATAGTCCCTGCTGTGGCCAAACGTAAGGTCCAGCCTCGATTAAATGCAGCACGCGAACCACTATATTGACAGGTAGGGAACTCCGTCGCCATTGCGATGGAGCACCCTCTCTGCTGAAAAATAAATCACGCCCTAAATTTTGACAGTGTTCCTTTAAAAAAGTAATGTGAAAATCTTCCTGCCTTGGTAATTACCAGGCACAGAATATGAACATGGCTGATTAAAAATTAAAGTGCTTTTGTTATTCGAGCATAAGAAAGCCACCGTGCAGGCCAGTAAAAAATATCAGTCTAGATGTGATTACCTCATGAGGGGAACCCAAAAGAATAAACTGCCTTTCATCCAAAGGTCCTCTGTCACAGCATTTGTTAGCTTGCCTGAGCAAAAACAAAATTCGTCAGAGATCCAAAATTAGTTTTACTAAAAGGCACAAACATTAATCCCTTGCCATAACTTTTAATTCAATGGTATAACTGTGTCAAAATTCTTAAAAGGAATGCCATAATTCCCTTGCAATAGTTAGTAAATAATCAAAGAGTCAATAGTCTTACAAAAATGGCACAAACTAATGGCCCGATTACAACTTTGGCGGTTAAGGAACTGCGGTTCGGCGGTCCGACCGCCTGCTTCCCTGGAGGTCCGCCCACCGGATTTCGAACACAGAGAGAAGACTGCTGCAAGACCGCTGCCTCCGCCAATATTTGCCACTACTGTCCCAGGAGAGGCAGAGGCGGTCAATGGAGGCGGTGCAGGCATGTGGACTGCCATCCAAATTACGTCTTGCCTTTACATCGCCCTTTTCCTGGCAGGGAGGCCGCCATGTGCGAGTCAGCAGAAAGGCACGTAAATTGCTGAAAATATTACCCTAGGGTGATTGTGTACTCAGGGTAAGCCACTGGTGCACATACAAAGTGATCCTATACCTTCTGGTCGGATTAGCGCGATCACAAAATGTATAAAATAATAAAATATACACATACCCCCGACTGGCTGGGATGACATTCTGGTTGTGTCCAGCAGTCAACAGTTTAATCCTGACTGACTCTGACAACGTGCAAGCAGCAGCCCCGCAGGACACTCCCTATACGACGGGCGAAATACCTCTGCAGCGTTTTCAGAACAGCCGCGGACTGGCGGTTCAACCGCCAAAGTCATACTCTGGACCTAAGTTTGTGGAATGTGATATATACATTAAGAAATGAATGAACAAAGGTGGCACAACTTTATGGCCAAGTGTCACGACACCAAGCTCTACCCCTGGCAAGCGCTATTCAGCAACTCCAACCTGACATAGAGATATCACCTCTGGTCTTTCATATTCCGTAGACTAACACTTATAGATCTGAGCAAAAACATAAATCACTATTAGGACAGGTCACCAAGGATGCAACATACTACCAAAAACTTGCTGACACATTTATGGAATAGGAAGTCATTCTTTAGTGCAAGAAGAGGGATTTCTGAGTAATGGAAACTACTGCCATGGATCTAATTCCCCACTGTGAGCCTATTCGAGCCTTGGTTGCACGTGTGCTGATGAAGACATTTGTGCACTCCATCAACCTTATAACAAATAGAGGAGTACTACAGATTTTTATGTGTGCCTCATTGCCCATTATACTACTTACATCTACTCTGCCATGCAAGACGTTATTTAGTAGGCATCAATTGCATTCTTCTGTATTGAAAACAAACACACAGCTGTGGATATTCGGAAAGAAAATAGTTACGAGTAGATTGCACCTAGAGACTTGAGTATTGGTGTCTTCACCACAGACAGTCGCAGTAACAATGCTCATAGCATGGCAGGCGGCAAATACTTCTGTGAGGTCTGTTGTATTCTTTACATGAGCAAACACAAGGAGATAATGGATGGAGCGCTGAAACTTTTCAGACACTCACCTCCAGTCACAGATGTGGGTTGAATCCATCATCGTTTTTAAGCTCACTTCACCACCTCAGTTCAGAACCAGCTGTATGCAAATCAGTCTTGACCCTGTGCCTCATGGGAACAGTCCAGCCTGAACTGCCAAGCCAGGTCCTCCCTGAACTGGAAACAAGCATCCTGTGACCGGTTTCGGGGTAACACCCCTCATCAGCCAGGCTAGCTTGAAACCAGTGGCAAAGTGAGCAAGGGACCCACGTCTGGGTATACCCTGCCAACTTAGGGCGAACAAGCAAACACAAGGAGATGATGGACAGAGCGCTGAAACTTTTAAGACACTCACCCCAGTCACAGATCTGGGTTGAATCCATCATTGTTCTTTAGCTCACTTCGCCACCTCAGTTCAGACCCAGCACTATGCAAATCAGTCTTGACCCTGTGTCTCATGGGAACAGTCCAGCCTGAACTGCCAAGCCAGGTCTTCCCTGAACCGGAAACAAGCATCCTGGGTCCCGTTTTGGGGTAACACCCCTCATCAGCCAGGCTAGCTTGAATCCAGTGGCAAAGTGAGCAAGTGCTATTTACATGACCCTCATTGTGGAGGAATTCCTGAGTAAGGAAGTAGATGTTTACAAGATACAGCCCATTTGTCACAATATTTCTGCTCATTTCAGGCTTTGTTTTAAAGTCAGGAAACTGTTGAGGGAGCTTCAGCAAGCTAATGGCCTCCCAAGATTGTCCTGATTCAGGAGGTTATTTCTGGTCTAGATGCATTTGTCATGGAAACAGAAGGTGATAATTTCCCAATCCAATGTCATTAATGTATAGGATATCGGAACTGAGTGCATCATTACAATGTTTCCACCATTTGAGTCTCTGACAGAGGCAGTTAGGAGGAAGAAATTCTACCATAATCAAAGCTACCTCATGGTTTCATATACTGTAGTTCAAGATGCGCATTCTGGAAAAAACATCACAGATAATGATGAGCAAACTGTCACTTTTGTTGACATATTATCCCAGCACTTGGAGTCAAATCCCAAGCTGAAAGCAGGGATGGTGGTCAATATGGAGTACACAAAGGTTGCTAATGTGGATCACCTTAAAGATTTACACAGATTGCCTTTTTCCATTTTTAAAGGAGGTTATCTATAATTACAGGAGATGGATCACAAAGCTAGTGTCTGCACCTGAAACTGAAATGCTACAGAGAGAATAGATAGCACCAATAGTATCACACATCTGGCACAGCTGCAACCACCATTTTTAAATGGAGTTCACAGCATCCAGAGTCACTAATGCAGCTCAATTTCCAAATCCCCACTTTCGACCCAGTCCATCAGAGTCATCTGCATTACTGAGCTCTATTTATCGATGCTCTTCATTAGTGAGACTAGCAGAAACCTCATAATTGCAGCAAACTCTCGAGGATCTATTGTAAAAAAATGGCAACATGGAAGATGACAACATATTTAGATGTGCACATTTTTCCACTAGAATCTCAAGAGAACAGAAGCTCTCAGAACAAAAAGATATATATAAAAAAAAGAAAGTGAACCTACCACAATGTGAGTTACTTGCCCTTACAAGGCATGCAAACAATTTATCAGAAAATGAACGTGACCCTCTGAAAATTAGAACATTAAATTGAATTCCTGGCAGTAATTGAATTAAGCTATTGTTCTGCGGAAATAATGAATAGATGCAATATAATTCATCCACAAACTATGTCATACATTCTGGCTCTGGTTTAATAAGGATTAGCAATTGATGTTGTCACTTCATAAAGTAGTGTTGAATATCAACTATTCTTCTTTACCAAAAAATGAGAAATTCTGCTAAATCAAGAAGAATGTTATGCTACTCATGTGCCTGACTTGTAGTGTTAATAACAATAGCTACTTGAATATTATACTTGTGAGTGATCAGTAAGGATAATGATAATGAGGCATCTGATAAAGAACCAGGTAATAAGAAATGAAAAGGTGAATGTTTAACTGTATTTATGCAAGTGTAAGATAATTGATTATATTGGTTTTTCAGCAAAATGACTATTATTTATTTATTACAATTATCATCTTCCTACCTGCTGGTCAGCATGTTCTCTGCTGAATGTGAGCACATTCCTATATATATATATATATATATATATATATTACCCAATGGTGGTCAGTTAGCTCTGCATTTCTATATTAAATGCCTTTTATGGTTTGCAAATAACTTTGGTTCAGCTTGACGAATCTACTCAAAGCTTTCTAAAAATAAGTGCTCTTTTTTGCCTAGTTTATTCATGGAAAGTTTCAGGGTGATCCTTCAAGTGGTGGTCGAGAAATAGAGGTGTCTCAAAAGGCAAAATCCCCATGCAATTTCCATAGCCTACAGCAAAACCGGCTGAACGGAATTACACCAAATTTGACAGAAAGCTAAATATTGGTCCAGAAAGCATACATTTTGTAATGTGGCGTAAATCCATTTAGTAGTTCTTGAGAAATTGAGGTACAAATATATTTGTATATCTGGATGGTTGGGTATTACCCATTCTTGTATAGAGCCCTGCAAGCACAACGTAAAAAATAAAGAGCATTCTGATGGGCTGAGAGAGCTATTTTCCCTTGTGCCACCTTGCTCATGTGGGAGTGATGATTCCATAGGTGCGAGCGCTCTGACTGGCTGGCTGAACCATGAACAAACATGTTGTGGCATCCATAGCAAGACTCCTGTGACTTAGTTACCTGTCCTGAAAATAGTTATAAAAACGATATAAGGGTGCAGGGTAGAGATGCCCTGCCCCCCTAACCCTTGTGGGCCACCTGTGGCAGAAATTTTAAAAAGAGGGGGTTTGCTGTGATCCCGTGGTACTCCTGCGGCATCCCAGCAAAAAAAAAACACAACAAAATGGCAGCCACCCTTGTTTGATTAAAATAACCCCATGGGTGGGCAGGGCTCGGGGTCAAAATAATGTAATTGTTTGGGGATGGGAGTACGTGGGGCTGTTGGAAGCACTGCTTAGTATGACATGTGCAGGAAAGCAGCAATCAACTCCTACTCATACTCGGCTCTTTTCAGTGATGGGCTGGTGGTCATGAGGAAATACTGGTGCTGTCTGAACTGTCTGCACGAAGAACACAGTGCACAGCAGTATGCCAGCAATTAACTACAGTTCGGAGCAGACTACAAACTCTCACATATTCTAGAAAGACAGTGACAATCTTGGATTAATGGGTAAAATGCATTTTGTGGTTTACATCTTCTTTGGATAGGCAATTGTGCTACAATGTTGCAGCGGCTAGGACTAAATGGCTCTCAGATTTCCCTTGATAAGACAATATTGTTGCTTAAAGGATTATTCTGATGGACATTTAGATTGCAGAGTGGTATCGTGAAATTCAATTGCTTTTAAAAACAAACTTTTGAACAATTTCCATGAACAGTATTCAACTCTTAAGACTGGGTTGCATTTGCCAGAATTCCTGACTCGGATTTGCATGTTCTTCTACAGATTCCTTCTGAAGTAACAGTAAAGATGCCTTAAAAGACAACATTGCATCTGTACATATGCAAAGGTTATGTGTAAGGTATTAGATTTCCATTATGCACATACAATTGCCAAAAGTAGGAAACAACATGATGTTAATGGTATTTATTGTTGTGCAGTTTTACAGAAGTCAAGTAGAAAATATTCTCGTATTCCACAAAAGAGTGCATAGTGATGAAGCATAAGGAAGCTATTCTAAAAATAGACGGAGGCATTTTTGAGATACGTATTTTTCATTAGTTTCATTTTCAAGAGTTCTCAATTTCATGTTGAAGTACAGAGAGATTGTTATACTTCTGTATTGCTAAGGTACATGAATTCACAATTAGAGTTATGATTAGCATACTTAATCAGTGGGTAGCAAGGGGGGGTCCCCGGGCGGCATGAGTTTTTGGGGGTGGCGGAACCTACCCTCAGCTCTTACCTGCAGTCTCGGGGTGGCAATCGCCAGCACCCCCCCTTCAGTGCGGCCGTCGTGAGGCGGCAACAGCATTTCAAGAAATCGTCAGCACCACCTCCCCCCGCTCTTCAATGCGGCGGGGCGGCAAACGCAGGGAATGCCCCGGGGTGTCTAAGGTCTAGCTAAGCCACTGTGCTTTATGACAAGTAAATTATATTTTTGTACAGGTCCACCTGGAAATAAGGTCCAGTAGATTTTCCTTGACCCTTAAGCAAGCACAGTTTTGAACCTACACACCAGTTTGAGAGAGAAAAAAAAAGACAAACTGTGACCCATGCATTTCTCATGACTTAACTAGAGATAATATGTTTCGGGTAACAACCAATGTATCGTGTAACAAACAATTCTGCCATAAACTGCTAGGAATACACATTATGTAGATGTGGGTTGCTAGAATACCTTTATTCTGGAAGGATGCATGCACATATACATATAAAATCCACACTATTATTTTAAATTGTACAGAGTGCATGAATAAGTGTATTTGAAGATATACATTTTATGGCTAGGTAAATGAAGGCAATACATGTAAATATAATAACATTGCACAAACTATTAATAACATTAACATCATATAAATATAATAAATTGCAATATATAGATGGGATAAATGAAGGAATACCTTTCTTCTCCATCCCCAGCTAATGTCATATTACCCTTAAAATCTTGCCAAAAATATGAGCTTCCTAAATGGCCCGCAACACACATACCTGATCACAAGTCCGTGTTTTTCTAGTCTGGGGCTGCCTGTGGAGTGCTTCACGCTTGCTGAGAGTCTGTCACTCTAATCTTATATTCTATTTCTCAGCATTGATGAGAAAAATGAGCCTTGTAATTTGTGATGTAAAGTGTAAATAGAAACATGTGAATACCCTTGCACTTTTTTCTAAGACTACTGTGTTTCTCTCTCTAAATGATAAATGAATATGTGACATATGAACTCATTGACACACTATCAACCTACATGAAAGCATTGTTACACTGTTAACACATGTAAATGAAATGATAAAATCATGCATTGTAATATATATGTAAATAATATAAAGAACACAAATCAATGTATGCTTTGAGGCGGCTTCAAAACCTAAATAAGGCAATGCACATGGCATTCCCTAAGATATCTCTTGTCTTATAAAGTTCCACTGCAACCTGCAGAACTCCTTTACCTTCAGAATTGACGAGGCGGAGTGGTGGAGTAGTGTGTCTCTGTTTCCTTTCTTATCCTGAGGTTCTTTAATTTTGACCCCATCTTATAGTCACCGCCATTTTTGTGTTGCCTTTACACAGGCTGCTCGATGAGCGAAGTGTCTCTGCCCTTTTGGACTGCAACGTGTCAAAAACCCCCTCCGTCCTTGTCCTTAAACCAATCTCAGACACCAGCCGGCCTAACTAATCCTTGTCTGGACTACCTAATCCCCGTATCAACTATCTGTTAGCCTTTAGTATTCTCCTCTCGCCATATCTTATCTTCTGGCCTTCGCTATTCTCTCCCTGTGTTTTCCTACTTTGTAACCTTCCTCTTGAAGCATACAGATATGTCCTGCCATTGCAAACACCGAACTATGGGTACCAGTATTGATTAACTTTGGGGGCTGGATAACACACAACATGTAAGCAGAGAGCATTCTGGTGACACAATATCTTGTTTTCAAACTCTCCTGATTGGCTAAAAAATTTGTGTGATGGGTGTATGTTTGTACAGATGTTTTTCGACGATAAAAGCTTGTGAGCCACGGAGTTAAGTGGCAGTCTCCTGAGAACCTACTTGATGTACTTCTTGGACAACTGTGCTTAGCTGCAGCTAATAAACTTGGTTTTCTACGCCAACAGGGTATTCCGTGTCTCTGTGCAACAAGGCAGGTGAACCCGAAGATTTCAGGCGTGCCCTGCGCCGCCAGGCCCAAAGGCCCGGTTCTTCAATTGGCGCCCGAGCGTGGGGCGGCTTCAGAGGTAGCGGTTGAGCCCAAGGATCGTGAGGAGCACCGCAGGAAAATTCCAGAGGAGGCGCCCCACACCAGCGACCCCTGTATGTCGAAGAGTGGGCCGATGGTCTTTTGAAGTGTGGCTTCTCCTTTCCCACGGCTGCTGGTGCCTGCTGCCCTGACTGCTGCCCTGCCTTGGTCCCTCTTTTGGTGATGACTGGTATTGCGAGACGTTAGACGGACCTCTGTTGGCGTGAAGAAGACATTTGTTAAGTACTGGTGGGTAGCTCCCACTCCTTTTTGTTTGTTTTTGGGTTCTTAGATTCGAAAATTGCAATTGTCGAAGCCAAGGGGTGAGTACGTTTGTGCTGTTTTGATTAGCCCCTTGTTGTTTGTAGGAAGCCAGTGAAAGTAACGATGCCTGATTTCAGTAAGTTTAAAAAATGGTGTTGTTGATTGTTGCGATACGGACTCCCGACTGGAGGACTCTTGTCCAATTCCTCCGGCTGGAACTCCTACTTATGAGCTTTACTCTAAACATGGTATAGGCCCCATCACCTTTAATGAAATATGGGTCCGCTATACGAAGAAAGATGGTGTTTTACAGTGGCCACATAATGGTAGTTTTGAGCCTGATATTTTAGACAATTTAGAAGCTACTTTGTTTAAAAGAAAAGCCCGGCCGGTTATGTTTGACTCTTTTTGCCTTTGGCGCAAGGAAGCCAAACAGAAAGAAATTAAACAGGCAAAAAGAGATAGGAAAGAAAAAGATATCACTGTCATACAGGCTGCCCAACAGTTTAAAAATAATGAAATAGATCATGCGATAGAGATCTTAGATAGGCAACATCACATGGCGATTGACAAATGTTACCCAGTGCTGCCAACTTCTTCCCCAAATCGCGATGCTGATCCTGAGAAGGATCCTTTAATGTCTCACTTATTACGATCGCCCCCGCCCTATGTACAAGGCGCTAATGCACCCCCGCTTTGTTACCCGTCCAACAACCTGTTATTCTCCCACCAGCTCCAGCTCCTGCACCTCCAACACAGCCCTTTGTGGCACTGCCACTCCCGCCATTTCCTTTGCCTTCAGCTCCCTTGTTTCCAGCTCCTCTGCCTCCGACTTCTTTGCCTCAGTCTTCTTTGCCTTCGACCTCCGCTCTACCTGTTGCCTCTTCTCCTGCTCCGTCTCATACATTATCTCCTGTTTTTCTGTCAACTTCCCCTTCTATCCGTCAGCGGATGGTTGAGACTGTTTCTGGTCTCTTTCTCCTCTCTTTGGGTCAGTAAGTCTGACTCCTGTTCTTCCCCGTAGACAGACCCGTAGTTTACTTCCTGACTCCCAAGAACGAGATACGTTCATGGGTCTTGCTCGCAGGTGGATCCTGAGTGATCTCGAATATACTGTTCGAGATATCATGGATACTTTTGAACAGTGGGATGCCCCTGTACAAAGATTCGTTTTCAATGCCATGTGTGAAATACTAGGTCAGGAATGGGAGGCCACGGGATTGGGTTTAGCTCCCAAGGGTTTGCTGGATATTAGGTCTGATTTTGATAAAGGAATTATTGTGGGTCCTGAGGTTGAGAATGCTATACGGACACTTATTACTTTTAGATCAATGTTCTTTTCCCGGTCTTTGTCTGAACCTGATCCTTCTGTTAGGCGCAAACTGAAACACTACCCTATGCGAGAGGTTCCCCCAGTATGGAGAGAAGAGGTTGCAGCCCAGGGTAATAATCCGCTTATACCGGCTCACTTCCAACGTATATGGGTACATGTACCTTGGAAGAGATCTGAGGTGCTGGCCCTTAAACAGTCTTTACCTGACCCCGTAAAAACCCTGCTGGTTACTACAAGGAATTATCTCAGACTGTTGACGCTTGTATTATGAATTTGGCTGACATAGATATGTTAATGGGAAATGTTGTCCCACAACCATTGTGGGCTAGGATTCGGAAAGAGGACCACGCCCAAGAATTAGGAGGTGATTGGAATGCTATACTGGCTGCTGATGGGCTCCAAGTGGGTGGTGCTAAACCCGATAATTTAATTGCAGAACTTCCTGGTAGAATAATTACCTTAATGAAAACTATGATGCGCGCTCTGCAGAGTTAATTGGGATAAGTTAGCTGCCTGTAAGCAGAAGAAGGATGAGAGTGTCTCTGACTTCTTCACTCGTTTTGAAGGAACGTTTCTTGATCACAGTGGTCAGGATATGAGCACAGAGGGGGACAGCGATTGTTCGTAGATAAATTTGTATTTAATTTGCTTCCCGAGCTCTCTAATAAATTAAAGGATTCCGAAAGTTCATGGGCTGTTTCTTCTTCAGCCCAGATATTGGCTACTGCCCAATATTACGAAAATAGGGATAAGGAGGAGAAGGACAAATTGGATAAAAAGACTAAAGATTTAAAGACGAAGGCTCTTTTACAACAGGCTTATCCTCCTCGTCCTGCTCAGCGCCAGTTTCAGCCCACTCCCCAGTTTCAGAAGGTGTTTCAGAAACCTGAGCCTTTTGTTCCACGGCCTCCACTGGGTCCTAATCAATGTGCCTATTGTAAGGAAGAAGGTCACTTCAAGAATAATTGCCCGATATTATTGCAGCGTGCTGGTGGTACGCCTGGGCCGCGAGGCCGAGGTGGCTTCCAGTCAACACCTAGGGGAGGGGCGAAGTACCATGTCCCAGGATCAACGTTCCTTTCCGCCGCAAAATTCCATGAATTATTTTGATCAGCAAAATACTCAGTCTGCCCATTATTATAATGACGATTATTATATGGAAGATGAGAATCAGGGTTTCTCTAGCTAGGACAGCCGTGGACAAAGTGAGGGAGTCATTTCAGTTCCAGTGGACCAAAATGGGCCTTATGTTGATGTCGTTGCGCTTGGTGTATCCAAACCATTTCTCTTGGATACTGGTGCAACAAAGAGTTCTATCATCCACTCTAAACTCCCTGGGGCACCTTTGTCTGGCTTAACAAATGTTTCTGTAGGATTTTCTGGCGCCCCGGTTCGTAACCCAGTTTCTTGTCTTTTACCTATCTCCATTGGCCCTTATGATTTGGAGGCTCCTCTTATTTTGACAACTGGTTGTGGTGAGAATTTGTTGGGGTTGGACTTGTTAAAGAGATTGTATGCGACACTGCATTGTTCTCCTTCTGGTGTACATCTTACTTTAGGCAAGAGATTAATTTCCCGACATATTTGTCTAGAGACCAACTCCCTTCTGAATTACGTTCCCTGCCTACTACTCTTTGGGCTACAGGCCCCAATGATGTTGGTCTCTTGCAGATTCCACCCTATGTTGTCACCCTCAAGTCCAATGTTAGGTTACCTCGCATTCCTCAGTATAGAATTTCGAGTGATGGTGAGAGAGCGCTGATGGCTATCATTTATGACTTGGTTGAGAAAGGTGTGGTTGAAGATACTAGAGGAAATGTGTGCAATAGTCCTGTTCTGCCTGTCCTTAAACGTACTGACTCTTCCCAGCCACCGGTTTACCGTTTTGTAATCGATCTCCGGGAGGTCAACAAGATCGTTGTACCCCAGTTTCCTGTCGTCCCAGATATCACTGCTTTATTGACAATGATACCTGCCTCAGCTGCCTGGTTTTCGGTCATTGACCTTAAGAATGCTTTCTTTAGCATTCCCATTGCTGAGGAAAGTAGGGATATTTTTGGCTTCTCTTTGGGAGGCCGAAGCTTCCGGTTCAAGCGCGCACCTCAAGGCTATTGTGAAAGTCCCTCCATTTATAGTCAGGCTTTGAAAACTCAGCTCGATGCTTTCACTTTGCCTCCAGGTGCCACCCTTATTCAGTACGTAGATGATCTGCTAGTTGCTGCTGATTCTGAGGAAATTTGTAAACGAGTTACTGTTTCACTGTTGCATCACTTGTCTGACCTTCATCATAAGGTTTCACCCTCTAAATTACAATATTGTCGCCAAGAGGTTACCTACTTAGGTCATCTCTTGTCGAAGGAGGGACGGCGGTTGACCCCAGAAAGAATCCAATCAATTGCACAAATGTCTGTACCATGCACACAGAGAGAGGTGCGTGCCTTTTTAGGTATTACCTCTTACTGCAGACAATGGATTCCGAATTTTTCTTTGTTAGCAAAACCTTTGTTAGCACTTACCCTTAAAGATACCCCCCAACCTCTTCCTTGGACAGAGGAATGCCAGAAAAGTTTTACTGATTTGCGTACTTCCTTGTGTTCTGCTCCTGTGTTGGGTACTCCGGATTACAGCAAACCTTTCACACTTTATGTGCACGAGAGAGAAGGTTGCGCGTTGTCAGTTTTGACACAACAATTTGGTGACAAACAACGCCCGTGTGCTTATTTTTCGGCTACGTTAGACCCTGTAGCTAAAGCATTACCTAGTTGTCTGAAAGCTACAGCAGCAGCAGCAGTTTCTATTCGCCAATCTGCTGAATTGGTGCTAGACAATACGCTTATTGTCATGGTGCCACATGCAGTGGATACACTTTTAAACAGGACAAAACCCAGCATCTTACGAGCGCCCGTTTATCGGGGTATGAGCTGACGCTCTTGGCTAGTCACGTGCACATCAAGCGATGTAATACCCTAAATCCAGCTACATTGTTACCAATCCCAGTAGAGAAAGACATTCAAGAGCAACATGATTGTTTTCTCCGTACAGAGGAGGAGACAAAAGGTAGGATTGATTTAAAAGATACGCCGCTCCTGGACCCGGATGGGATCCTATGGGTGGATGGTTCGTGTTTTAAGCTCCCCAATGGTGAAACGACTGCAGCCTATGCTGTTACCACTTTGCATACGATTGTGGAGACAGCACGCATTAGGCAGAATTCAGCCCAAGCAGTTGAATTGATAGCTCTGACTAGAGCTTGTGTATTGGCCGAAGGGAAGAGAGTGAATGTGTTCACCGACAGCCAATATGCATTTGGGGTGGCCCACAGTTTTGGCCGCCTTTGGAGGGAAAGAGGATTCTTTACCTCACATGGTACTAAAATACAGCATGGTCAGTTAGTGAATGACCTTTGGAATCACTTGCTTTACCCACTCAGATAGCAATTGTGAAGTGTAGTGCGCATAAAAGGGTCACTGATGATGTGGGTGAAGGAAACGCTTTTTGCGGATCAGATAGCGAAAGAGACAGCGAGAGATGTGATGAGTCATATGTATGTTGCTGGACCTGCTAGATGGGTCAGTCAAGGAGGAATGTGTGAGGACACAATAGAAAGTGTGAAAATGATTCAGGAAGAGGCTACAGAGAAAGAATTGAGTAAGTGGAGAGATAGTACGGGAATGTTGGATGCGACAGGATGTTGGATAGAATTGTCAGAACACCAACGTTGGCTGTTACCAGACGCCTATGTACTTCCAGTAGTGACTATGGCGCATGGTCCAGCCCACATCAGTGCGAAAGGAATATGCAAGCTTTTGGCTCCGGTATGGCAGAATGCAGGGATTCCTAAATGTGCAAACAATCTTGTTAAACATTGCATTGTTTGTTTGATGCACAACCCAGGAAGAGGGACACCAACCCCAGCAGGCCATTTTGCTCCCCCAACGTATCCTTTTGAGGTAGTGCAGATAGACTACATTCATATGGAGAGATGCAGAAACTTAAAGTATGTCCTTGTGGTGGTATGTGCCTTTTCCAGATGGATAGAGGCCTACCCCCTAAAGGATAATACTGCCTTGTCTACAGCTAAGGTCCTTCTGAAAGAATACTTCCCGAGGTTTGGTTTACCTCGAATTGTCTGGAGTGACAATGGAAGTGAATTCGTGGGTCAAATCATGCAGAAAGTATGTGCAGGTCTTGGGATTAAGCAAAAATTCCACGCGGCAAACCACCCTCAGTCAGCGGGTTTGGTAGAGTGCTATAATGGCACTCTCAAGCTTAAACTTGCAAAGATACAAGCCAGCACAGGTCTTGCCTGGCCCGACGCCTTACCTCTAGCCCTCTTGTCAACTCGAACAACTGTTCATTCTCGCGTGGGACTTAGCCCATATGAGATTGTGTTCGGACGCCCGGCTAATGTCTGGGGTGTCCCTAGACCCAAGAAGTACTCTGACATAGAATACCCAATGTTAATTGACTATTTGCATGACCTCACCACTAAATTGCGTGTTCTCCATCAGCAGGTACAAGACACCTTGCCACAGGCTTCCTCGGATCCTGGGCACACCCTCCAACCTGGCGACTGGGTGTGCCTTAAGAATTTTCAGAGGAAGAGGAATTTGGAGCCTCTGCTGGCGGGAGCCAAGACAGGTCCTGCTGACGACACGCACAGCCGTAAAAGTCGTTGGGAAGAAGAACTGGATCCATGGTGTGCACTGCAAAAGGGTACCCTTGCCTTTGCCTTTTGATCAGTGGGTCCGCGAAGGTATAGGTGATTGTGAAGGAGAGAGAGTTCCCCGGTTTGTACCTTTTGGCAATGCACACCTAGAATGGACTCGGACTGAGAAAGAGGACGATGATGTTTTGCAAGAAGCCGTACCATCGCATCTCAGAATAGATACAACTGATCCAGAGACACTTTTTCAAGACCAGACTGTGCCAAACAAGGATAGATACAATCTGAGGCCTAGAGTGGCCAAAGACATTTGAAATGTATTTTTATTTTTCTCCCCTTCGTTCCTAAACTGCATTTTTTTTATTTCTTAGATTGCATTTTCGAATTTTTGAATTGTATATATTTTCTTCCTTATGTGATACTGGACTCATCCCATTTTTGCAGGGTCGTGGTAGGAGACTTGGTTTGTGACCTGAGTAGTGGCACTAGGTCTGCAGGACTTGCAGTGTCATAGGACGGCCAATAACCACAACTAAGCGAGATAGGAAGATTGCCACGAGCAACACTTTAGGGGATGACTTCCGGTGAATCAGAAATTGATAAAAAAACAAAATGAAGGAAAAATATTGTAAATTACTATTTAATAGATGTGGCGTAGTATTATGTGTTTTAATTCTGTTATGTGTTTTATTAGCTTGTGTGGGTTGGGTTATTCACACTTTGCAGCCAGCATCTGTACCTATATCTACCTCTCAACCCATACCTTTTCGCACTACTATTTCCCCACACCAATTCTATACGCTACCAGGGCATGAACAAATTAGGAGAATGGAATATCTCAACAATTCATTCATCCAGCTATTACACCAGCATCAATTAGTAATCAATACCACCGATTGTTGGGTTTGTGGACTTTTACCCCATAATACAGATAAAGGAATGCCATATTTAGTTCTACCCTTCTCCCTAAAAGGATCTGCTTGGGCTTACACCTCTATGTTTGCCAATGCCTATGAGAACCAACATCGACATCCTGTTGGTCCGTATAGGGATGGAATTGACGTTAGTCATAATTCACTAATAAAGGGAATAGTGGCTATGTCAAAACATTATAAAACATTTAGTGAATTCCCCACCGACGAGCGACAAGCATACATTGACTGGAATGTGACACATTATGTCACTAGCCTTACAGACAGAGCCAAAAGGAAAGGATCCCCACCTATATATACTGTACCCCACCAAGGTCACCTATGTCTCCAAGCCAATGGTCAAAATCCTAAGGCTCAATTGGGAAAGAGCACTTGTAATATTACATATATCTATACATCCCGAACGTCTCCACCATTGGTAGCATCTCAAGGAACATATTTCGTCTGCCATGACAGAGCCTATACATGGTTACCAGCCGATTTCTCAGGGACTTGTTATATGGCTTTTCTCCTCCCTCCAACATATTCAGCTCCTTCGGGACATCACAAGACAAGGTACGGCAGAGGGGTTATTGCTTTGGAGGACACAGCAGGACAGGAAGGAGGTGACTTCCTTAAAGGATTCCTCCCATTTTGGGGCCCTATGGCCAATAGTAGAAATATCAGACATCTCATTCAGGTAGTTGAGGCAACAATAAATGAAACTGTCGGAGCACTGAGTAATATCACTGCTGAGCTTCAGGCGGATCGCCTTATGACATTACAGAACAGAATGGTGTTAGACATCATTCTCGCAGATCGTGGTGGAGTTTGTACATTGATTGGATCGAGTTGTTGCATTTATATACCTGATAACGCCCCTACAGTATACCAGGCCATCTCTAAATTGCACCACATTGCTGAGTCCATCCACCAGGACGAAGGAAATTGGTCTCTGATGGGATGGTTTTGGGAACTACTGTCCACATGGGGATGGAAGGTATTGACCTTTGTTGGAGTAGTTTTGGCCATCATCTTCTCGTGTTGCCTTTGTTTACAATGTGGCCCCGCAATATGTGGTCTTTGTGCTATTATGTGTGTCCCAAGACCCATGCCACAGAAAACGGATAATATGAAGATGAAGATGATGTTGCAGCAACAGCTTGACGACTTCATGACCATCGACATTGATTCAGATTAGCGTGAGTCTTTGTGTATTGCCTGCGTAATGGCAAAAGGAGGGTCTGAGGTTCTTTAATTTTGACCCCATCTTATAGTCACCGCCATTTTTGTGTTGCCTTTACACAGGCTGCTCGATGAGCGAAGTGTCTCTGCCCTTTTGGACTGCAACGTGTCAAAAACCCCTCCGTCCTTGTCCTTAAACCAATCTCAGACACCAGCCGGCCTAACTAATCCTTGTCTGGACTACCTAATCCCCGTATCAACTATCTGTTAGCCTTTAGTATTCTCCTCTCGCCATATCTTATCTTCTGGCCTTCGCTATTCTCTCCCTGTGTTTTCCTACTTTGTAACCTTCCTCTTGAAGCATACAGATATGTCCTGCCATTGCAAACACCGAACTATGGGTACCAGTATTGATTAACTTTGGGGGCTGGATAACACACAACATGTAAGCAGAGAGCATTCTGGTGACACAATATCTTGTTTTCAAACTCTCCTGATTGGCTAAAAAATTTGTGTGATGGGTGTATGTTTGTACAGATGTTTTTCGACGATAAAAGCTTGTGAGCCACGGAGTCAAGTGGCAGTCTCCTGAGAACCTACTTGATGTACTTCTTGGACAACTGTGCTTAGCTGCAGCTAATAAACTTGGTTTTCTACGCCAACAGGGTATTCCGTGTCTCTGTGCAACAAGGCAGGTGAACCCGAAGATTTCAGGCGTGCCCTGCGCCGCCAGGCCCAAAGGCCCGGTTCTTCAATCCCATTCCCCTTTCATCGCTTCTACCTCTGGCCTTCAAATCCTTGTGTATGTGAGTCCTAGTGGGAGCAGTGAGAGGTGGAAAAGAGCATTGCTTCTGTTGGATGCTGCACATAAGGGTAGTGCAATCTGACAGTTTCACACTGCCATGAAGAAGAGTTCCTCACAAGCGTTATGTCTACATTATCCTTAAACATCGTACACCCTTGTCCTGTCGTCACTCACATTACCAACCCCTATCCACACAAACATCAATTGAGTAGGTGGCAAGATGTGCCTATTGCAATAGTTTAAAAATTTCAACCCAGTTTTAGCCATAGGAAATGTATATATATATGACAATCCTGTAGTTTCTGCATTTTATAAATGTAAAGTTACGTGAGTAGGATGTCCATTGAGTTAACACAAACAACATATGTATATATGTATATTGACATGTAAGGTAATCTCATTACACTTGCTGTTGAACTAGATGGGGGGTTGTCAACAAATGCCACAATATGACATGCAGCCAAATAGGTAAAGGAGATAGCACCATTATTCCAACACCAATCAAGAAGGACAGCACAAGGTAACATTACATCACCTTCTCTTTTTCTACATTGCACTTCCACCTTCAACATGTACATGTCAAATCACATGACCCAATCTGTAGCCATTTGCAGCTGCAGTGGTTCAACGTCCCCTGGTGGCAATCCTGATACCTCACATAGCAGGGTAATAGACCCACAGGATGCAGAACATCATGCTACTGAGGTCCACGCTAATGCTGTTTGCCCTTGTGCTGTACAATGTATCCTGTAAGGAACTAACATATGTTTACCACAGATAATCTTTTGGGTAGGACTTCAGTAGTATTAAAAGCCATGTGTCAGGGCTCATGTCTTCAAAATTTTTTTGCATCAAATCTGATTCAAAAGTTTATCCTGTACCATGTAATTGCTCCATTGTTTCCACCAATATATGCATCTCCCAAGTTCATCATACCATTATTCTGTGCCCAAACTGTGGGAGAACAACATGCATCACAGGGGTCATCAGCACACAGACCACATGTAAACCTGACAGATATGTCAAGATGTGGGCCAATTTCACCATGACCAATTTATGCACCAGTGAGAAGCTGTTAGTGTTGAGATAAGAAATTAGAATATAGAGTAACCCTACGGACGTATAAAGTGGAAATCAAAAAAGCCCAAGCTTCATACTTTGAGGAAAAGATCCTCCTTGCAGCCAATTCTGACAGGGAAATTTTTCAGATTGTTAAAAAGTTGTTAAGAGTATCTGACCCTCCGCCAACTCCCGATCTTTCTGGACACGGTGCAACGACCTTGCACAATTCTTCTCCTCTAAAGTACAAAATATTCTCAAAATCCTTCCTGTGAAAGACAATGTATACATTACCAATACCACTACTCCTTCTCGAGCCAAGAACGCCCCCTCTCTGGAGGCCTTTGAACCCCTGTCCTTGGATTCTTTGTCATCTATTCTAGCCTCTATCAAAAGTGGGTCGCCACTTGATCCGGCACCTCTCAACATTTTGAAATTAGTAGCCCCCACTGTCGCTCCCTACATTCTTAGTGTGATTAACGTCTCTCTCACCTCAGGCGTGGTCCCTTTTGAATGGAAAAGTGCCATGGTTAAAGCTCTATTGAAGAAACCTCATCTGGATCCTAAGGATCTTGGCAACTATCGGCCTATCTCGCTCCTCCCTGGAGTGAGTACGATCGCAGAAAAACATGTTAATATTACTCTCTCTGTGTTTCTTGAGTCACATGATCTGCTCCACCCTTCACAAACAGGCTTCCGCCCTCGCCAAGGAATTGAAACTGCTCTGCTTGTGGTAGTGGAGGAATCAAGAAAGATTCTTGACTCAGGAGGCTCCTCGGCCATCATCCTTCTCGACCTTAGCGCAGCCTTTGATACGGTGAACCATCAGATTCTGGTTCACCGTCTCAAGAATGTGGGAGTGTTGGGTTTGGCTCTTTCTTGGCTTCAATCCTTCCTGGAGGGTAGGACCTTTCAGGTGTTAGAAGATGATACTTCCTCAGACCCTTTACCTCTGCTGTGCGGAGTCCCTCAGGGCTCCTCCCTGAGCCCGACCCTTTTTAATGTTCATATGGCCCCTCTGGCGGACCTGGTTGCCCCCTTTGGAATCCATATCGTGTCCTATGCTGACGACACACAGTTGGTCGTGGCACTGAATCAAGCTGACCAGTCACCTACTGACCTCCACACCTGTTTGGAGGAAGTGGCAAAATGGATGAGTCTGTCCCATCTTAAACTTAACGGTGAAAAAAACGAAATTATGATGCTTGGTAACTATCAAAGTGCCAACCTGAATGCTCTTTGGCCACCCTGTATGGGTATAGCCCCGGTTTCTAAAGCAGCGATAAAAAGCCTAGGCATTTGGCTTGACCAAGATCTGTCCTTCAAAACCCAAGTTAGGAAGACGGTCGCCTCTTGCTATGGTATGCTTAAAATGGCTCGTAAAATCCTCTCTGTACTCCCATACTTAGCAAAAAAACTGTTGATTCAAGCCTTGATCCTATCCAGGATCGATTTTGGCAATGCCCTTTATCTTGGGGCCTCCAAGGCAGTGGTTATGCGACTCCAGATTGTTCAGAACTCTGCAGCAAGACTGCTCACCGGCACCAGCCATCGTTGCTCGGCTAAGCCCGCATTGCGCTCCTTGCACTGGCTCCCGGTCCAGGAGAGGATTCATTTTAAAGCTCTTTGTGTGGCCCACAAATCTCTGAAAGGGGAGGGACCACCCATCATCAAAGATCTGATCCACCCGTATAAAGCCCCTAGAAATCTCCGCTCTAATATTCTCCACTTAGCGAAAATGCAGAGAATTAAGAAAGCGAGAAGTGGGGGTAGGCTCTTCTCATACAATGCGACCAAGTTGTGGAATACCCTCCCACTCCATCTCCGAAGTGAATCGAACCACCTCAGCTTCCGCAAACAGCTGAAGACGTGGCTATTCCCATAACCCTTCAGACCTACCACTCTGACTCCGTCTAGCGCTGGGATGCTCCTGGGTAACCATGCGCTCTACAAGTCCCCTTTCATTTCATTTCATTTCATATGTTGTTTGTGTTGAAATGAATGTCCACTGTCATTGAGCAATAAGTTGAGTTGAAAAATATTTAGTCATGGGGGTCCCAGAATTATCTGCCTCGTGAATATTAATTAGGCAGGTCACTATTTGCAACCTCCTGTGACTGCTACAAACGTAGGCATTATGGCAAAATTAAGCAGACCTAAACTCACACAATGTACAGGGTAGCAAAGAACGGGAGAGAAAAGAAAAGCGAAAAAAGGTGGGGCACTGCAAGTGTTTGGATGCGAACCCTCGCGAACCCTAGGGTGACATGCTTCATCATAGGGTCCCCTCCGCAAACTGGGACAGCAAGGTGCCCAGTGTGGGCTACGACTTTCCCGCAGGAAAGGAGCAGGGATGTTCTATAGCAGGTAAAGTACTATTACCTATGTGGTAGAGTGAGGGGCAGAGTGCTAAAGAAATAAATGTGTTTAAAACCATCTCAATAGGTGCAAACAACTTTATTCCTATGCCATAAGGGACAGAGATTAAGAGCATAGTGAAACAGGGATATGGATGTTCACCCTGTATGAGGTCAGCATATTTCTGCCGTGTATGATTGGGATGTTCAAGGCATTCTTCAGCACCATGTTTTAAGTCTCTCTGCTAAATAATGCATGTAAGATAAAATATATAATATCACTCTAATATGATACTTCTAGTATACTCAGGCCTTTACTCTTGCAACAGATTCTTGAGTGGGTCAGGTAGCCCCAGATACTATGGATAAGGTCCGACTCTACCGTCAACATAGTCTCTCCACACGTAGAGCTCTTACGTGTAGCATATCTTGCTGCGAGAGAGCACTGGCCCCTCACTCTACCCCATAGGTAATAATACTTTACGTGCTATAGAACATCCCTGCTCCTTTCCTGCGGGAAAGTCGTAGCCCACACTGGGCACCTTGCGGTCCCAGTGTGCGGAGGGGACCCTATGATGAAGCATGTCACTCTAGGGTGAGTGAGGGTTCTCGTCCAAACACTTGCAGTGCCCCACCTTTTTTGACTTTTCTTTTCTCTCCCGTTCTTTGCTACCCTGTACACTGTGTGAGTTTAGCTAATTCGGAAGTAGTACAATACTGATTGGGTAGTGCATACTTTCCCCTGACCCTTAGTGTGAGATACATACAAATTTAAGCAGACCACCATCTGTATTTTTTTTTAAAAGTAGCTTCTGTTTGTCACAGGAACTGGTGCTATTTAAAAAAAAAGTTTCCTATTTCAGAAGACATTGGGGTTCTCTGGATCACTCCCAGATATGATTCCCGAAGGGGAAGCTGGCCAAGAGGGACAGGTTCTCCTTAGGAAATATGTAACCACTCCTTTGAGTAGTTGGCAACATTTCAATGATTTGTGACTGCAATTGTAGTAAAAAATCCATTAATACATCTCACAGCGATTCTCAATTAAGAGGGGACAGTCCTTTCATGCCCCTTCCTATTTGCGATTTGGAATGAGTCGCAAATCCTCTTTTGCGATTCAGAAAGCTTTATCGAATAACAAAAGGGGTTTAGTAAATTCTGAAATTTCATTTTTCAGTCACAAACAATATGATTTTGCGAGTTGCAGGGTTTGCAAACTAAAACAATTTACTATATCTTAATGTTAATTTGAACGACGAAAGCATTCCTAGAACACAAATTGGTTTAAAAAAAACACACACACGTAGAAATATTGGTTTGAATATTGGAAAATACTGAACAGTCACTTAATCTCTGACAAAAAGACAGCCTTGGAGTTTATAGACAGTGGCGTAGCTAGGCACTCTACCGCCCGTGGCGGTCCCTGCCTTCCTGCCTTTTGCCGCCGCGCTGAGGGGGGGGGTGCTGGCGATCATTTTTGCGGCCGCCGCCGCCCCCGGAGCTTGTGCCGCCCGGGGCGCACCGCCCCCTCCGCCCCCCCCTTGCTACGCCAGTGTTTATAGAACTCCAACATTCCAGTTCACTTTTCCATAAGAAGGAGCAACATATCCAAAGAGTACAAAGGATGTTTGTCCCTCGAAAAGCCTTCGCAGTTCAAGGTGTTCAAAAAGGAGAAAAACCGACATGCAATTTCTCCAACTGAAATTGTCTTTGCGATTCACAACCAATATCAACTTTGGAACTTCTTGTAAATCACAAGGAAATGTCTGCAGTAAAGGAGCACAGCCTGTTCCTTGCGATTTGCAAGGCCATTTACCAATGGTTTGTGAGGACTAACGTTGTTGCAAGATATTAATTGGTTTTCATCTACCCTTGTCAATCAATAATCATTGGTACAGTTAAAAATGCTTATGACATAGAGCTCATGCACAGGAGAGGCCCCCTCCTTACTCAAATGACAGCTCTGGGAAACGGGGGGGTTGCACTGAACTACGTGCTGCCCCCACCAATGTCTAATTTACACGAGCATCTTTTCTGTATAATGATTCTCATTTTTGAAAGAGACAAAGGTTGAAATACTGGTACTTTGTAGATTCTAAACTGGTTGTAAGGATTTGCAGGAGGTGTTCTGAATCACAAATATTGATGATGTAGGATTATCTGTTGATCCTCTTGACAGGACTCTTTGTAATGTGCCAGTGTAAAGACTCTTTGTAACCTGCATATTGGAAATACTTGTTTAGGGTGCCCTGCAAATGCAGCACAAACACAGGGATGCGATGTTAACTCGTTAATGATACAATTAGCCTAGCAGTTTCTCACTTTAAGCATAATATACCTCCTTGGAACAGTAATTGTATTCTGTGTTCATGCATTGGGGAAAATTTAGCATCAACATCCTGGACCAAAGTAGCCTGTTGAAGGACCAGGAAAAGTTCCTGTGGAAGGAACTGGGTGCAAGATTTAGAAAGACGTTGTTTGCATTGGTTTGCATTACTTTTTTAACACAAACCTGATGCAAAGAGTTCGGTTAGTATTTATAAGCCAACGCAAATCACGATTTGTGTTGGATTGTAATTAAAAGTAATGACTGCCTTGTGTTATATTGTGTCATGAGGGCGTTCCATGGGTGGTACATGGGTGCTTCTGTGCAACCACCCATTGGTTTTTATTGCAAATCCCTATCTATAAACAATGACTGGGGGTGAGTCATTGAAAAGTTTCAGCACTCCGTCCATCATCTTGTTGTGTTTGCTATGTTCGCCCTAAGTGGCCAAAGGTATGAACAGACATGGGTCCCTTGCTCGCTGTGCCACTGGGTTCATGCTAGCCTGGCTGATGAGGGCTGATACTTCGAAACCGGTACCAGGATGCTTGTTTCTGTCCAGGGAGGACCTGGCCTGGCAGTCCGGGTTGGACTGTTCCCATGGGGAGCACGGTCATGAATGATTTTCATATGGCTGGGTCCAAACTTAGGTGGCATAGTGAGCAAAAAAACAGAGGATTAAACCCAGATATTTTGACTGGGGGGTGAGTGGTTGAAACATTTCAGCACTCCATCCATCATCTTGTGTTTGCTATGTTCGCCTTCAGTGGCCAAGGTTATGCCCAGACGTGGGTCTTGCTTGCTGTGCCACTGGATTCAAGCTAGCCTGGCTGATGCGAGGTGATACCCTGAAACTGGTACCAGGGTATTGGTTTACGGTCCAGGGAGGACCTGGCTTGGCAGTCTGGGCTGGACTGTTCCCAAGAGGAGCAGGGTCATGAATGATTTTCATATGGCTGGGTCCAAACTTGGGTGGCATAGTGAGCAAAAGAACGATGGATTCAACCCAGATCTTTTGACTGGGGGTGAGTGGTTGAAAAATGTAAGCACTCCGTTCAGCATCTTGTTGTGTTTGCTATATTTACCCTAAGTGGCCAAGGGTATGCCCAGACGTGGGTCCCTTCCTCACTGTGCCACTGGATTCAAGTTAGCCTGGCTGATGAGGGGTGATACACAAAATACTGTCCCAGGATGCTTGTTTCCGGTCCAGGGAGGACCTGGCCTGGCAGTTCGGGCTGGACTGTTCCCATGTGGAGCAGGGTCTAGCCTGATTTGCATATGGTGGGGTCCAAACTGGGGTGGCATAGTGAACAAAAGAACAATGAATTAAGCCCAGATCTTTTGACAGGGGGTGAGTGGTTGTAAAGTTTCAGCACTTTGTCCATCATCTTGTTGTGTTTGCTATGTTTTACCCAAGTGGCCAATGGTATGCCCTGACGTGGGTCCCTTGCTCGCTGTGCCACTGGATTCAAGCTAGCCTGGCTGATGAGGGGTGATACCGGGAAACTGGTCCCAGGATGCTTGTTTCGGGTCCAGGGAGGACCTCACCTAGCAGTTTGGGCTGGACTGTTCCCCTGAGGAGCAGGGTCAAGATTGATTTGCATATGGCTAGGTACAAACTGAGGTTACATAGTGAGCAAAAGAAGAATGGATTAAACCTAGATCCTTTGACTGGGGGTGGGTGGTTGAAAGGTTTCAGCACTCCGTCCATCATCTTGATGTGTTTGCGATGTTCATATTAAGTGGCCATCAGGATGCCAGACATGCGACCCTTGCTTGCTGTGCCACTGGATTTAAGCTAGCCTGGCTGATGAGGGGTGATACCCTGAAATTGGTCCCAGTATGCTTGGTTTCCGGTCCAGGGAGACCTGGCCTGGCAGTTCGGGCTGGGCTGTTCCCAAGAGGAGCAGGGCCATGAATGATTTGCACATGCTTGGGTCCAAACTGGGGTGGCATAGTGAGAAAAAGTACGATGGATTCAATCCAGATCTTTTGACTGGGGGTGGGTGGTTGAAAGGTTTCCGCACTTCGTCCATCATCTTGTTATGTTTGCTATGTTCACCCTAAGTGGCAAAGGGTATGCCGCGACGTGGGCCCCTTGCTCACTAGGCCACTGGATTCTAGCTAGTGTTGTTGAAGAGGGGTGATACCCTGAAACTGGTCCCTGAATGCTTGTTTCCGGTGCAGGGAGGAGCTGGCCTTGCAGTTCAGGCTGGACATTTCCCATGAGCAGCAGGGTCAAGACTGCTTTGCATATGGCTGGGTCCAAACTGGGGTGGCATAATGAGCAAAAGAACGATGGATTAAACCCAGATCTTTTGACTGGGGGTGAGAGTTTGAAAAGTTTAAGAACTCCGTCCATCATCTTGTTGTGTTTGCTACGTTCGCCCTAAGTGGCCAAGGAAATGCCCAGACGTGGGCCCCTTGCTCGCTGTGCCACTGGATTCAAGCTCGAGAAAAACAACAAGGGAACCCTACTCACTTGGAACCAGGGTACTGAAATGATTATCAAAAACAATGGCTCCTGTGGACTAATGGCAAGAAAATCTCAATAAAATAACGCACTATGGCAATGTAATGGGTTATTGTGATGTCAAAAAGAGAAGGAGTCGAACACACCTTAGATTAGTATTTCATTCATAATTCTTGTTTATATAGTTCTTTGAAGCAAAATTACATTCATGACATTTAACAATCAATTGATTGTAGTGAGTGGTGTCCCAGTGAAAAAAAAGGAACCTAAACAAATAAACCTAAATAATTTGTGACATATTGCTATAGGACACATAGATGTGGCAGGATGTGGGTATGCAAAGTACACTACTTAAAAGACTGATATTAACACGCTTCTATTTCTCACATGAACAGTGCCCGGCCGGGTCCCATGTGAGTATCCTTCCTTTTCACTTTACTCACGGTGCCACAAATTCCACACGAGGCTGCGCAAACCCTTCCTTCAGGTACTATACTGATTGCCTACATCCTTTTTCCACGAGCACAGCTGCTCCATTACAAGCACATACTGACATTATCCTTCCTCTTCTCACAGGTGTCCCTACTATCTTAGGTCCTGAAGAGACCCTACATTGCACACAGGGTCGAAACGCCGTCGACAGTTTTTTCAAAGCGAATCATTACAAGCCAGCACTTATCATTGTATAAAAGCGTGGTTTATATAATATATATCTTTCAATGGTCGCTTTCATGAAATATAGGAAACCTTGTATATATGTCACAAATATGTCACAAATTATTTAGGTTTATTTGTTTAGGTTCCTTTTTTCACTGGGACACCACTCACTACAATCAATTGATTGTTAAATGTCATGAATGTAATTTTGCTTCAAAGAACTATATAAACAAGAATTATGAATGAAATACTAATCTAAGGTGTGTTCGACTCCTTCTCTTTTTGACATCACAATAACCCATTACATTGCCATAGTGCGTTATTTTATTGAGATTTTCTTGCCATTAGTCCACAGGAGCCATTGTTTTTGATAATCACTGGATTCAAGCTGGCCTGGCTGATGAGGGCTGATACTCCGAAACCGGTCCCAGGGTGCTTGTTTCTGTCAAGGGAGGACCTGGCCTGGCAGTCCGGGTTGGACTCTTGCCATGAGGAGCAGGGTCAAGACTTATTTGCATATGTCCGAGTCCAAACTGGGTTGGCATAGTGAGCAAAAGAACAACGGATTAAACAGATCTTTTGAGGGGGTTGAGTGGTTGAAAGGTTTGAGTACTCCGTCCATCGTCTTTTTGTGTTTGCTTGTGTTATATTGTCTTATGAGGGCATTCCATGGGTGATACATGGGTGCTTTGGTGCAACCAACTATTGGTTTTTACAGCAAATTCCTATCTACAAGCAATTATAGCCAGGTATTTGCACCAAAATCCTGCGTCTCCCCACAATGTTTTAAATTTTCCTTGTTTTTGCTCTTTGAATATGTGCTGCATTCTACAGCACACAATCAAAGTGGGAAATGCCTCAAAGCAAAGGTTTTATACAGGAAAGGACCCCTTTTTACACAAATACGAAGCTTCCTACAATTCAGATACCCATGCAGTATAGCACAAGGGTGTCTACATTGGCACATGGCAGCTTAAAGTGTACCAGCACAAGAAGACAGCAGAACAGCACCACGTCTTTAGAGATGGCGCTGTTCTGCTCTCTCCCTTTCACACAAAGCAGCACTGTTCAAAAACTTTACTTGCTACACTGCGTTGTATGATTTCTTCGTAAACCGGGCCTTGGATTTGCACCAAAAACATCTGGAATTGACAAGGCAGGAGATGGGGCAGTGGCAAAATGAGGTGAGACACCTATTCTTTGCCCTGATGGATTGGCTTTCGCCCACAACTACAAGTTCCAGCTACTCACAGGTGTATCTATTAGCCAAAGTGTACAAGCTGCCTGGTCCCCCAACCCAGACAGATACAACTGGCATAGTGCAAATAATTGTTTGCACTGCATACGCTGCTCAAACAAAGCACTGCAATGCGAACTGGAGAGTGATTCATTTGTCCTAACCAGTGGCGGCTGGTGTTAGGGCAGGGTGGCGGGCGAGGTGGGCAGTACAGGCAGACTAGGACGAAAAAAAAGAAGAAAAAAAAAGACTGTACCTACAGTGCGTCGCGCTGTTTGGCTCCTCTGCAGACAGGCTCCCAAAATCCCCTGCAGCAAATCCTGACGCTGCTCTCACAGCATGAGAGCAGCGTCAGGATTGACCTGAGCACCCTCGAATTGCCGCTCCCAAGGAGACTGGGAGCCTGTGCCTGCTGTCTCCAACCCAGCAACGCAGCTCAGATTGGAGACAGCTTCAGTGCACGTGTGGGTTTGGCTGTCCTGAGACGGCCGGCCAAACCCAAATGCGCAC
Organism: Calotriton arnoldi; assembly: GCA_963921515.1. Classification (NCBI taxonomy): domain Eukaryota; kingdom Metazoa; phylum Chordata; class Amphibia; order Caudata; family Salamandridae; genus Calotriton; species Calotriton arnoldi. The sequence goes on along the minus strand of CAWUFW010012789.1, from coordinate 438,736 downwards.
TGAATGCAGTGCACCTACCACTCCCCCTCAGTGCCTGTCATCCCCTGGCCCCGCCCCCAAGACTAGGCACACTTAGAAGAAAAATAAAACGGGTTTAAAAACCCGTTTTATTATCGTTTTCTAGTTCAAGTTTTGAGGGTGCTGGCAGGTGGGTGGGGGGGGGGGGGATGCTCCTCCGCTATAGCGAAGGAACCGCCGTTGCAAACAAGCATATCAAGCCAACTTGATCAGACTAAACTGGGTTGTTAAATGGCATTGAAAAGACCACACGTATCAGTTTTATTTCCAAGTGCTCGATAACGTATATTTTCTAAGTGCATGATAATTAATATTTCATAGGATTTTTTATCCATGACAAACGTGTTTATAATGGTAAACATTGCAGCCGCATTTGCCTTTGCCAGTTTGCCCACAAACTCATAGAAACATTTGATAAATGTTAGCTTTCTGCACGCACCCCACCAGAAATATTGCTCATGCCTTAGAAAGCATAAGCTTTCAATGCAAGCGCTCACGTCTAATTACTCGCGTTCTAATGACTTTTTATGTTGCACTGCGCAATGCACTTTCATGCATAATAGTGCAGGTGTCATTAGACAAGAGCGCTTCAAAGAACACCTCCCATACTCTGGCATGTTCCTCACTATTGATTAATTGTGAAGAGAATAATGTTTTCCTAAATAAACATTGAAAGGCTGCCCCACTTACTCGGGCGCTGTCCCAGGCTCTCAATGTCACGCTTGAATGGGTCGCTGATTCCTCAGTCCCTGAATAAATGAATCGTCTCGCGCGCTCGGGCGCCTTGCCGCGTGCACCAGTGATTCGGCACAATGACGCAGGTTATATTGCATTCAGCCGGCAAGTGGGGAGTGTGGATTCTGTGGAACACCTTTCAGTCCCAGAAGTTTGCTTTATTAAGCAGTGATTCAGAATCTAACATGTTTTCCGCCCTTTGCATTTCCCGAGAGAGAGCGAGGAAAAAAGAGAATGTTTTTCAGGCGTTGATGATGAAAATTAATCAAGTGACTTGTTTTGAAAAGAGATGTTATAGAAAGTGGTTTGCTTAACGAGGTCCAGAGTGCAGGCAATATGCAAATGATTATCTTTTTTTTATCACCAGCTGAAAATATTCAAATTTACAAATCATTTATAACATTTTTGCAAATAGTTGATTGCTGGCAGAAATGCTAATTTTGGCGTGTATTTAATCCCTCGTAAAATCAGTACTTCGCCCTCCATAATCGGGGTGTAAAAAAATAAAGGACGAAGCTGTCAAGTCTTATGCTCATTCTAATTATTATCTATTAATTTCTTTATACTGACCATGGTCCAACATAACTTAGGTGCATACATGGCATACGGTATGTAGCACCATAAGAGGCTATTTCCTTATAATTTAAACATCCGTGAATTTCCTCCTGACAATGGTGGCTTCATTTTTACACTGCCATTTTGAAGGTAAATATCTTGGTGACTGCCATGTGTACATTTATTCAACTTAAGAGATTGTCACATTTCGCCCTAGGTTTCCATTCTGTTCGTGGTCGGTGTGGTGGAATGCCTCACCCTTCTGATGAGGGACATCTTTTTTCTAAATCTTTGTTTCATCCTTTAAATGCTCCTTCTCTCAGGGTATTATGGGATCGCCTACCCTTTTGCTCCCATTTCCAGCATTTACTCTATTAAGGATGCTCAGTGGTTCCACAAAATACTCCTAGGGACAGACAGAGCAGTTATGAAACTTGTGCCATTCACTTTCTTGCACAGACCACTCATGTGAAGAGGTAAAGCACTCAGAATCAGAATCAGAATCAGAAAAGCTTTATTCGATTGTTTAAACAAAACAGTCATAAAAGCACAATCGTAAAAACATTTCATGGGTGCAATAAATTAGTTAGACAGATAAAAAGATATTAAACTAGAGAGCTTTCCTAATTCAATCATACCAAACGTTTTCTATGATAAAAAACAGTTTTTAAAAAATTGGAAACATTAAAAATAACATGTACATTGTGCAGTTGTTGCAGAACTAACAGAGCTGGGCGACAATAGCGTAGGCCGAATTTTTTGAGAATAGGTTTTAAAAAGAGAATTCGAGGTGCAGTATAATATTTATAAAATAGGGTGACATGAATCGTGGTCTGTGGGGAAACATTATCACAAGGACAGGGCAGGAGGCATTGGGACCAGTCATGCGTTATGGGAAAACTAACAAGACGATGAAAGGTTCCCATCCTGAAGCGGGTCAGTAAAAATCTTTCATAAGCACTAGAAACAATGACTAAGTATGGTTGTATTTTGAAAGTGCTTAACACCAGCTGATTGTGCAGGACGGTAGGCTTCGATATCTCCGTCGTTAGTCTCAGAGATTCCAAGAGAGACAGAGCCTTCTGTTTTAAGTCCTTTCTTGATATAGAGTTCGAGGTACTGGGGTTAGTAAAAAGTTCTGGATAACCAAGGTCATTTAAAAAGTTAAAAACATATTTAAGCCACGGTAGCTTCAAAGCCCCATCCAATTTCATAATATCTGATAGAATTTCCCGGTTCAGCTTCGTTTCATCTTTGGACCAAAGTCTGTGCCACAAGAGTACCGGTTCAAGCTTAATTAGATCAGAAATGTGCGTCAGACCCAATTCCGCGTGGCAGACATATGTGGAGGAGCCAGAAGGGACAGATAGGACATATTTTAAAAAATAATTTTCGACCCTTTGGATTGGTGACAACTCAGCGAAGCCCCAGATCCCACTCCCATAGGATGCCACGGACACACATTTGGCTTTATAAATTTTTAGGAGCTCCACCGGAGGACTTTTACCCAGTTTCCTAACAAAAGTGGTTAATGCCGCAGTGGTCCGCGCAAAAGCCAATTTTTTAACAGATACGGCATGTGTCCATTTATCGTTATTGGCAAAGGGGATACCTAGGTATGAGAATCGGGGGGTAACAGCAATTTTTTGTCCGGACAGGAACATGTCCTTGCATTTCTTAATGCCAGTACCACATCGCATTATAAATGTCTTAGCAATATTTACTCTCAGACCCAGGTTGTTCATAAAGCGAGAAAAACTATTCAGTACACGCTGAAGGCCAACCTGGGTGCGTGACATTAAAACTGCGTCATCCGCATATAATAAAGCTGGTATTGAGCGACCAGCAACTATAGGAAAATCCTGATTCCCGACAAGAGGGCCTCCCTAGCCCATTTATATACAGGTTGAAAAGGAACGGAGCCAGAACGCACCCTTGTCTGACTCCGCTCCTAATCGGGAATGCTTCAGAACATTCACCCTTCATACCATATCTAACCTTAGCCTTGGCGTCCCAGTAAAAATGCTTAAGGAAGTAGATAATATTTTGATCTACTCCTATGTTGTCTAAAATTGACCATAATTTCTCGTGGACCACACAGTCGAAAGCGGCTGTGAGATCCACGAAAGCTAAAAACAAGTGCCCCCTCCTTGCCCTAGTATATTTCCCCACAAGAAGCAAAAGATTCAGTCCCTGCTCTATAGTCCCCAAGCCGGGGCGGAAGCCATACTGTAAGTCACAGAGTATTGACTTCGCTTCAGCCCAATCTTGAAGGCGCTCAAGGAGCACCCTGCCCACAATTTTTGTGATGGCATCTAGCAAGGAGATTGGACGATAGCACCCCGGATCCTGCCTATCACCTTTTTAAAATATGGGGACGATAATGGAAATGACCCAAGTCGGTAAAAAGCTAGTAGAGCAGCTGGCGTTAAGGACCTGGACCAGAAGCGGCCCCCACAAGGGGAAGTTAGATTTAAATATGTCAATCGGCACCCCATCTGGGCCCGGAGCCTTACCACCTTTGCTGGCATGGAGGGCCCGCTCGACCTCCTCTAACGAGAACCATAGTTCCTTATGTGGCTGAGGGAAACCTTCCCCTTGCGGCACGCGTATACACTTATTAGTCGTGGGGGGTGAACCTTCACCTATATAAACTGAGGAGAAATGGTTAATCCATTGTTCCTCTGGAATCGCAGTTTCCACAGACGGACCGCCATTACTGGTCAGAAAAGGGGCCCTAATGGCCCTCCAGAATGCTGCACTATCTTTCGTGAGGGAGGCTAAGAGAAGGGCATCCCATGCCTCTTTCTTCAGTGATGTCTTTCTATCGCTTAACGCACGTTTGTATACCCTGCGGGCCAACCTGATATTAGACACATTTCTAGGTACTTTCTTTAACTCAATTTTCAACTTAGAAAGTGCATGGGTGCAATTAGTATCAAACCAGCCCCGTTGCTCACCACTGTTCTTTTTCTGCCTAATGAGTAGATTACTTATCTCAGTAGATATGGCCATAAACGAAGCTAGAATTTGTTCAGGAACAGCTGCTTTGCTTAAGCACAAATCTATATCGTTTTTACAGTGCTTGACCACGGTGGTCTCTACCTGTGCTTGATTTACCATTGCCCATTTAATGGTATAACCATTAGTGCTACCTAAAGCTAGATTTTCAAGTAGCTGTATGTTGTTATTTTGAGGTTTTGACAATTTCCTTCTGGGCAGTGCAACAGTCAGGCACAGGGGAAAGTGGTCGCTTAATGGATTGTCCGAAACATAAAATGAAAGGAGGCTATGGGCGTGGGTGCTTGATATAAGAACATAATCAATTATAGAGCTAAAACCTCGTCCATTAAAAGTACACAGCAAGGGAACAGGAAGTGGGCATAGTTCATTAGCAAAACCCAAATCATGGCTAAAAATGAGGTCATTAAGTTGCTCCCCCAAAACATTGTGAGTGAAATGGGACGTACAATCATCGTTATCCCCTTGAACACCACACAAGTTTACCCCAAATTCTTACATAGGGCACAATTGAAATCCCCCACAAATATCAACATAATGTCCTCAGTCCTGCACTCATGCTTCTCACCAACAGATTTCCTCTGGCTCTTACCTACTGGTTAGGTCTTATTCCAGATCCTATTACGGGAAACATGATTTCTCTTTGATTTACAATTAAGAAGAAGATTATTCTATATATATTTACGGCCACTTTATTCTGAATTATGACTGTGATGCTTCGGATCCACACTACTGTATTATAAAATAGATTGATTCATAACCAACATACTTTTTAATTTATTAGTTGACACCCACCCGACTCTAATAATACAAACATGACCAAGACACTAACTAGGTGGTATGTTATATTATGGAAATATATTGAGCACACTTACACCCAGGGGTCTTTTGGTGCTATCTGTAGGGTGTAACTGAGTGAAAGCAAGTTAAAGACTGAAGAGAAAGGTTATAAGCTCATTCCTAAAACAAGATAGGACAGGAATTACCCTCAGTTTTTACAGAAGCTGAATCCATTGATGAACTGCCAAATAAGAGAAGAACTTATTTCCAGAATAGGGAGCATCTCTGTGAATGCATTTGCGTACAGTGCACATAGAGTTGAAAAAAAAATCATTTAAAAGTGGAAAGCCAGTGAAGTTAAAGCAAAACTGATTTTGCTGTGGCAAACCATGGAGCTTGAGCAATTGTTTGGGCCACTTGATTTTGTATAGCTGACAAGTGTGATACTCAAAGTACGGCCCGGGGGCCACAGGCGGCCCTCCTGACCTTTTCCTGCAGCTCCCTGTGCAAGAGTAGCACCGGACTGCTGTTTACTCAACCCAGCACTAACATTACAAACAAGCATTTGCAATGCAATCGGTCTCGCCTTTCGGACCTTATATGTATTTAGCTATGCAGCACATTAGCCTGGGTGCTGAAACATCTACTGTTCTTTAACGTAAGCACCAAACTGTGCGACACGCCAGGTATGGGAACACATGGAGAGAAATATTGCCTTTCAGCGGGAAATGGTATAGTCCAAAGCTCTGTTTTTAATATAAACTCAGGGACTTTGGTGGTCAGATCACTGAAAATACAAGATTTGAAAAAAATATTATTCTCTATGGGTGCTCGTGGAAGACAATTTCTATGGACTGGAATCTAGAGAATGCTAAAGTGATTCTGGTATTTTACTGACCTCTGCTGGTCGTTTTCTATCAAGAAAGTTAAATAGAGGCAGTTGCCAGAAAAATTAAATATGAAAGTCCCTCAGTAGAAAGCAATTCTGGTATTTTACTGACCTCTACTGGTCATTTTCTATCAAGACAGTTAAATAGAGGCAGTTGAACAAGCAGAAAGCAATTCTGGTATTTTACTGACCTCTACTGGTCGTTTTCTATCAAGACAGTTAAATAGAGGCAGTTGAACAGAAAACAAAGTCCCTAAGCGGAAGCAGACAAGTCCTAGGAATGATCTCCAGAGCCCACAATGTACATACACATATACGTATATACTAAAGTATATACAAGAGGTCTCGAATGTTCGACCTAAAAAGGAAGTAACCAGGGTGTACTGCACCCCTTAACTTTAGGAACACCTTTGTTTTTAAAGACAGGAAACATAACAATATGATGTTTCTTCAGAATTCAAAAAGTGTATTTCATTAACCTACATAACGATTTCACCTTAATAAATCAGATTATAGCAGTCCATTCAGAATTTTTTTTTTTAAAGTGATAGTTTTCAAACATGAATTTAAAAAAGTTCATGCTCCCTCCACCCAGACAACAAAGTCATTAGTGATTAAATCCAAACACAGGAGAAGGTTTTGTACAGCATGCATCCTGAAGTCATGTATTTCGATGTCCTCATATGTGATAATGAAGAAAATTGAAATTTAACAATTGCCCAGAATCACACAATTGGTTGAGTGGGGAAGCCGCGATTCATCTCAGGTTTTCTGGTTCCACATTTTGCAATTCAGTTCAGCCACTAGATGTAAATGCTTCGCTTGCCCTCCACCCGCTTTATGCCCCCCCACCGCGCACCCCCAACCACCACCCTGCTAGCAACAGTGCGGCCCTCGGTCAGACTAAAGGCCAAACTTTTTAGCCCCCAGGAAAATGTTTGCGAGCACCCATGGCCTACAGTCTATTAAGTTATTTTTTAGACACCACGCCATATAACGAACTGTAATAGCCTAAGCGGGATCAGATTAACTCTGCAACTAAGTTTCTCTGACTGTCTGTCTATAGAAGGTGAAGGATAGGCCTAGGGCTGTGCAAGATCATGTGGCCCACTGATAGAACAGAAGATATTTGGGGATTTGGGGAATACATTTTAAGCTGCCATTGAATTCAACCCCAAGGTTTTTGACCATCAGTTTGTAGTGAGGGTGTGCCCCGAGGTCAGAAGGCAAAGCAACCAACTGCAATGTTTCCCACCACCAACACCTCGGTCTCATCCAGGTTGATTTTGAGCTGATTAGAAAGCATCCATCTCCTGATATTGCTGATACATTCAGGTAAAGAAACAAGAGATTTATTAGTTTCAGATTATCCAAAAGGTAAGCTGAGTAACATCAGCAAATGAAAACAGTAAGCACCCGGAGCTCCTGACATTAGACAAAAGAGGTCTGATATACATGCTAAAGAGCAGGGCAGAAAGTATGGAACCAATACTATATTCAGCCAAGCAGGAAATAATAATGTTCTGGTCCACTTATCTAAGACTGCTGACAGGCCATGCAGAACTAAAACACTTGTGCAATTCCCATAAGCAGCCCTTAAAAGCCCACCCTGAACTGCAAGTAGAGCCAATTCTGTACTAATGCAAGGCCTGAAACCAACTTGGACATAATTCAGAAAGTGGATTGATTCCAAATAGTTATCAAGATGTTTAGCAATGATTGTTAAAAAAAATTTTGTAACTGCTGATAGCAACACTGCCACCCTTTCAAATCCCCAGGCAGTTATTCCTCACAACCAAAACTCAGATGGCAGATAATCATTAATATAACTTTCTAAGTCTTCCTTGAGCCAGGTTCCTGCAATGCCAAAAAAGTCTACATAATATCTTTGCACAGGATCCACATTTTTAGGGCCATGTTTTATCCAAGAATGCACAATTATATAGGCGGCTTTAAGGACATTATTCCCATCTGATACGTCTTGCATACTGGATGAGTTACTGGGTGAGTTACTAAAAACCATTTTTGAAACAGAACTAAGCTGGGGAGGGTTGTTACAGAAGCTACTGGAAAAAAAGTATATTGAATTCCACAAGCTTACCCCAGGTGTGCTTAGGAAGGGTTGCAGCACCATGTTGCAGCTCAAGAGGTTGAGCTGCATCACAATCTTATTCTTTTTGCCTCCTAAGGAATAGTAGCTGCCCCTGGTCCCGGACAGACAAGCTTGCATTTGGCACACCCTCAGTGTGCCAGCAGCGCAGATGCTGCACTAGTTTCATGTTTTTCTTAGCAATAGGGTCCGTCCATCCAACCTCTACAGCGCTACGTGAGGAACCTTCCCCACAAAATGGCTGCTATAAAAAACATCTCAAAGATCTCAAATAGACTGGTGGGACAAGTGAACGAGGACTTCATCCAGTGACTCTTAACAACCTGTGCTGGGTACAATAATAGAAGGAGAAAATTGATGACACCTAGGATTAATCCCCAAACACGCAAAGTGCTTTTAGATCAACAGTTAATCACACTGAAACAATTGAATAAAATTAAAACATTAAACATTACCAATATGATGCTTTAAAATGAGAGAGCAGCAGCCAGATTTAACAGCATAGATTTAGTCAGCTACAGATGGTAGACATCCCGTATCCACCTTATAGTGAGTTGTCTGCCCAATATAGCAAGCATACCTCAGATTCACAAAGGTAATGGATGCTTAAATGTAAAAACATATAAGTTAATCCAAAAGTATAAGAATGACAGAATCCTACCGGCTGTTAGTGTAGCAAAACAAAGTACAGAATTTCAGACTTTTTAAGTGAAAATAATACGTTTGCACCAGGCAAAGTGGGCTCAGACGATTTGACTCCCTCTGATTCAAAGATTTTCCCTTGCATTGCCCGCAACTTACATCACTGGGTGAGACCTTCAGTCTTGTGCAGTCCATAAATCTCATGAGATAGTTAAGAAAAGGTTTCACCTTGTGTCACAGTGTGCCTTGGAGTGCCGCAGCCTGGTCCTAGTATAATTCTATTTTTCAAAAACCCTCTTATACAAAACAAGAAATCTCTAAAATTAAGGGGCTCAAGCTGAGCCAATGGGGAGCCATAAAGGTGCTGGCAGAGGGAGTCACAATGATGAAGCTTGTCACAAAGAATGAGTAAGGGGTACCTTCTTATAATGTTTTAATCTCTAGGTGAAAGATCAGTCATCCAGAAGAGAATCTACAAGTAAGTCATATAATCATCTCTGAACTGGTCGTCTTTTAGCAAGTGGTGTCAGCTTAATAAATGTTCTTAAATTCCCATGTTCCTGAAACTACTTTGCAATTCATGCAAAAGGGGTTTTAAAAGTATTTGCTTCTGGCTACTTTGGTGTTGCAATGGTCAGACATCAAATATTTTAGTTTTCCATTTAATTATTTTTCTAACATTGAATGTCTAATTTTCATTTTTTTTAAAGGCCTTTAGTAATTACGAGTGAAGGTGAAAGATCCATTTCCCCAATTTGGATCTATATTTTGTCTGGACATCATTACATAAATCTCCCTATGAGCCTTAGGAGGAAGCATCAGAAAGGTCTCTTAACTAGAAGGTGTTTTTCTGGAGGTGATAACTAAAGCCAGTACATTAGGGTGTTAGGTGGCTTTTTCTTACTTAAGAATCTTTGAGAAAAGTATTATTCTCAGATTAGATCCTAGTTGTATCTCCACAGTCAACTCAACATTCCATAGAAAACAGGGTGTGGTATTGCCCATTCTAGATCCTAATTTGGATTCTGAAGAAGATGCAGGATTGAATTTTTTGAATGGAGATGGAGCAGTCAATGTATGCTTGCACAGATCTACTGAGTACAGAAACCCAGACAGTTTGTTTGTAAACATTTATACTCCAGGGAAGGAATGTAGGCAGTGCTTAATTTGAGACGGTGGTTTCCGGTGTTTGACGCTGACACTCAGTTGTCAACACCGGCGCTTGTGACTGCCAGCCACAAGGTGGCTCTCTCTGGCTAATTTAGAGATTACCACATCAACAGGTAATTATTAATTCAATATACATTTAAAATGACTATTCCCTGCCACCCAAGCCATTCTTATAGCTTTGGGGGACTGAAATTGTCCGAATGGTCACACTTGTAGGAGTGTGATGGTTAGTAGTTGTGTTGTTACTGATAAGGCCGAATTCCGTATCCTAAATTTACCTAAGAATGTTTGGTCGATGGTCTTTATTGCCTGCTAAGAAGTATGGAGGGAAGAAAACAATTTACAAGTTATACCTTTCCCCTCCGATCAAATTAACTTCGGACTCCAAATTCAGATTTTCGTTAATTTATTACAAAGCCAGAAACAACAGAATATAGATGCACCTCAGAATCAAGGTGTAAAGGTACATGAAAACTAGTACAGAGCCCAATCTACGAATATAATTCATACGGCACAATAGACACAGAACAATGAATTCCAAAATCAGAACACAGCTAGTATAGACAGTGTCCAAATCTCTTTTCATTTGTATTTCCAAATTACAGAATAATCTGTCCCTACTCTACTTCTAAAGTGGCATCCCTTCCTAATTTCCCAGAAAGATTTCCTATAAGGTGTCAGCACGTGTTGACTTCCTAAGAAGTACACTCACGTCAATGGGTCAAGTAGCATAAAGCCACAGAGCTCATTCTAAGATGCTCTCCTTCCTCAGTCAAAAGCAGAAGTCCTGCAAATCTGTCCCTGTGCCTAATACAAAAAGACAAAGTTACACCCCTAACGGGTCACATGGTACATTATTCCATAAACACCTTCTTGAGTAACTTTCCACAAAGTCCAATTAATTTCACGCCTTGTCCGTCGACCTTGGTTCCCAAGTTTCACCAGGCACGGAAGGTGTCCTCCCTTCTCTCTGTCCGAGCTCTTCAAAGGCATTCCGTTCCTCCCATGTATCTCCTTAAATCTAAAATAACGAGGTCAAATTCCTGCACCTGCAGTAGGGGTGAAAAGAAAACTTTCGACACACATACATTTTAATTAGCTCCTGGCCTAAGAGCAAACGAGGAGAAATGAAACCTTTAAGAAAAACGAAAGTCTAGGCCTACAATTCGGGCTAACCTAAGAACGTCCTTTAATGTGCACTCGTTATACAGGCCTTTATATGAATCTTATAACAGTAAATACATTTAGTTTACTTACTAATCATTATATACGTACACAATTACATGTTTTCTCTAAAATACGCACAAAATACTAATCAATCCTGTAAAAGCGTCACAATTTCACTCTACAGATTCTCACACGAGGATATATAAACTTCGGTTTAATATGCACAAAGTTCTACAAAACATTGAATATATATGAGTGCAATTCGTACTTGAATATAATGCACCCCTTACAAATTTCAGAGCGTCGAGCACTCTAACAGTTCCCCCCTCTGATGACAAGTGTCATCAAACACAACACTCTTCCCTGCTATGTTCTCCTCGCAGAAAAAAACGACCTCAACAGAAGTTGTAGCCTGTCTTCCCTGCCTGAACTTTTCCAAATTCTTAAGACTCCGATAAAGACTGTCCTGCAGTCTTTCCATCTGCCTTTCCCGTCTTCTAAGGGAACCCTCAGCCTGTCTTGCCTTGTGCCATTTAAAAGCTCTAAAAGCACCCCACAATACGATGATACAAAGCACGATTATTACGGTAGGTTTTAGGATATAACCAACAAGTCCTTGTCCCAAACTTCCAAACCAACTTCCAACCCTTCCAAATCCTTGGCCAATTTTATCCCAAATCCCGTCCGTTGCCAAATCATGTATGTCGTGATGTATCTCAGTGATGTTGCTTAAATATTTCTTTAAATCTTTGCTGTTATCCGGTATATAAGTACAGCACTGTTGAACCCTCAATAATTTACAGACTCGCCTTCCTTTGCCAATAAAACATCTAACGCAAGACGGTTCTGAAGCATCATGGCCCTTATAGAGACCATCTCCCCATCAACGTGCAATAAAGCTTGAGCTGTATTCACTGACAACTTGTCCACTAATGTTGACAACCTTCTAATCTTTACATCATTCAGAACCACTCCTAAACTGGGTATCATTGCACCAAACACATCTCTAATAATTTCTCCTGCACTTGTTCCACGTTTCTCTCTGTGATCGTTTTCCTTCCAACGGCCACAAATCTTCCACATGGAATATTTTAGGAAATACCACAGCCAAATAACATGTTCCATACCAATTTAGAGGCAGTCGAACATATGCATTTCTTCCACATACAAAATACACATTAGGTACTATGGTCAATTTATCCAGTAGCGCCTTCTTTATTGATTCTTCAATCAGGAAAATATGCTCACATTCACTCTCTCCTACAAATACTTTATCATAATATGTTTGTGGTTGTCTGATACATAATTTCCTCTTTGCTGCAAATCTAAAGCTATCGGACCAGAACTTCCCTTTGCCTTATGATCTAGCTCTTCTTGGGTCCATGGAATAACCTCATGCTTGTGGTCAGGCCTAAATAATGCCTGTCTGTGTCTATCCTCTATTTGGTCCACAAATTTCTTTTCTATGTCAGATAACATACAGGTCAAATTGTGTCTATGGGCATATGCTGTGTCTAAAGGTACTGTTGGCACAAAATACTTTGACATCCTGTCCTCCTTTTTATAATAATCATACTTGTTCAAATATTTTAGTACAGGTACTTCAGGGAGCACTACATCATAATTAGAGAAATAGTACTCAAAATGGGCTTTGCCATAAAACATACTCAGCAGCACGCTACACGTGATGCCATAAGTCAGGGGTAAGTGATGATATCTAATACCCTCCTCTACTGATGCTGGCAACTGCATACACACATAGCAATCCCTTGCTTCCATCGTGTCCACATACTCGTACAACAACCTTGCGTATGCATTCAGAGTAAAGTCACCCTTAGAAAGGTCTACATGTAATAAACGACTGGTTTCTCTTATCATCTCCTCATCTGATTCTGATGCACCCTCCCTTATGTCTGGTGTAGAAGGTGTAGGTGTCCCTTGTTCCCCTTCTTCCATGACATTGGACTCGACTATGGATGTGAAAATCACCACTGTACTAACTACGATTACCCCCACTATGAGTGTGCCTATCATGTATTTCTGCCTATGGCTCGAATTTCCACACTCCATTGTAATTCAGTTCTCCAATTTAGTGCAGGAATGAAACAACAAAGTCTCTCCGCTTCTTCTTAAACGTTTTGCACACAAAGTTCTTTTTAGATTCCCTTTGGATGTCTAGAATTCTTCTGTATTCAATTTGACAATGATAATCTAAAGTTCATGAATAGCCATCCCTATCCCTCTTTCTTCTTCTACTGATAAGTCCCTAAATTTATTCTTCTTCCACTCGGGCCTAGGTTATCTTCCCTTTAAAGCGATGTTCATATACTTTCTTTTCCCTTTATTCAGTTCGTTTTTCATCATAGATTATTTCAGTGCCCAGAGCATCAACAACGAGTTCCAAGATTTCCATACGAAACGTTGCCAATTCTTGAGCTGAAGGCTGGCGGCCAAACGTTGGGAATGTAAGTTTATTTAGGATCAGGAGTCTCAATCCACTCAGCCTTGGAGGATCAGGTACTGTCAGGGTCAAAAGTCCGAGCGCCTTGACTCCTGGGACCAACAGTTCAATCTCAATAATCAATGTGGTTTCTCCGCGTCTCACTCTCCCGGACCTCAGCCTCCCGGACCTCCCTGGTCCCTGCATCTGTAGCTAGGTATGTCCACTCGGGAGCAGCGTACTTTTGACACGGCACTCGTTCTCCTTTTGATCGCCTTAGACCTTCTTGATTTGTTTCTGTCTTACTGTGCTCAGATTCATAAGCTTCAGAGATGGGAGCAAGATCCTATTCTGATGTATGCCTCAGATTCAGTCTCTCTTTTCTTGCTGGCTACCCTTCACTTCCAGCCTCAGTTCTTCTCCCCACTCTGGCCTGTTCTGCTACTGTCTGATCGGCTGGATCTGACTCTGCTTCGATGTCAACGTTTCCGCCGTTCTCAATGTCTGTGTGCAATATGATCCCCTTCGGCTCGACCCAGTGAACGGGCTGCTTCAGTAGAAACACTCACAGCTTGGTCTGTCCCCTCTTCCGAGTTTGTATTCTCAGGTGAGGGTCTTTGATCAAGGGGAGCTGTCTCCTCCGAGGGTGCTGGAACTCTACGGGTGTGAGAGGCGTGGATCCAGTTCTGCAAGCCTCCACACTTCACAGCTGTGCTGGTAACCAAAATCACCTGGTAGGGTCCGCGCCAACGTGCATCAAGGCAACTCTTCCTCACGTGCTTTCTGACCAACACCCAGTCCCCCGGGCTAAAGTCATGCAGGAGTTCTCTCGAGGTGGGTGCAGTCGCAGCCTCGACCTGTTGAGACACAGAATTAACCACATCAGCCAATCCCTTGCAATAATCAAGAACCAAATCATCGGTGATGTTTATTAATTCTGTCGCTGGCACTGCAGGCAAACGCATCGCCCTCCCCATCAATATCTCGTGGGGGGATAATCCTGTTCTCCTATCTGGAGTGCTACGTAAACTCATCAGCACCAGGGGCAGCGCATCTGGCCGTTTTTAAAGACATCGATGAGCAAACCTTTGCCACTCTCATTTTGATAGTCCCATTTATCTGCTCCACTAGGCCAGATGCCCCCGGCCTGTAGCTACAATGCAGTCTCTGATCCACATGTAAGGCAGCACACAACATCTTCATGATTTCACTATGAAAGTGAGTTCCTCTGTCCGATTCCAATGAGGTAGGAAATCCGAACCGTGGGATAACCTCTCTAAGTAACAATTTTGCCACTGTGAGACAGTCAAATCTTCTTGTCGGATATGCCTCTACCCACCGTGAAAAGACACACACCACCACCAAAACGTATCTCAGTCCATTGCACCTGGGCATCTCTATAAAGTCTAACTGCATCCGATTGAAAGGACCTCCTGACCTTCCAATGTGACTCAAAGCAACCACAGTCTTCTTTCCTGCATTAATCTGCTGACACGTAACACACCTATGACACACTGCCTCAGCATACACACGGAAACGTGGATTGAACCATGTCTGACGAAACACCCTCACCATGGCGTCTCTTCCAAGGTGCACTGTATATGCCTTGCCATAGGACTCAGTAAACAGTTGGGTAACACTGTTCTTTCATCTGTTGACACCCAAATGCCATCACCTCTCTTCTCACAGCCTGCTCTAACCCATGCTGCTTCTTCTTCTTCAGGAACCTCTTCTTGAAGTCTCTTAATCTCATCCCAGATATCGGCTAAAGCCAACATCATGCTGAGCTCGGTCTTTTCTGTGCCCTCTCCCACATATTCTCCATTAAAGATACAAGCATGTATAGCGCAAAAACGAGCCACGTCGTCAGCATAGCGGTTCCCCTTGGTGACAAAATCCTCCTCCTTCCCGTGTGCTGCACATTTCACCACTTTATTTCCTTTGGTTTCTGTAATGCTTCTAACAGTTGTCTCACATATTCCCCATTTCTGATAGGAGATCCAGATGACGTTAAGAACCCCCTCTGTGACCATAACTGCCCAAAGTCGTGAACTACTCCAAACCCATACTGACTATCTGTGAAGATAGTCACTCGGACTCGGTCAGAGATGAGACATGCATGTATCAGGGCTATAATTTCCGCTAATTGTGCTGCGTATACTCCTCGTAAACAAGCAGCTTCCACAACTCCAGAAATAGTACAAACAGCAAAAGCTGCTCTCAAACAACCTTCATTGTCTCTTAAACATGAACCATCAACAAAAAGGACCAGATCAGATTCAGGTAATGATTCATCAACAATGTCGGGTCTGGGTTTGGTAGAGAGCTCAGTCACATCTAGGCAGTCATGCTCCTCACAATCTTCTCCTTCAACAGGTGGGTATGGCATCAACGTGGCAGGGTTTAACATAGAACATCTTTTCAAAGTAACATTTTCAGATGCTAGTATAACTTGCTCATACTTGGTAAGCCTATTGGTAGTCAGGTACTGAGTTTTGGTTCTCGTCATGAGGAGTTCCACTGAGTGCGGGACATATACTGTAAGGGGATGACCCATCACAATACTTTCACATCTCTCAATGGTGACACCTGTTGCAGCAACGGATCTGAGACATCCGGGCAATGCAGAAGCCACTGGATCTAATGTGGCTGAAAAATAGGCCACCGGTCTACGGGCACCCTCATGTGTCTGAGTTAATACTGCCAATGCGCACCCATCCCTCTCATGACAGAAAAGCAAAAACGCTTTATTATAATCAGGCATTCCAAGAGCTGGAGCGCGACTTAAGCTTTTCCTTAGCTCCCGGAAGGCCCTTAAGCAATCGTCATCCCATGGTACCAGATCACTTATGTCCTTTCGTGTTAATCTTAACAAAGGCTTTGCCTGCAGAGAAACATTTGGGATCCACTGTCGACAATAGCCGACCATTCCCAAAAACATTCGGACTTCCTTCTGCGTCTTTGGAGTACCCATTTGCAAAATCGCCTCTGTGCGATCTGGTGACACCTTTCTTTTTCCCTTTTCAATTCGATGCCCCAAATCCTGGACTTCAGACAAACAATACTGAAGTTTGCCAGGGGACACCTTGTGTCCATTCTCTGTCAGATGATTCAACAAAGCCACGGTATCTATCCTGCAAGCATCTTCCGTCTCTGAGGCAACCAGAAGATCATTTATGTACTGGATGAGAACCGAATTTTGTGGCATTGTCAGACCCTCAAGATTCTTTTTCAGAATTTGATTGAAGATAGACGGACTTTCTGTATACCCTTGTGGGATACGACACCATGTTAACACACGGTTTTCCAGCCGGAAAGCAAACAAAAATTGGCTCTCCTCATGAAGGGGTATCGAAAAGTATGCTTGGCATAGGTCAATGACCGTAAACCATTCAGCTTCACAAGGTATTTGAAACAAGACTACAGCTGGATTCGGTACCACAGGACAACATGGAATCACGATCTCATTAACCCTTCGCAAATCCTGCACTATTCTATCCTTGCCACTAGGTTTCTGCAACCCCATTATAGGTGAATTACAGGGGCTCCCTCTTATCTCCTTTAATATACCTTGAGCAATCATAGATTCGATCACTGGTGTTATTCCCGCTACTGTCTCCGGTGTTAACTTGTACTGTGGTGTCCTTGGAAAATCTGCATTTGGCTTGACCTGTATCTTAACAGGTTCGACTCCTCGAATCAAACCTATCTCTTCTCCTGTAAAATCCCACACCACGGGATTCACAGAGTCCCTGAAATCCATTGGTAATTCATCCTTGGTCAATACAATGAACATTTCCGCACACAAATTATGACTTGCCATCTTAAAGGCAGCATCGTCATCACAGGTCTGTAATTCCACTCCCTTTGGAGTGCAATAGATGGTACAATTTAACTTGCACAGAAGATCACGTCCTAGCAGATAAGTCGGACTCGAATCACACACTACAAATTGGTGTCAATCCTGAAAGGTTCCTATTCTCACAGGTAATTCATTAGTTAAGGGGTTGGTCATCTTCTGATTCGTCACTCTACCACTTGGATCGATTGTCTAGAAAGTGACAAATTTGGGACTACCGCTGACCTCACAGTAGATCGGGCTGCACCAGTGTCAATTAGAAACGTGATCAGGTGACCGTTGACATCACCCTCCACAAATGGTCCCCTCTGATCTACTTCTAAGACTCCTCCAAAGGTGCAGTCCTCCTCCCCCTTCTCACACCTTCCTTGTGATGAGTTCTGATCATAACTGTCTGTCAATTCAATGAAAGGCATTTGTTGGTAGACGTAGTTTCCTGCAGCAATCCTAGGGGGTTGAGGCACCTGCACCTGAGGTTCCGAGCCTCTCCCATACATGGACTTAGGTCTAGTCACGGTGTTCAGTCCATCAGATACCTGCAGAGTTTCCTCATTTTGCATTTGATTGGCAGGATTTGAGTGACATTTGCGCTTCCAATGCCCAATTTTGTGACCATAATGACAAGCAGTGTTTCTCCTCGGGTTAACCCATTCGTTTCCTGTTCCTGCATCCATTCCTCGTCCTCTCCCCTGTCCTGGGTGGGCCGTCATGTTTTGTCCCATTCCTCGACCACTCCCTTGCCGTCGACCCATCGTACCTCCGTTTCCCTGCATTAGGTCTGGCCTTTCGGCATTCCTCAACTGCACCATCATCAACTTATCCTTCATTTTCTTATGCGTGGACTCTACGTGATCGCTACAGTACTTAGCATAACACAGAATTTAATCCACCGACTTATTCTGCCAACATATCAGATGTTGCTGAATCATCAAACTTATCTCAGCTCTCAATGCTAACACAAATTTCGAAACAAACTGTCCCATATCTTTTTATTCAAGGGCATCGAGGCCACTATGCTGTTTAAAAGCCAATAAAAGTCTCTCTTAATAATCATGCACTGATTCCTTTGGCTCCTGGGTGGTACGATCAATCTTGAGCCAATCAATAGTTTGAGGGGCTACTTTGGACTGCAGCCACGTAATTGCCTGTTCATATTTTCTCATCACCTCTGCCGATGGGCCATGAGTTACAGGATCCCTAGTTAGTTCTGAAGTGGGCCACTCAATTGTAATCTTGCAAGCCGCCCACAAATCCCCTGGAACCACTATGTCAAATAGGGTATTCAAATCTATCCACAGAGCCTTAGAGATTTTCACAAACCGATCAAATTGTTTGTACCATTCCGCAGGCTTCTTCCTCATTTGTGAAGGATGCCAAATCACCCCTGCTCCAAGGCACATGCACATACCCCCCATTCTGTACTTCCCGTAACGGGAAGTTTCCTACTCTCTCTGCCCACCGTCTGGGAGGCGGGGTATCTCCTATTCCTCTCCTCACTGCCTTTTTCTTAGACCACTTCTCTTCCCATCTATCCAATGCTTTCCATGCCCTCATTCCTATGACTAGTTCTCAAATATGTGCTTTCAACCCTACTACTCTCTTCTCCTCCAATTCCTGGTCTGTGTAATTTAACTTGTGATTTCCCTGCAACATGTTCGTTTTAGTCAAATCTACATCATACTTCCACGCCAACTGAACCAATGCCTTATGAACTCTTTTCGCCTTTCTAGTGACATCTTTAGCTACAAATAGCAATTCATCTGGTTCATATAGATCCCCTCTTTCCAATGGCAGATTTCCATCAATCACTTCATCGACCTCTGCCTTCAATTTCAGTACATCCAGCAATCTTGCCTTCACTGCAACTTCAATCCTTCCTTGATTTGTCACATTGCATGATCCCTCTCTATCACAACTTTGACTTCTCCAACCTTCTTCCGTCCCTTCAACCTGGGTGGTGGGCCAGCCTTCCCTCTCACAACACTGACTCCTTAACCCCTTCGATGCGCGTGACGAGCTCAGCTCGTCATGCTGCGCGGTAGCGCTGTGCGCATGACGAGCTGAGCTCATCACGACCGCACCCGCGATCGGAATGTCCAGCACACGAGCGGAATTCCGATCGCGGTCAAGGGGTTAATCGACTTTCCAATCCAACTTTCGAGACACCAGGTCGTGTTCTAAATGCCTCTTGTCTCATTCCCATTTCAGCTGGACTCCTCATACTTTCCCGTACTGGTGGAACCCACATTCGTATTTCTGACCTAGAATTTGCCAATGTTCCTGTTCGTCTCACTTCCGATCCTGTACCCACCCTTGAAGGGTCTGCCGTAGCTGCCAACGGGGTACTACTCTCCACAGGCCCCAAGGGAGCGCTTGTCCCCATAGTAAGACTCCCTCCGGAGATAGTATCTTCACTTATTCCCGGTTGCTGTTGCCTCCCACTCTCTCCCATACTCGGATTTTATATCGAGACTACGGGTCCAATGGTAACCGGTACCGTAAGGGCTTCTGGCAACCATATATCACAGTTAGTTCCTGTTATCTCAGTATTTCCAACTTCTGATCCTAGCGAAATTCTTCCCACTACTCTTGAACTCACCCCTGTTGGATCCGATCCCACTCCTTCTGGGCTTCCCTCTACCAGTTCTCGCTTTCCCTCTTCAGACTGAGGGTTGTAAGGTAGAGGACGCTTTGCCAACAATCTGTCTAACAAACTGTCATCTGTATCGCTGTCATCTCCTGTGTTTCTCGTCCTCGTGCTAGCTCCCTGTAGTAACAATGGATACAACCTCTCTCGCTCTATGGTATCTACCCTCCATTTCTTCAACTGCGCATCCCATCTGGCATCCTGATACGACTTCATTGCTTTTCTCATCTTTCCCTGAGAATTTTTTCTTCACCTAGCTTGTGCTGCCCACATCCATGCATCCAATGCCTCAAATTGGGTGGGTCTAGGTGGAGGTTTTAATGAAGACATCACCCCTCTCAATTGATACAACACATCCAATCGAAATGACCCATACCGTGGAAAAGCCAATTCTCCTTCCTTTTCTGTAATCTTATGGCAATTTTGGAGCCACACTATGGTATGCAATCCTACATTCGTTGCCATATAATGTGCTGGGGTATCCTCTGGCGGGGCTTCTTCCCCAACCCGAGTCACTACACCTGAATCTCCCCTACATAGGTCTCGCAATACCTTAAAACATCTCATTTTTTAACTCAATTGTTCCAACACACAATTTTTCTTCTTTCCAAAATTTCACCGAGAACCCTCCAATCCCAGTGCGGCGTTACACCAACCGGCCTATCACAGCGCGGCACTCTCTGACGTCACTGTTCCCTCTCCGCAGCGGTTCACCCTCCTTTACATTTTCTCCTCGTACATTCGCTCTCGCATTCACACAACCAAATAACTGATTACCCAAAGCTACTAAACCAAGTAACTACCTATCAGGCAGCCACAGTAACTTACAGTTACATAAAACCAAGTAATCGTCTGTCGCCTAAAAAATCGATAGTATACACCCACTCAAGAACATTCACACTCTGTCACTCAAATTGCTGTAGTCCATCCCTGGCCTGAGGTTTTCCACACGCAAATCTATGAAATCCACTCACGCAAAGTTCCCTACCCCAAGTGAGCCGTCGATAACGCTCCACGACACCCACATTAATGATCAGACAATTACAGTACAAAACTTTCTCGGGATCTTGGATTTCTCTTGAGTCCGTTTACTAAAACCTCCTGATCCGCACGTTTTCGGACCAGTAAACCAATAACCTCACGTTCACTCGACTATCATTCCAACTCCGTAAGACATCACACAATCAATTCACCGCAATCTAACACACACAACACTATTCATACTCACACTACCGCTGTCTCTGCCGCACCATCAGCTTCCGCCGACCTCCAGCAATGCCCGCCGTCCTCTGCTCTTGGTCATGGGCTCTCTTTTGGGCTTTGTAGGTCTAATTCGTAGATTTTCTAACTCTCCCCTCACTTCTAGAGGCAACCATCTGTATCTGCTACCAATTGATAAGGCCGAATTCCGTATCCTAAATTTACCTAAGGATGTTTGGTCGATGATCTTTATTGCCTGCTAAGAAGTATGGAGGGAAGAAAACAATTTACAAGTTATACCTTTCCCTCCCCATTGATCAAATTAACTTCGGACTCCGAATTCAGATTTTGGTTAATTTATTACAAAGCCAGAAACAACAGAATATAGATGCACCTCAGAATCAAGGTGTAAAGGTACATGAAAACTAGTGCAGAGCCCAATCTACGAATATAATTCATATGGCACAATAGACACAGAACAATGAATTCCAAAATCAGAACACAGCTAAGTATAGACACTGTGTCCAAATCTCGTTTCATTTGTATTTCCAAATTACAGAATAATCTGTTCCTACTCTACTTCTAAAATGGCATCCCTTCCTAATTTCCCAGAAAGATTTCCCATAAGGTGTCAGCACGTGTTGACTCCCTAAGAAGTACACTCACGTCAAATGGGTCAAGTAGCGTAAAGCCACAGAGCTCGTTCTAAGATGCTCTCCTTCCTCAGTCAAAAGCAGAAGTCCTGCAAATCTGTCCCTGTGCCTAATACAAAAAGACAAAGTTACACCCCTGACGGGTCACATGGTACATTATTCCGTGAACACCTTCTTGAGTAACTTTCCACAAAGTCCAATTAATTTCACAGCCTTGTTCGTCGACCTTGGTTCCCAAGTTTCACCAGGCACGGAAGGTGTCCTCCCTTCTCTCTGTCCGAGCTCTTCAAAGGCATTCCGTTCCTCCCATGTATCTCCTTAAATCTAAAATAACGAGGTCAAATTCCTGCACCTGCAGTAGGGGTGAAAAGAAAACTTTCGACACACATACATTTTAATTAGCTCCTGACCTAAGAGCAAACGAGGAGAAATGAAACCTTTAAGAAAAACGAAAGTCTAGGCCTACAATTCGGGCTAACCTAAGAACGTCCTTTAATGTGCACTCATTATACAGGCCTTTATATGAATCTTATAACAGTAAATACATTTAGTATACCTATTAATCATTATATTTGTGCACAATTACATGTTTTCTCTAAAATACGCACAAAATACTAATCAATCCTGTAAAAGCGTCACAATTTCACTCTACAGATTCTCACAGGAGGATATATAAACTTCGTTTTAATATGCACAAAGTTCTACAAAACATTGAATATATATGAGTGCAATTCGTACATGAATATAATGCACCCCTTACAAATTTCAGAGCGTCAACAGCTCTATCATTACTATCATTGGCAGGATGGCAGGGGCAATGTGTGGTGCAAGCTGCTGTGGCCTCTTGACGAGAGCCCTGGCACTTATTTTTGTTTTTACAAATCAAGCTCTGAATGTAGGTCATCCGAATCTACTTTGGCTAAGTCCGTAATTAACTTTCTAGAATGAAGAGAAAGATTTTTCTGATTCACCCAATGCCCTTCAACGCGAGGGATGGCAACTTCATGGAGTAAGACGTCTGGTGAGTCTTTTATTGGTATTTGGAAAACAGGCACTTGAGACGCACTTTCTACATACATATTTCGTCATAAATTGATTTTTTTGGTTAAATGCAGTCGGGAAAAAAAGCCATACATTTCTAAGTCATCTAATATATTTTGTGATTATGTCATTTAATAAAATCTGTTTGTGTAAGCAGCACTTTTGACCCTTGATGTCAGTGATTTTCAGGATGTAGGCATGCATGCTACTTGGCCAAATTCTCATTATAGTAAGGAACTGCCCAAGAAGGAGATTAAGAAGTAATATGTGGATTAATTACCAGTAATCTTGATTACTCCAATTCTCACTTCCTGGTCCCATTACTTCCTCACTCTCTGTTCAGCTGTTCATCACTAATATTTTTTGGGGGTTAAAAAACAGAAAGTTTAAGGAAGGGAGTGCATTTCTTGTGATAGTGGGCAGATTTCCATAAGAGTAAAAAAGAAAGACTTGGGTAGGGGGTGCTGGGATGAGAAGGTAAAACCATCAATTCCTGATAGTAGTAATGATATGCGGAAGGAAAAATCAGAGTAATGAATATTAGCAATATTTCATCCACACATTTCTGGATTGGGTCACAGCTCAGCTCACAGCATCTTTTTAGCAGTTTATTTCTACTACAATCTGCATTGTTATCTCACCTTTGTTCAGAGTTCTGGAAAAGTAACTGACTGTTGTTTTTAATACAGAGAAAAAGAAAACTAAATAATGAAGAAGTGTGTTTTCTCTGCTGGATTCTTTTTCTTGAATCTGTTGCAACTAACTGGCACTCTGCTGACACAATTGTTGTTTATGAACATAATGTGCACTAAAAACGACAACAAGAAATATGTTCCATATGTCTATTTTATCATATATCTAACTGTCAACATTCTAGCTGTGAGATTAATAATACACAACTTTTCCATCCCGGAGGAGTTAATACAGCAGAGTTATTTGACTGACTTTGCTGTCCTCGGTTTTAAATAAGGCCATAGCAGAGAGCTCAGGGACAGGAACATTCAGAGAATGATAAACTGGCACACTAATTAGCAAAGGAATTTTTGTCAACATAACTCTCAGAATGGTCTGAATTCTTGTCTGCATGCCTCCATGGTCAAACGTCTGATCACATTGCTTCTCATGGCTCAATATTTTTCCTTCTTCCTGAAACACCCCTGACCTTCTCTGAAAGTTTCATTCGTGTGAGGCTCTTGTTTTTCTTCTTTTAACCTTTGCAAATAACAATGCACTGCCTTAAAATTTTTAGATTATTCCCCCGAGGAATTTTCCATTCTTTGAATATAAATGTGTTCCATCTAGCACAAATTGTATTCAGCATGCAGGCCCCCAAGGAATCGAATGGAAATCATAGGCAAGCTGTTGTACCCCAGGGAAGCTTGCTTGTCGCAGTCCTAGATTCACATCACATTTGATCACGATTCATATGTGATAGGGATTCACATGTCATAATGATTCACACGTGAAAATGATTCACCTCCAATCATGAATGCAAAGGATTTAAAGTGCTATCTGTTCATTTCCATGACAAACACAAACACGCTTCCTCTTATATTTTGAAAGAAGCTTTCATTATAATCAGGACTTACTTAACGGTTGATTAACATACACAATTACCTTGATTTGATGTTCGGCAGAAGTTCAAATACTACTTAGGTGGATTCGATTCACATGTGATAACTATAGCTGTTTTTTTTATTTTTATCATCTCATTCTTCTTGAACACCCTAATAAAGTAATTACTTCACTAGCAAATTATAATTAATGAATAGATCCCAGATAATGGGCCTGACTCACAAATATAGAGTAACACATTTCTAGAATGCATGTAATACTTCTATGCATTTTCTAGATTTATGCATGTCTCCCTCATTCACTAACTCGCAGACCTGTGCCTAGAATATAGATGAGTTCTGGGCGTTAGTCTGAAACAGAGATGGTGTTCATATATCTTTCTGGCTTTGCATTGAGTTACTAAGCCATTATGTCGTGTCTACACACTGCAGAAATTCTTTAGGAAAGTATTTTTCAAATAAAACTTAGTTTCCTTTTTCTATTCCCAAACAAAGATAACAATAAAATGTTTTTGACAACTCATATCAAAATGGGGAGATATTGGCATACTCTTCTGTGTTTGTAGTAACTATTACACCTTGATAATTTAGTCAGTTTTTCATATACAGCACATTTTGGAAATGCACTGTAAATGTTTGATGCACCCAAAAAAGCTACAAATGTGTGGAAAGTCAGGTCACTGCAGTATGTTTCC
Organism: Calotriton arnoldi; assembly: GCA_963921515.1. Taxonomy (NCBI): domain Eukaryota; kingdom Metazoa; phylum Chordata; class Amphibia; order Caudata; family Salamandridae; genus Calotriton; species Calotriton arnoldi. Next base: position 413,540 of record CAWUFW010012789.1, on the reverse strand, counting down.
CTTTACTAATCCTATAGCACTGTCCATGCTAAAAACCTCTGCAGTAAATCCACCTTTTCTGCATCGTCACCCCATATTTTTCACCAATTAATTTTGCTGGATTTGGAACTGTGTTCACTTTATCACTGCTAATCAGGAGTAAAGTGCCTGTGTTTCCCGTCTAAACGTATGTTGTGCATTAGAACTACCTATTTTGCCTGTTTAACTTCCCTATAACACTACTGTAAATGGAGCCTGAAATGCACCTATGATATGAAAAGGTAAATCAAACACAAGGGGGGTTTGTGACGGAGTATTTAGAGATAAGAGACCAAAGTGCATGTCTCCCTTATAAATTACAAAAATATCAAGAATGCATATGGTCTTGAAGTGCGATGACTAATCACATTGGATGGGTTATTATGTATCTGTCCTTCTTACGCTCAAAATAGTTCTCTGTGTCGGACCGAAGCCCTCACCCACCCTTAGGTGGCATGCTTCATCATAGAGTTCCTCCTCACATCACTTACCAAGGTACATGGTGTGGTCTACAACTTCCCCAATGGGGAAGGAGCTCTTTACAGGATGGTCACAAGATGGTTCGGGGTAATCCCAATGTGAACTATAGGTGTGGGTGGGTTGTGTAGAGTACAGATGAGTGGGAAAGTGGAATAAAACTATCTCTTGGTGGACTAACAGCCAATGTTATTGTTCTTCCCCAAGGGATACAGTAAAAGTAAGAGAGGGATAAAAACTTCAACCCAATTGAAGTGTAGGGGTCAACATATTTCTGCCTCATTAAAAAACCCTATCACAACGGGTAAGGCATTCATCAAACTTAGGTGGCATAGTGGGCAAAAAATGATGGTCTGGAATGCTTCCCAGAGCAATTGGCAGGGGTTAGACAAATTGCAAGCATTGCTCCTATCACCTTTTGTGTGTTTGACATACTTCCCTAAGTAGCATATGCTCCGAGTGTGTCCCATGCTCACTGTACCACTGGAACAAGCTACACCCGACTGACAAATGCAAATTATGGCAAAACCAGTTTGGATTTGCTTGTGTTCTGGTGCAGGGAGTAACTGGCCTGGCACTTGGGGCTGGATTGCTTCTATTGGATCAGGATTAAGACTGATTTGTAGGTGCTTGGGTCTAAACTGAGGTAGCTAGTTGGGCAAAAGAACGATGGGTTGGAATGCTACCCCGATCGATTGATAGTGGTTAGACTTATTGCAAGCATTCCTCCCATAAGCATGTGTGTTTTAAATACAATGCGTATCAGCTGTCCTCACTTTTTTAACCACAGCAATACTGCCTTTAATTTATTTAAGAGTGATTGAATCCATGCTCTGGTTCTGGCTTTCCAGTTTCTTCTCAAAACAATAAGACGAAAATTAAGCCTCTTTATGCAAACTAGTTATTTTCACATAACTGAGAGAAGAACCGGATGTGGAAATGGGAGAAGGCATTTTTTGAAAAACATTTATGCCCAGATTTTGCTTTGGGTTTGCATTACTATTTGAGGCCAACCCAACATAAAAATCTTTTTGGAGTTTACATAGCAATACAAATATTAAATTGTGTTGCTTTGTAAAAAACAAAGCTATGCAAGACAGCGCATTGAGCAGACTTGTGTTACTTTGCATCATGGAGGTGGTCTAGCAGTGGTGCATGGGCATTCCTGTGCATTCACCCATGGATTTTGCAACAAACCAACATCTACAAAACTTTGTAGACATAGGTTTGCGCCAAAATGGTGCATAATAAGGTGAAATATTTTTATTTCTCCTAGTTTTTTCCTCTGTGCATGTGTGCTGCATTCTGCAGCACACATACAAAGATGAAATAGTCTCAGAGGATAGTTTCTACAAAAAAAATATCATGACCTTAGTGCAGACACCCTTGCTCGATGGCGCAAGGGTGCCTGCATTCACTCTAGGCAGCCATAGGTGTACCAGTGCATGGAGAGAGCAGAACCAGTATGATTTGGTGCAATTCTGCTCTCTCCAGGTGACGCAACTCAGCATAGCATCTTTCATTGTTGAGCTACATTACACCACATTTTTGTAAATCTGGCCCTATATTTTTTATTATTTGATTTTTTTCAGCATCTAATTCATTTATTAGTGTAACTTTCTTGGTCATTTTTTTACATGGACAGCTAATGTGCTTCTTAAAGTTGTATGTATCACTATTCGTTAAACTGGAGTGCTGTCATTACCCAATGAATATCTCATACCTTCAGAAATGTCATGGGGCCTGCTGTGGAAATGTCTACATCTGCTCATTGTTTTTTAAGTGGATGTTTTTCGGATCTGTTGATATCCCCCTTACTTCCATTTCGTTTACATTTATTTCTGCTTTTTAGCAGTCTACCATTTACCGAAACTTGAATTTTATGGCCAAACCATGGTCTCTCTGTTCTTACTGTATTCATAGTAAATCTTCAAGCATGTCTAGTTAATTTGACAGCCTCTTTACGTATAAATATTTATTGTCCTGTTGTATGGACAAATCAAAGCAAAACACCTGGAATTATTTGAGGTCCACTAATGACGTCACCGTTTAGAGGGATTACCATGGAGGAATTATCAGAAATTGAAATTGTCAAAACACTTTGCAATAACTTAATTGATTCCCGAACAGAATAGAAAAATTGTCTATCCCAAGAGAAGTTCAAATCTTTTGAAGAATAAGGTATACTCCTGAACAGCTGGATGTACTGTTCTCCACACATCTACAGGATCAAAATTGACCAATGGGTCAATAGTTTGAGGCCCATAGTTCAGCAGGCATTTCTTTATAGACTGTTCAGTTCTGTAAGATGATAATTTACCCAGATGTTATGATACCACTAAGAGCGGAAGCAAGGGATACCATAAAGGGCTTTCCAGGTATTCACAAGTTTGGGCCTCATTACGATGGCCAAAGGACCGACAGGCTGTTGGGGGCGGTCTTTCGGCCATCTTACCAGGGATCTCCGTCTGCCATATAACAATGGCATTTCGACAGGTGGTGGTCGGAAACACCGACCGCCACGGTCCGGACAGGCAGTCTGTACCCAACCGACTGTCGGACCTCCCTGTAATCCCAGAATTAAAATATCCCTTTCCGTCAATCATTCTGCGGCGGTCAACCCACAGCAAAACGGCAGGCGGAAATGGGATGGGGGCCTGTAGCGGTCCCCCCTAACCCCCTGGGCCATGTACATAGGCCCTGGGGGGCACCATACATATCCCTACACCATGTGGTAGGCACCGCATGGTGCCTGCCACGTAGTGCAGGGATATGTGTGGGGTGTCTGTTTTGGCTTGTGGCGGGTGCTGCAGAGCGCAGCACCCGCCACAATGCTAAACATGGGCAATGCGACCACCACAGTGGCGGTCGCATCCTAATTTGCCCTGTGGGACCACCGCCTCATAGGCGGGCGGTCCCAAATACGCCATCCTAATGACCACCTTAGTTTAATTTGAATCCCTAGCTGTAAGGTCTCCTAAGGCCCTGATTTGTAGAACTGAGTGGCTCCTGAAACCAAAATATAAGGTGGAAAACTGAACTCCATCGTTCAATGGTCAAAATGGTTTTATAAACGTGGTAACTTATTGGCACGAATTCAGAAGCTTTGTGACTTTCTCCTTCATGACATTCTTGCTATATGTGCACTGTATCTGAGTCACGTTTTTGAAAACACATTTGGCAAAAAGAGGATTGTACACCATTAGTAGAAATGTATATCACCAGCTGTGATGGCACTGCACTTTACACATTGTGCATTTGCAGAAATTTCTCAAGGATGCTCTTCTATTTAGACTTAATTTATAATGACATCCTGGTTTACCTCTCTACAAGATGCGATCGTGGATGGCAAAGAACCTCTTGAAACTCAACCCAAAAAGGCGGAATTCATACTATTTTCTCCCAAACACAAAAGTCCTGAACCTGAATGTCTCATGGAGCTGATGACTTTGGCGTAGCAATAGCCCCAGCAGCCCCATGGTGAGGGGGGCCCGAGCTCCAGGTAGCCCCCACCGACACTGTGCACGGGTGGTGGGCCCCTGGTCTGAGAGCTCCTGACTAGGTCCGGAGCTTGCGGCCCCCTCCATGTACTTTACAAGGGGGCCTCCTCAAGCTTGGTTGCTCCAGTGGCTGACAATTACTGATTTCTCTCCTTCTCTCATTGGTCTAATTGGGATTCGTGCTCAATACTGCCCTTTCAATGGGTACAACACAGTCATAAATTCTCTCAAGCAGCAAATGTCTACCCCCATCACTTAAAGAAAAGTCGTGCCACTTTTGACACCTGAACAACCCAAGGCTGCAGCACTTGCTTTGATTGTATCACAACTGAATCTTAGCACTTCAGTCATGGGGGTTTGCCACAATAAACATGCAACCCACTGAATGCTGGCTCTCATGCCACTGCCAGACTCTCATCATCCTCAAGTACATATGATGGCACGACAGTCCTTCTCTCCGCATGCATTAGCGCCCCATTGAGGCAGGGAAGAGTGGTGGGATGGTGGGGCGGGCGCGGCGGGTGGGGGCAGTGGGGAAGTCGACAGATGACAGAATGGGAAAAATAACATAAATAAATTAAAAAAACAACCCACCTTGCAATCGCCGCATCACCGAGCGCAAGGTAACTAGTTTTATTTATTTAGTTATTTTATTTTCCCCATTTCGTCATCTGTCGGCTCCCCCCCCCCGCTTTTACCTGAACGGGCTGCGCCTGGTGTGGAAGTAAATAAAAATTATAAGACAGCTTGTACATTCTCTATTTTTGCATTCGCTCTCTTAAGAAATAACTGAGTTACATTGCTGTGCAAAAATGCTGGACATCATAGTGTTTTGTGCAGGCATGAAGCATGTGGTTTGGATCAAGAGATTGGACAGCATCCTGGCTACACACAGGAATCGAGTTGAGCAAGGAAGAGAGAGAGTTCAAACTTGCCCCAGAGCAGGGATTCTGAGAAACACAGGAACAATGGTTCTGGAAAAACAGGAAGAAGAGGGGACTGGCCAGCAAAACACCAGCATGCATATTTATATCCAGAAACTGGAAAAGATATGTTACTGCCATACCAATGCAGGGTGCCTTGTTCTTTGTAAACCAATCATAATCAATTTGATACGTGCTGTGCACGTGCCTGTTGCAATGATGCTTGTGGTACGAAATATAAATATTTCCACATATACTATTGAGAATGCATAAAAAATGTTAATGCTTGTGTAATCGAGAGAGCTCTTGGTGTAATTCTTAATAGGCTGCTCTCCAATGATCATTGTGGTTATTAATTAAACATTTCATGCTGATACTAGAGTGCTCCTGAACTTTACTGAGAAAGGAAAACTGTTTTTCTTCCACAGAAGTCAATTCATACAAGGTGGGCTGACATACAAAACCCTGTGCAATAAGCCCTCTGCTATCTCTCAGACGGGCTCAGAATATCAGGTGCCAAAAGAGATCTACACTCAGTAGGGGCTCGTGGAGGGAGTGCCGCGGGGTGGTGGGGTGGGGCGGGGGAGGAGCAGGGTGGGGGTAGTAAACTACGACATACGGCCGAACAGAGGTAAGTAAACAAATAAATAAATAAAACGAATTTCATTGCGCGCGCTGCATTGCCAAATGCGATGCAGCGAGCAACGAAATTTGTTTTATTTATTTATTTGTTTACTTACTCTTTCGGCCGTGATGCCGTAGTTCACTACCCCCACCCTGCTCCTCCCCACCTGCCCACCGCCCGCTGCACTCCCTCCACGAGCCGCTACTGTCTACACTCCTCAATGGAAGTATTGATTAGAGAACCTTCCAAACACAGCAGAAATCTTTGAAAAGAGGGCCTATCACCTTCAGAAACACTATGTTGAGCGCAGTAACTGGTTGAAACACAGCCTTATGTCTTTCCACAGGGATGTGAAAATGTATATTTGATACATATATTGTATATATTGTATATATGTGTGTCTTCCCAAAGGGTAGCTGTCCGAACCATTGACACCTCTTCTGTGGGTTTTTTGTTGTTGTCTCTATTGTTACTATAGTATTTATTTTAACTAAACAGCACCAATATATTCTCTATTGATGGAGTGCGATAGAAAACCCATAAATAAATATATAAATTAATTAATATGTAAACAAATAAAATGCACTTCAGGTGAACATATGTGTACATATTGGATTTATTTAGAGTGCACAGATGTGTATACTACATCTAGGATTCGTTTAAAAGGATACATTGTACTGTTTATTTCAGAACATAATAACATTGTCAGCCTGTGCCTCAAAATAAAGGGGCGTATTTATGAGGGTTGCCTTGAGTTTGCACCACACAATGTGATACATGCATGACACAAACCTCTAAGACAGATTTCTGAAGCCACTCAAGGCCACTTTGCGTGGCTCTGACTGTCTTCATATATCTGGAGTAGTGCACACAGCGCAAAACACTGCGTTGCGCTACTCTGCCCTGGTTAGTCGTTCCATGGGCATTGTGGAGGGTGTTCCCACGCAACTCCCATGTATTTTGACGCATTCCCAGATTTACAAGAACTTGTAAATCTGGGAATAAGCCAAAATCTTATAACAAGGAGAAATTCCTTTATTTCTCCTTGTTACTTCCTCTTTATATGTGTGCTGTGTTGTGCAGCACAGATTGATAGAGTAATATACATCCCAGGATTGTTCTTGTGCAGGAAGGTGTCCCTTCATGCACAAAAACAATCCTGCCTATAACACAGGCACCCTTGCACCATGGTGCATAATGTGTGGCAGCATAAGGGAAAAGGCAGGGACGCACCATAGTCCCCTGAATACCGTGCATTCCTGCCCTTTCCCTATGGCGCAGTGCAGCAAGATGACTTGCTACGCTGCGCCATAGCTTCATAAAAATGTCCAAAAAGTATTTACCTTGCATCCTCTAAAACGGAATCCTCAAACTAGTTCTCCCACAACAACAACGTATGTTTGCACCACACTCGCATCCAAAAGAACGCCCTTACCCATCTCGTTTAAATACATTCTGAAGTCATATAACAACTACCATGGAGTTAGTAGTTCAATGAAAAGATGGATGAATCTTAAACTTGGTGAAATGTGATTACAAGGACATCTCAATTTTAGTCTGACACCTCACCACCTCAAGATGCTGCATGCAGCTGGTTTTCTTGCTTGTCAAGTTCCCTGCAGATCTATGACAAACAATTTGTAACAGATACCCCTTGCCACAACTCCAGCCCTTGATACATATTCCTAAAGGGGTTGATAATGTGCAGAAAAAACGATTTCCATATATTATTCTCCAAAAACCTGTAACTGCAAATAATTTTGCCCTTCTCCCAGAGTTCTTGGGAGAGAAGAGGGGAAGAAAGTTCTTATAATGGACCCCACTTTGTATTATTAAAAACAGCACATTGCTGACCGCCTGCCACTCCTACTAATTATAGTATGTCAGGTTTGGTTTCTTTCAGTTCCAGACAGTTAACAGCCATGCCCGTGATGGCCATAGAGTGGCAGTGTTTCTTGCTCATGGTAGGTTTATGTTAGACTTTAAATGACTCACATATTGCACACCATCTTTCAACCAGCTGGATGTTTCTGTGTTTATCTACCTACGCCACATGGAGGTGACCCATTTCTTGACTGACGATTTTCACTGCTGTAGGTTCTGGAGGTAGAAGAATTTATATGGCATCTGGTTCAATGAATGAATGCATCCATTCCAGGATGCGTTTGACTGCATGGTCACAGGTTCAAAACACCAAAGGGCCTATTTATGAAAAGTAATGCAGTGCAGCAAGTCACCTTACTGCACTGCTCTGCGTTACAGGGAAAGGGCAGGATTGTGCCATATTTATTATGATACAGTGCATTTCTGTCCTTTCCCCAGCACTAGCACACAATGGGCTGTCTAGAGCCAAAGCAGGCACCATTGCACCATGGTGCAATGGTGCCTGCATTGAATGCAGGATGACTTTTGTGCAGGAAGAGGCACCTTCCTGCACAAAAACAATCCCGGGGCATATTCCTCTATGTGTGCTGCAGAATGCAGCACACAAAGAAAGAGGAAGTAACGAGGAGCAATTAAGAAATTTCTCCTGGTTATGCCTCACCTGGGAAGGCGTATCTTTTGGCACATTTCCAGGTCTACAGGCAATAGTAAATATGGGAATGCGTAAAATCCAGGGTATTTGCATGGAAACACCAATGCATTCCCCATGGAACACCTTCTCAGGGCAAAGTAATTAAACGCATCGATTTGCACTGCGTTGCTTTATTACTGAGTTACCAAGTCATGCAGGGCCATGCAAAGTGGCCTTGTGTGGCTTGATAAATTGCATTTCAGGGTTTGCGTCGTTCATGCACCATGGTGCATGGTACATACGTGCAGGGCCGGACTGGGAACCAAAACCGGCCCTGGCAAATGCTCGGCCGGTCCCCCGGGGGGTTGGGGGTGCGGCCGAGCTGTTTGCCAGGGCCGGTTTCGGCTGATTTTGTCACAGGGGCCGATATTGCAGCTATGCTGCAAAAACGGCCCTGTAACAAAAACGGCCCCCCAAGGGGCCCAAAACCGGCCCCCACCCTGGAGGCCCACCGGGGAAATGCCCGGTGCCCGCTACGGCCAGTCCGGCCCTGCATACGTGATGCAAACCCTTGATAAATAGGGCCCTACAGGTTCACTCAGCCTTTCACACACCCACGGTCGACAGATGAGAACCATTGAGCTTGGTAAAATCACAAATCTGTTATTTAGTACCAAAGTGTGAACATGAACCATACACATTGCATATACCTTGATTAGCCACTATTTTAAGGAAATGCATGTGCAACCTGCCCATATTATGCCATCTGTGACTGACAGGGCAAACTGTTGGTGTGTGTGGATGTAAGGTGATTTTATGCATGCTGGTTGGGAATACAAAGGTGGGTTGGTAGGCTGCAAGTTGGAGCAAATAGTTCAAAGGGAAGCCAGGTTGATGCATGCCTGTTTGAGAGAAGAACGAAGGCTGTTTATATGAAGCAGTGTTTACTTGACATTTATTTTTTTAGGATACTTATAAGGCACAATGCAAGCTTTAAGAATCAATGGAGCACTTTAAAGAGAAAGATATTTCCCAGGCTTTATTTGTTTGTTTCATCAGTCGCTGATAATCTAACATCCACTCAGGATAGTTTCCGAAAGAAAGCAAACAGGTTTCCTCTGCCAACGAAACTCTGCAAGAACAGAAAACAGCTCTGCTAGAGTAAATGGGTGCACAAGGAGTCCCAAAGCCGTGTGGCTTAACAAAATCTTTACAATGGTCTTTTCTTTTTGAGGGTCCAAACTCTGGACACAGGTTATTTGGCGGAGCAAATGTCATGCAATGATAAACAAGCAAGACCCAATTTAAGAAAAGTGGATGGAGCACGACCCTTAGAGTCACTACCAGAAGTAGAAATGGGTGTCACAATATTTTCGGGAACGAACCTAAAAACCATCGACAAAAGAGGTGTAAGTGATTGATAAGCTTTCGCATTATAGAGTGGTAGAGGGGGACTTGTAATTGGAAAACAGCGGAGGAGTACCATCAAATGTAGCTGGTTGTGCGGCTGAAGTTCACCTCAAAGATTTTGAACTAGCTTATAGGACCCTGCCTTTGTATGTGAAGTGGGAGGAATCTTCTGCACAAGCGAGCTGAGAGAACCCTTCTGAATGGGAGGAGAGATGTGGCAAGTCCAAGTACATAGAATCGACAAACCTAGAAGATTTGTTTCCAGATGTATAACACTTTTTAGCAGTCACAAACCTTGCGATTCACTATATTTGTGAGTTTTTTTGACTACTAAAAAGTTTTTCTCTACATACCAAATCCATTTTTTTAGGAGGAGGTAAATAGGTGTGTGACTCGAAACTGAATTAAATTTATAAAGGTCATATTGTGTGTGTGCATTTCAACATGCGATTCGGGACCAGATATATTAATGATAATTCCGGTTGCCAACCTTTGAAACTTTACTGACACTTCAAAGGAGGTGGTAACTGATTCGCGAAGGGGAGAGGTCTGCTCTGGGACCACTTCTCCTCTGTGAATTTTTGGAGAAGTTTAAGGGGCTGTTGGCAACAGTCCAGGGTACCTCTGCTAACACTCAGTGAAACTTAAAATTAAAAGCAGACCTGTTTTGTTAAAAGCAGACCAATTTCCTTCAAGAAATCCGGGCTGTTTTTTCAAAAAAGGTTTACTTTATTTAAACACAATCACAGACATAGTGGTCTGTTGCCCCTTGCAAACCACCATATGATTGTAGCTAAACAAACTGGGGCAGATCTACAAGGAAGTGCCGCAGCGCGGCAACGCAAGCCCTTTGGCTGTGCCACGCTGCGGCACTTCCGAAGCACAGGAATGCGACATATTTACAATAATATGTTGCATTCCTGTGCTCTCCACTGCGCTGGCGCACAAACTGCTGCCATGCACCGGCGCAGGCACCCTTGCACCATGGTGCAAGGATGCCTGCTTCATGGGGAGATTGTTTTTGTGCAGGAAGGGGCACCTTCCTGCACAAAAACAATCGCTACAGGCATTTTCCTCTTTCAATGCGTGCTGTAGAATGCAGCATGCTTTGAAAGAGGAAAAAACGAGTAGAAATGAAAACATTTCTCCTCGTTGCACCTCGCTACACCTCCCCTGGGGAGGCGTAGCATTGACACGCATTTCCAGATTTACGATTCCTCGTAAATCTGGAAATGTGTCTCGTTCCATGGGTGTTGCGTGGGAACACCCACAGCAACACCCATGGAACGCCCCTTCCACGCAAAGTGCTGCGTGTGGAAGGGGCCATATTTATAAGGAGAGGAAAAGTCACGCAGGGTGGCTTTTTCTCTCCTTGTAAATATGGAGAAGTGAAATACGCCTCCAGTACGTCACAAAAAGTGACATACTGGTGGCGCAGGGGGCTTGTAAATCTGCTCCACTTAGTCTCAATGTCTGAAATACTGCATGAATATTCATGAGGAGGTGACCAACTCCAAATTGAAAGTTTGTGAATTGACCATTTCACATTGCTTGTAAAAATACTGGTTGCAAATTGTGACCAGTTTTTGTGAAGCCTGCATCAGGTCCCATGTCTTTTTATTGATGAGTCTTTGGACCACACACTATGCCACATTATCATCAGAAGATGTAAAATTTCTCTTCAAAGTTGTACAGATTGTATTATGGGCTTTGAGGATAACATAATATCTCATGAACTGGATGCAAGCTTGCAGGTTGAGTTTGTGTATCTCAATAGGAATTTGTATGCATGGAATACTGTATTCAAACATCTTGAATCGCATAGGAACGTTAGAGAGCACGATCTCTGATGGTGGCCAGAAAATAATGCTGTAACATAGGATGCTGGAGATACGCTGGCAATGTGTGTCTTCCTAGGCAAAAAGTTGTCAGTATGATATCCAAGATTTTGGACATGAGTTTCTTCCATGGCAATGATCCCTACTAAGGACCTCACTGAGTAAAATGCTGAAATAGTTTTGTGAGCACTGACATTGTCTAGGATCATGAACAAAATGTTATTTGATATGGGCAAAGTCTTACACCTTATAATGAGGTTTGGAGGAGGGACAACCTAGTCTTCTGACATTGCCTGCTTTAAGCTCATAACTCTTTGGGACAGAGCTCTAGTGTCTTCTGTTTTTAGGTCGATGATGTGTTCTTTCAAGTGTCCATCAAGTCCTGGGATTATTGGCGATTAAATGGACCCCTGAGCAACAATGAAAGTGAGAAAAAAGGAGCAGGATTGGTTTGACTGGGCAACTTGGCATTTATAAGCGAGCAAAAATGGGAATCCGGCTAGGTTTACGTGTCTTATTTCCATGACAAAAAGTGGAAGTGAGTAGTGGGAATTGGGGCTAGATGTACGAAGCCATTTGCAGTCACAAACAGCCCGATTTGCAGAATCGAGCCTTGTTTGCGAATGCAAAAAGGCTTTTTCTGACATACCAAACCCAACTTGAGATTCTGTAACACATTACCAAATCGCAGTTTGGGTTTGCGACCAAATAGTGATTTGGTATTTGGAAGGGGCGTGATTAGGGCCTCCCTTACAAATACCAAATTGTAGCAATATGCACTAATGTTTTGAGACCTCAATAGAGTTACAAAATATTCATACTTTACCACCAACTCACAGTTAGTGGCAACCTATTTGCAAATGGGACGGGGTCCCTTTGGGACCCCTTCCCCCTTGAGAATCTTTATTAAAATATTTTTTAAGAGCAGGCAGTGGTCCAACGGGCTACTGCCTGCTCTTAAAAAGTATAAAAATGAAACATTTCACTTTTTATTTTTAACGCATCCCATTTTCCTTCAGGGAAAATGGGTTGCATTTAAAGAAAAATGATTGCTTTATTTAAAAGCAATCACAGACATGGTGGTGTGCCAATCCCAGCAGGCCACCATCCCTGTAATGGCAACAAATCCTAGTGGGTCAAAATTGCGATCTACCTCATTAATCTTCATGAGGTAGGTCGAAGTGCTTCTCAATACAAATCGGTAAATTGCTAAATTACCTGTTAGTATATAGGTCACTGGATACAAAAGTACTGGTCTCAAATTGCGACCACTGTTTTGCCACCAGTTGTACGTACATCTAAGGCGTAATGATTTGACATGGTGATGGTGCAATAGGATGGTCTAAAGGACTAGTAGACTATACTTCTTTTTGACCGGGACATTGATCACTTTCTGGCACTCAAATTATGCCATTTAGTCTGCTGTAATGAGTTAGAATGTAAAATCGTTATGCGACATGTGTGTTAAACATGATACAGGAGCATATAAGTAATGGCTTCCCCGATTAGTGTTCCTAGAAAAGGGATATTTAGGATGAGGTGGTAGGTGTACAAATATATATGGTCGAGTTCTGCACCTTTGATATAGAGTAACAGATGAAGTGTGAAGGAGGAGGGAAATTTGCACGTTGTATTAGAGTCATTGCTAACGTTGATGGTGGGCATAATTAATTTGGTCGTGAGGGTTGTAATGACTGAGAATGAGGTTGTGTCAGTTTGTGGTGGTTTTGATAGTGATGGTGATGTTGTTGTAGTCTTAGAAAAGAGTCTAGGTTTACTAAAGGTTTGTTCTGGGTCTTCTGTGACACAAAAGCAGCACTATGCATCAGCTTTTACATTGAGAAGCTCTTGTGGACTGAAAGTTGACCCTTACACAGCACCCACACCTCTTTCCACCAACCTTCTGTTAAGGTGTGCAAGGGTGGTGTGTCGGAAGGCCAGTCAGTACAAAAACCAAAGGGTTTTCCAAAAAGACATATCTATTAAGGAAGCATTATCTGGCTACCAGGTGCAAGCAAGGGGGTCAAGTGATATATCACCTGATCTACCAAAGTATAGCACATGTGCGTACATACCAGTGGCATAGCTAGACCTGCTGCCACCTTGGGCGGACCCTACAACCGTTGCAGGTAAGAGCAAGGGTGGCATCCGACGGACGACTTGTTCCGGAGGGGGGGGGGGTTGGTCTGGCGGGAGACGGACAACTTGTTCTCGGGGGCGAGGATGGTGGTAGTTGACAGACACGACTTGCTCACCTCCGGCGCCCCCCAAAAAAGTGCGGCCCTGGGCAGACCGCCCCTTCTAGCTATGCTACTGGTACACATCTTAAGTTCCTTGCTTGAACAACTGCAGCAATGTTCTGCTTTGTGTTGCACAAACAACAGAAAATAGTAGACCACTACATTTAGCAAGAGTGACACGCTAATGACATCATTTGAAATACACAGGTGAAAGGATACGCATTGAAATTGTTATTTAGTTCATCTTTAAGAGCGGGGTGTCCACCGTAGGTTCACAAAGGCCAGACTTTTCAGAGCAACCATCACTGAGCCCCGTTTAATACAAATGTATCTTACGTGGATATCCTAAAAACCTAGCATGAATCCTGCCTTCAACTTGAATTGGATGTGACAGCCCTAAGTTACTAAATCTTTAGCCCTTTGCCACGTGGAATATTTGTAGTTAAGCTTGTTTAACAAAAATACACAATAATTAGGTTTTATTTGACAATTTCAAGAAGGAAGTATGCCTTTTTCCAGCTAGAACAAACAACCTGTGTTGTATGACAAGGCTTGCTCCGCCTCTAATGTATTAATACTGGATACGTGCTTCACAGCTTGGTTAGTAAGAGTACAGTATGTTTGCTACCCACTTCTGCATGAATAAGTAAACACATATACATTATGCACTTGTAATGTAAGCATATGGAAGGACATAAAAAGTACTTATCTCGCTTCGTAAAAAAGCAATAGTCTCTGCCATTGCTGTTTTGAACAGATGGTGCAATGATGGATTCACCAGTATGTGGGAAACATTTTACAATAATAGAACAGTCCCACAGATGTTTATATTACTGTCTTCATGATCTCATCCCACTCACGTATTTAAAGACTCGGAGAGCTCTCTAATAATACAAAGAATGTCGGCCCTCGAGTAGATTGTACATGGGTGAACGGTAGCTTAGACATTCCACTGCTGTACCGAAAACAGACTGACATCCAATCCTTTACGGAAATGTATCTTTTACTGTTTTTAAAGAAGTGACCTGCAAAAATATGTTACCTAGTCTTCAATTGTGGGGAATACTGTGTAATATAGCGTTTTGGAGGGATGAAAATGTTAAAAAAAAACACCAAGATGGCTCAGGCGCAGTGTAGAAGCACAAAGAGTGAGTAACTTTTGGGAGCTAATCACAATGGTAACTTACACTTGTGCGTAAATTACATGTGTGAGAAATGGGGTTGCTGGCTGACTAGGGTGTGAACCTTAGTCAGGCAACAACCAGGGTGAACCACTAAAAGTCACTAAATTAACCTGTGCTTAGCCCTGGGTAGCTTGGCGCACAAGCAGTCGGGCTTAGCTTAGCAGCAATGTGTAAAGTGAAACCACAACACAAGAAAAATCCCAAACCATGGTCGAAAAATAGATTCTAATTTAATGAATAGTCTGACACCAAAACGACACAAATCCAATGAGTAGAACTGGAGATATGGGTTTTAAAAGAATTAAGTGAAAATAGCACCCAAAAGCACTAAGCACCAACAAGGTATATCTGGTCGTGCTGGGCCAGGATAAAGTCAAAAGTTTAGGCCGACCGTGAAGTAACATAGGCTGGCTACAGGGACCAGGTTAGGCCTGCTGAGCAAAAGTACCTTAGTCCGAGCTGCGTCGACGTCGAAGATCTTGTTGACGGAGAAGCTGCAGAGTGCAGCGGGGCAATGTGCCAATGTCGATCCACATGTTCGGTGGCGATGCACTGGTCCTGGTCACGTAACAGTGATGATGAGTCGGCTGCGACGCAATGCGAAGTTTCAGTTTCGAGATCGTTGCAGTCATTGATGGGGATGCAAGGACTTTACTTGGAGAGCTTCGTGCAGTGGTGGTTCCGAAGGCGGAACAGAGGTTCTGAGCCATGCAAAGCAGCAATGCGTCAGTTCTGGTCCTCACAACAGGGGCGATGTGTCGGTTCGGATCCATGGAGCTTCGAAGATGCGTCATTGCTGAACACACAGTAGCGCCAATGCATCGGTTCTGTCTCTGCAGCAGTGGTAAAGTGTTGAACAAGCACCTCAGGCCCACTTCCAAGGGTCCAAGACTGGGGTGGCACCACTTGGCAGAGTAGACTCACAGATGGCAGAGTTCAGGTGCAGAAGAAGGATATTTTGAAGTCTTTTATGTCCCTGAGACTTCAGTTCAGGCCAGCTAACAAGCCCTTGGTGTCACTCTGGGTTCAAGGGGTCAAGTGATGCAGGTCCTGTCCCTCTAACCCAGTCCAGAAGGGCAGCAGGTCAGTACAGAATTAAAGCAATTCTTCCAGAGCAACAGTCCAGCAGAGTGGCAGTCTTTCAGCAGCACAGCAGTCCTTCATCCAGGCAGAGAATCCTTAGGTCCAGAAGTGTATTGAAGTGGTAGGGTCTGAAGTTCAGTTCTTATACCCATTAGTGACTTTGAAGTGGAGAAGACATCAAAGAAGGGTTTTTTAAATGCACAGAGGTCCTCCCTTCCTGCCCTGGCTCCAAACTCACTACAGGGGACCCTGTTTGTGTGGAGACAGGACACAGCCTATTCAGGTGTAAATGTGAGAATGTGCCTAGTTCCTCTCTTCCATCCTCCCAGGATGGCCCATCAAGTAACACCTAAACTACCATTGTGTGTGGCTGTCTAGGGGGAATACACATACCCAGCTGCTACCCAACCCAGACATGCAATTAGAAACAGGCTACAGGAACACAGGGCTAAGAGCAGGAAAAATGCCAACTTTCTAAAAGTTGCATTTTCAAAATTGTAATGATAAATTTGACTTTGCCCTTAAAGAGGATTTATCATTACAATTCCATACGCATTAAACATGACAGATCTACCTACTCTCAATCAGGAATTACAGCTTATTAAATGTAATAAGGAATCCCCAATGTTTACCTATGGGAGGGGGTAGGCCTCACAGTATCGAAAAACAAATCTGGGAATTTTTCACTACCAGGACATGTAAATGTTAAAAGTACATGTCCTACCTTTTAGTTACACCGCACCCTGCCCTATGGGCTATCTAGGGCCTTCCTAAGGGGTGACGTATATTGATGAAAGGGGAGTGTAAGGCTTGGCAGGGGCTTTAAATGCCACATTGACATGGCAGTGTAAACTACACACACAGGCTCTGCAGTGGTAGGCCTGAGACATGTTTAAAGGGGCTACTTAAGTGGGTGGCATAATCAGTGCTGGCCTACTAGTAGCATTTAATTTTATAGGCCCTGGGCACACGTAGTGCACTTAACTAGGGACTTATAGGTAAATTAAATATGGCAAATGTGATAAGTCAATGAAGCCAGGTTGAAGGGAGTGAGCACAAGCACTTTAGCACTGGTTAGCAGTGGTAAAATGCACAGTGTCCTAAGGTCAACAAAAACGAAATTCAGCAAAATTGGAGGCAAGCAAGCAAAACCTTTGGGGGAAGACCACCCTAAAGCTGACCGGTCTAACAGTAAGTTTACTGTTACAGTTTGTAGTAACTTTACTACTTTGAACTATTTACAATATCTGAGGGTAAAGTTACTACTAAGTATTGACTTACATGTCTCCACCCCCTCAATTCAGGGACTGGAGCCTGAAAAAACATAAATCGGACTGGATCCTTACTACAAGTGACTTTACAAGCATATTTTTATATTTTGCACAGTTTGTGAGACCTCCGCTATTGGAACGGAGACCTTCAAATAGAAGGCAATAGGATAATTACACCTGAAACCAATTCTACACACTTGACTCACATTTACTTCTAACAATATATATACTCGTCATACCAGTGGATATGTTTTTTTCCTCTTCAACTCCTTCAGTCTGTGCAATCCACCTAGAAAGACGCATGCAGGTCACCACCCAAACAGGAAATGGAATTTTACAGAGGAGAAGACTTTCAATGTATTTATGTTTGTTGTAAAACACCACAAATAAATACATAAGCTGCCTCTATTCACTCTTAGTGGGTCACAGGATGCAGCCTTATGGCAAAGCATTGGGGAGGAGGCCTATACTGTGAGGGACATTAAAAAATGACAAGATGAGAGGAGGCAGCTTAAGGAGGAGTTCTCCAGGATTCACCCGGCTGTAGTATTTCCTGGATGGCCAACTGGATTCTGTCACTGTCTCAACCCCCCTCAAGCAGGCTGTCCTCTCCACCTGCCATATGGGCTGCCTTTTTCCGACAATACTAATGTGGTGTATATTTGATAATGATTATAGTGTTATTCAGAAATAAACAACATCCTTATCTTGCTGCATGCAGTGCGAGGCAGAAATACAGAGAGTAAACATGATGATGTGGCATCCATTTTTGACAAGATGCCATTGAGGCCTAACTGCAGCCCCATTATCCTAAGCCAGGAAAACACATGTTTATCAAGTCATAGCAAATTTGTTTCAATTAGAATTGCTTTATGTCACTATGCATATGTGAATTCAAGTGTAGATTATTTGCTCTGCATGCTATGGGTAATGGACATTTTGAATTTTTTTGCACAAAAGGGCTAACACATGTCTGCTCTTTTCCCTTTGGATCTAACAACTGTGTATATTATGGTTAGGATAGCTGTATGCATACCTATTGGCAACATGCTCAATATGTTGTGCGTTTGTGTTAGTTATTATCTATTATCTTATTAAATGGCCCTTAGACTTCACACTGTAAGGGTAGTAAGATATCTGTTACTCATTATCATAACTTGCTGTAAAGCAAATTTTGTAGGTCTTCAAAATAGTATTTTAACCCTTTATTTTCGGATCACCTTGTACATTTTTTAATAGCTTACTCCCCTATGTCTTTCTCTGTCTCCGGTCAGCTCATTGTCATACAGCAACTGTTGTTGTCCACTGTCAGCACATTAATAATGACATCTGGCTTCTAGCAGTTGTTACACCCTCTACCAACCCTTGGTCAGGTACGTTTTGAAACCTATGGGGCATATGTACAAGGAAATGTAGGAGCGAGGAGCTGCGCCAAATTTGGCATCGCCACGCTCCGATGTGCCTTATTTACAACAATATGATGCACCCCTGTGTTTTCCCTAGCGCTGGCAATAAAATTGTCCACCTAGCGTTAACACAGGCACCCTTGCACCATAGTGCAAGGGTGCCTGCGTTGCAGAACAAATGCTAGGCGTCCCTTCCTGTACATAAACAACCCATAATGGCGATTTGTTACTTCTGTGTGTGCTGCATTCTGCAGCACACATAGAAGTAGCAAATCATCATTATTTAATGATTGTTTATGTGCAGAAAGGGACACCATCCTGCACATAAACAATCATTAATGATGTTTTGCACATTCTATGTGTGCTGTAGAATGCAGCACACATAGAAAAAGCAAAAATTAGGAGAAATAAAAATATTTCTCCTCATTTCGCCATTCTAATGCCTGCTCTTGCATGGCATTAGTTTTTGGCACTGCCTCAGATTTACACCTCCTTGTAAATCTGGAGCAGCGTCAAAAAGCAATGGGTGTTGCGGTCGAACGCCCAAAGCAACACCCATTGCATGCCCCATTCACGCTAAGTGATGTGTGTAAAGCGGCTGTATTTACAAGGTGGCGATAAGCCACAAAAAGTGGCTTAATGCCGCTTTGTAAATATGGAGAAAGGCATACCACCACCAGAACATCGCTAAAAGTGACATTTTGGTGGCGCTATCCCCTTGTAAATATGCCCCTATGTTTTTCTTTATTGTATCTGACCGGTAGTCCATTCAATAAACTTGTTATCCCCAAATGTGTAATTTTATATATTGATAAAATCTGGTTTGTTTTCCTTTCTTGTATATCTGGCTAATGCGTCAGCATTTGTGCTGCTGATGTTTTTTTTAGAGGAATAATATCAACTGAACCAAATTGTGTCTCACTACCTGCTAGATCTGGAGATACTATGGAACCATTAACTACAAAAACGTAGGCTCAGAAGCTGACTTTGGGGGAAGGTGGAGGTTGGGGAGGCAGGGATAGGGGGTGGTCTTCTACACTACACAACTCAGGCCCCACCTATCTGGGCATTCATATCTCCTTCCGCCAACAACCTAGACACCTCCGCTCTGCAGGACTCCTACTTGCACACATCCAAAATAAACCCAGAACCAGATCAGTAGGATGGCTGTTCTCTTCCATCACTCCTAAAGTGTGGACTGACCTCCCACTCCACACTAGAGCCTTCTCCTCCCTTCTTGAATTCTGTAAGAAGCTGAAGATATGGTTTTTCAATTAACCAAACTGCCATAGGAAGGGGTAGACACACACACCTACTCAGTGGCAGGATAAACTTGTGATGGTGTGCGTTGGAAAGTGCCCCTTTTTGCATGGGAACCCCCTAACCTTGTGCCAGATACCTGATGCCAACTTGACTGAGTGTGTGCTGGGACCATTCCGGGCCTAAGCACCTGTGTTCTTTACCAAACCTGTACCTTTGTTTTCACAATTCACACACCTATGTGCCGCATATAAGTCCCTTGTAAAAGGTACACCTGGCTAGTGACCAGAGAGGGCCTCTGAGGGCTGCAGCATGTATTATGCCACCCTCAGAGACCACTCACCTTAACATCCAATACTGCCATTGCAGGCTGCGTGTTTTGGTGCCGACCAGACTGAAGAGTTGACATGGCTCACATCCCTGTGTGCCATGCCCACCAACACTGCCTGTGGCATGGGTAAGTCACCCCTCTAGCAGGCCTTATAGCCCTAAGGCAGGGTGCACCCTATCACAGGTGAGGCATAGCTGCATGAGCAATATTCCCCTACAGTGTCTGTGCCATTCACAGACATTATAAGTGCAGTGAAGCCATGTTGAGTACATGGGCTGGGAGTTTTGTCATTACGAACTCCACAGCCACATGATGGCTTTTCTGAAAACTGTACCAACCTTCTCAGCATAATAAACCCACACTGATGCCAGTGTTGGATTTATTATAAAATGCACTCAGTGGGCATCTTAGAGATGCCCCTTGAAAAACGACCAACTTCTAGTGTATTGGCTGACTGGTCCCTGTCAGCCAGTCACCACCAGACAGGTTTCTGACCTCATGGGGTGAGAGCCTTTGTGCTTTCAGAGGTCAGAAACAAAGCCTGCTCTGGGTGGAGGTGCTTCACACCTGCCCCTGGCAGGAACAGCAACACTTGACGGTGAGCCTCAAAGGCTCTCACCTTGTGAAGTGCTGATTTGGGCAGCTCCAACTAGTGGAGATGACCACCTCCCTGTCCAGGCCCCACCTTTGGCAGCAGGACAGGTGGGGAAATTTGGAAGCAGAGTAGTAGTGTTCACCTCAGCCTGGCAAACCCCTAGGGTCGCCAGGAGATGAGGAGAACCCCTCTCTTAGAAATTCTCAATTTTTTTAATTTGAGAATTAGGCCCAGTAGGAACAGGGATGTGCCTAGTAGCCATTGGCTACTGCCCCTAATCTCAGTAACACCCTTAAATTTAGTATTTACAGGATCCCTTGAACCTTGATCCTCAGATTCTATGGACCAAAGAAGAAGACCACTGCCGACCAGGAACTGAGCTGCTGCAGAAAGAACCCGGTAAAAACCCCGCCACCTGTAACCGGTTCAACAACTGGACCTGCTGTCCTTTCAGAGATCCTGCAAGGCCTCCAAGAAACCCCGGAGTCATTTCAGCTTTCACCAAATCTCCAAGAACCTACCTTTGGACTAGAGGCACTAGTCCCCGGTGACCGCCAGGACCAAGAACGCAGTAGTTGAGGACCAACAATCCAAGACCACAGTGGCAGAGGACTGACTCTCGCATCGACGCGATTCTGCCCTGCCAGAAGCAAGCACTGCAGCAGGACGGATTCCACAACCTAGAGGGATCCTCTCGACCTAATGACGCAAGCTGATCACAGCTCCGATCCCGAGAGCTTGTACCCTCCTCCAAGTGGCCCTGTCGGCTTCCTCCGGCCCACCTGCTCGACCACAGCCTCTCCGAGATGGCACAACCTCAGCAGAACTCCTCCAGCCCCTGTGAATCTCCATCCACACAACTGTGACTGCTGGGCTGGTGGTGCCTCCCTTCGAGCTACAGGTCCTGAGTTGGCAGTCTACTGAATCCCATTCACCTCCATTGCTCTCCGCTGACCGCGAGTGTGAGCATCATTGCCGGTATTGAACCCCACGGCGTAGATACTGAACCTCACGCCTCACCTCTTCAGGTGCCCCCAGCCTCCATTGACTAGCCTGAGCTTGGCAAACCCAGCTCCCGGCCGCCCCAATGCCGCTAATGGTGCAGAGTCTCCCTTCAATTAATCAATCAATCAGGGGTTTGCAAAGCACGGCTACTCACCCATGAGGGTCTCAAGGCACTGAGGAGGGTGCTGCTGATCCATCTGGGTGCGGAGGTTCAGTCGAAGAGCCAGGTCTTGAGGTCCTTCCTGAACTGGGTCAACGACAAAGGTTGCCTGAGGTGGAGGGGTAGGGTGTTCCAGGTCTTGGCGGCGAGGTAGGTGAAGGATCTTTCTCCGATTCTGGTCTTGTGGATCCGTCAGACAGAGGCCAGAGGGAGGTGGGTGGAGTGGGGTTGTCTAGCGGGTGTGTGGAAAGTGAGGCGGTGGTCCAGATATTCTGGTCCTGCGTCGTCGAGGGCCTTGTAGGCATGTGTGAGGAGCTTGAAGGTAATTCTCTTGTTGAAAGGGAGCCAGTGGAGTTGTCGTAGGTGTTGTGTCACATGGCTGCAGCAGGAGAGGTCAAGGACCAGTCTGGTTGCAACATTCTGGGTGTTCTGTAGTTTCCTGAGCTGTTTCTGAGTGACACCGATGTACAGTGCATTGCCATAGTCAAGTCTACTGATAATGAGTGTGTGGGTGACTGTCTTTCTGGATTCTGTGGGGAGCTATCTGAGTGTGTGGAAACAGGATGAGGAGCGGTTCATTGAGAGCGAGGAGTCCAATATGATGCCAAGTTTGCGTGCATGGTCCATAGGGGTGGGAGGGGTTCCTAGTGCGGTGGGCCACCAGGAGTCATCCCATGCTAAGGGGGTGGGTCCCAGGATGAGTACTTCAGTCTTGTCCGAGTTGAACTTGAGGCAGCTGTCCTGCATCCAGGTAGCAACTGCCTTCATTCTGTTGTGAAAGTTGACCCTTGCTTAGTGCCAGTATAAAACCACAGGAGGCTGGAAAAGTACATCCTGCACTTACCCGCAGATGCATAACCCTGCTTTTCCTTTCTTAGGATTGCATTGTTGTAGCCGACTGTCTACCTGTTTCAAGTAGCCAATGTTAATGTTTCTGATTGACAAGCCAGAAAGTATTTCCTAGTCTAAAAAGCATTTCTTGCACATGCAAAGTATTGATTGATACTATACAAACCTTTTGCCAGAAATTTGAGAATATTGCAATCGAAAAGTGCTTACTTGTAACTGAGTTCACCTTCGTTCCTAGAAATAAAAGTAACTAAAGTAATATTTTTCTACAAATATTGGCCTGGAGTCAGTGTGTGTTTCCTACCCTCTGATAAGCCTAACTGCTCAGCCCAGCTACCACTAAATTGAAAGTAAGATGTTATTTGCTTTAACCTCTGCCATACCTTTGAGGACTCGCTGGACTCTGTGCACACTATACCTCTTTTTGGTATAGAATATACAGAGCCAGCATCTGTGGTGGGGTCTACGGCTTTGCATTTGCTGGACTAGTCAGCCAACACCTAATCACACGACAAGACTCCTAAAATTGTCTTTAGATTCAGAATTTGGAATTGACATCTTCTTCTTACATTTTAAAAGTCTGTTAGAGCCTTGGCTAAGTTCCTTTAGCATTTGCTATAAATAACAACTTACTATAGTGAGGGGTATAAGTGATTTAGACATTCTTTTAGACCTCTTGTAAAAAGATCCCCACTATTAGTGAAATAATGATTGATACACAGGACAGGGATGAGGAGCTCGATCTCACCACCTACCTCCAGCTGGAGATGAGTGAGCTAAGGTCCCTGTGTAGACTTAAACATATTTCGAAGGGGTCCTGTGCCTCAAAGTTCAAGCTCTAGGAGCTCCTGGCGGAATATGCAAGGGACCATCCTTCTGAGGTTGGGGATCAGAACTCAGAAGAGGATGTAGTTAGTGATATGGAAGACAAACCCAACCTCCCTCAGTAACTAGGGAGAACAGAGTCCTTGAACTCCTGACTCCAATGATAGTACTCAAGCATCTAGGTCCCACACAGATGGGTCAGGTTGTGATGAGATCATTGAGGACAGCCCCAATGAAGAGGACATCCTTCTAGCAAGGTTGACCAAAAGACTAGACCTAGAGTCCAGACTCCTGGCTCTAGAAAAAGAAAGCAGAGATGGGCTGAGCTCCCATCTATGGTGGCAGCAACTTAAAACCTAGAGAAAAGGAAAGTCCTTATGACCATAAAATCCCCAAAGGCATTGTCCCCAAATATGAGGAAGGCGATGACATCACCAAATGGTCCACAGCCTTTGAGTGGGCCTGTGAAATGAGGCATATGAAGACGTTCCACTGGGGAGCCTTACTTTGGGAACTATTCTCTGGTAACTGCAGAGCCAGACTTCTGACCCTTACTGGGGCAGATTCATAGGCCTATGACCTAATAAAGGGTACCCTGATTGAGGGCTTTGGACTCGCAACTGAGGAGTATCTGATTAGATTAAGGGGGCTCACAAAACCCAGAGCCAGTCCTGGGTTGAGTTCATAGACTGCTCAGTAAAGACACTAGATGGTTGGTTAACTGGAAGTGATGTGCATGACTATGTTGGGCTTTATAATCTCATGATGAAAGAACACATGTTAAGTAAATGCACGACTGAAATGTTGCATCAATATCTGGAGGACCTAGGTCTAATTTCTCTCCAAGAATTGGGAAAGAATGTAGATCATTGGGTCAAGACTAGGGTGACCAAAACATCCACTGGGGGTTACCAAAAGAAAAGAGGTTACAAAACCTCTCCAGGAGAAAGGTGGTGATCCCCCAAATATAAAAAACTAGAGTCTTCTAAAGGCCCTCAAAATCTTTTCAGGAGGGTGGGGCCCAGAAGTCTTCCCAGCCCACTTGTGGGTATTAGGGTAATAATGTTGATCCCCTAAAGGCCTGGTGTCCCACCTGTAGGAAGGGTGGACACCAAACTGTAGATTCTGCCTGTCCTAACAAGAATTTCCCTAGTCCCCCCTCCAGTTAGCACTGGTGTGGCAAATCTCCAGATGGGATCAACAGTGTGCCCAGAAAAAATCAGGGTTCACACTTAAGCTGTTCTAGTTTCTGAAGGGGAGAGCGAGTTGGCTACTCTAGTTGTCTGGTCCCCTAACTTAAAATAGTACATACAGTACCCCTTAGTGAATGGGACTAGAGTAGAAGCCCTGAGGGATACAGGTGTCCGTGTCACTATGGTGAAAGATACAGTGGTTTCCCCAGGACAATATCTGACTGGAAAAACCTATCCAGTCATCAAACGCTGACAGCATAACTACAGACCATTCCATGGCTATAGTGTCATTAGACTGGGTGGGAGGGTTACTGGCCTGAAGCAGGTAGTGGTCTCTCCAAAGCTTCCAGCTGCCTGTCTGCTTGAAATGACCTGAATATCTCAGCATGGGCTGAGGTCGAGCTGAAAACCCATGCAGCCTTGCTGCAAATCCCTGAGATAGTGTGTGTGAAGACGAGAGCACAAACTCAAGCACAGGGTGAAAAAGAAGTGTTGGAGCCTGGAAGAATGGCCCAACCTTCCAAGAGGAAAGGTAAGAAGACTGGAGGGACCAGCTTCTGAACAGCAAAAGACTCAGGACCCCTCTCCTCCGGGAGAAGACTTTTTACCCTGAGAGGGAACTTAGCCCATGGGACTTGAATCTTACCAGGTTGAGCTCCTGGGCCCAGGGCGGCCCTCTAGGGACCAGCTGTGCCTTGGACAGCAGGTCTGTCCAACTCTTGAAGACCTGCGACATTAAGCTGCTGCACAGGAAAGGGGAGATGCCAGTGGCTCTTACGGGACCTATTGGGAGGAGGGGACTCCTCCCAATAGGCCAGGGACCTCAAACCTGGTGCCACTAGAAGAGTGGTAGTGCCTCAGCTGTACAGAGAGTTTCTACTCACATTTGCCCATGACATCCCCTAGCTGAGAATCTGGGCCAGTCCAAGATGTGGGAAAGACTTGTCAGCCATTTCTATTGGCCCCAGATGTCCCAAAAGGTAAAGGAGTTTGTCAGCTCGTGTGTCACCTCTCAAGCCAGTGCCAAAACAGGTGGACACCCAAAGGTTCCCTTAATTCCACTACCAGTGGCTGGGGTTCCCTTTGAAAGGGTCGATGTGGACTTAGTGGGTCTACTAGAACCACCCACAGCATCAGAAAACCAATACATACTGGTAGTAGTGGATCATGCTACCAGGTATCCTGAGGCAATTCCCCTTAGGTCTACTATAGTCCCCGTAGTAGCCCATGCCCTCATTGGTGTCTTCACCAAGGTAGGATTCCATAAGGAGGTGGTGTCAGACAGAGGTACCAACTTCATGTTTGCATACCTGAAACACGCAGGATGAGGGTGGAGTGAATTACAAATTCACTACACCTTACCACCCACAAACCAATTGCCTTGTTGAGAGATTAAACAAGACATTGATGGGCTCCCTGAAAAGCTCAAAAAAGATGGGATGTCCTCTTGCCATGCCTGCTTTTCGCTTACAGGAAAGTGCCACAAAAGGGAGTAGGGTTTTCCCTCTTTGAACTTCTGTTTGGCCATCCTGTGAGGGTACCACTTGAACTTGTAAAAGAAGGTTGGGAAAGGCCTCTCCATGAACCTAAATAAGATGTGGTGGACTATGTGCTAGGACTCCGCTCCAGGATGGCAGAGTACATGGAAAAGGCATCCAAATACCTTGAGGCCAGCCAACGGTTTCAGAAGCTATGGTATGACCAAAAGGCTGCACTGGTGGAGTTCCAACTAGGGCAGAAGGTGTGGGTTTTGGAGCCTGTGGCACCACTTGCCCTCCAGGCACCCCAAGAGGGTGATCCATGTGAACCACCTGAAACAACTCTGTGACAGGGCTGATGTGTCCGTGCTGTTGGTCACTGATGAGGACCAGGAGACAGACATGGAACCTCTCCCTGACCTCCTCTCTGACAGCAGGAGTGGGCGTAGTTCGCTGAGTTTTGCAACGCAGAACTCCGCGAAGTTACAAAAAAACTCCGCGAAGTTTCGCAAGTGGCGGAGTGCAGTGCGAACTGCAGTTTGTGCTGGTATTCCTGCCGCTCGGGTAGAAGTTCTACCCGAGCGGCAGCTCACGCTCGCAAACTTACCGTTCGCGATCGCGAGCGGGAAAACAACTCCGCTGCACATTGTGAAGCGGAGTTTTCTGCACTCCGCGAGCTCCGCAGAGTGCAGAAAACTTCGCAAACTCCACGAACGGAGCGAAGTTCACCACCCAGGCCTATCTGACAGTCCAAAAGATGGATCAGTTGATGGTGTTATCTACTCAGAAACCCTCACTCCCCAACAGCAGGCTGATTGTGGGCATGTCTTGCAACAGTATACTGGCTCTTCTCTTTAACCCTTGGCCAGACACATTGGTTTACCCATGACATGGACACTGGGGACAGCTTGCCTGTCAAAATAAAGATCTATGAACAGTCTGACCAAGTTAAGGAGAGCATCAAAGCTTAAGTGAGCAAGAGTTAGGGGTGATTCAGACCTCTGAAAGTCCCTGGGCCAGCCCAGTGGTCTTTGTCCCCAAACCTCACCCCCAGGGTGGAAAAAGAGATATGAGGTTCTGTGTGGACTATAGAGGGCTTAGTGCTGTCACTAAGACAGATGCATACCCCATACCCAGGGCTAACGAGCTGGTAGACAGATTAGGGGCAGCCAAATTTCGCAGCACCTTTGACTTAACTGCAGGGTACTGGCAGATTGGCATGACCCCAGGAGCCAAAGAGAAAACAGCATTCTCCACACCTTATGGGCATTATCAGTTTACTATTATGCCCTTTGGTTAAAAGAATGCCCCTGTCACCTTTCAAAGGTTGGTGAATCAAGTCCTTGCTGGATTGGAGACATTTACTGCAGTACATCTTTCCAATATGGCTGTCTTTAGCTCCTCCTGGCAGGATCACCTGGTCCACCTGTGGAAGGTTTTACAGGCTCTGCAATCTGCAGTCCTAATTATCAAGGCATCCAAGTGCCAGATAGGGCAGGGAACTGTTTTATACTTGGGCCATCTTGTAGATGGAGGCCAAGTGCAACCCTTACAACCCAAGATCCAGACAATCCTGGACTGTGAAGCTCCCAAACCCAGACACAAATAAGGGCATTCCTTGGCTCCACTGGATACTATAGGAGGTTTGTGAAGGTGTATGGGTCCATTGTGACCCCCCACACAGAACTTACCTGCAAGAAGATGCCAAAGAAAGTGAACTGGACAGTTAGTTGTCAAAAGGATTTGACACCCTGAAAGAGGCAATGTGCTCAGCATCTATTCTCAAAGTTCCAGACTACTCCAAGCACTTCATTGTGCACACTGATGCCTCTGAGCTAGGGATAGGGGTGGTCCTATCCCAGACCAATGATGAAGGCCAAGAAGAACCTGTTGCTTTTATAAACAGGAGGCTACTCCGTAGGGAACAGCGTTATAGTGTCATTGAGAGGTAGGCCCTTGTTGTGGTTTGTTCCATGAAGAAGCTGAGACCCTACATGTTTGGGACTCGTTTTCTAATCCAAACTGACCACAGACCTCTCAGATGGCTTATGCAAATGAAAGGTGAAAATCCCAAACTGTTGAGGTGGTCCATCTCCCTACAGGGAATGGACTTTACAGTGGAACACAAACCTGCCACTGCCCATGCCAATGCAGATGGACTTTCTAGGTTCTTCCACTTAGACAATGAAGACTCTCTTGGGAAAGGTTAGTCTCACCCTCTTTCATTTGGGGGGTGGGGGGTTGTGTAGGAAAATGCCCCTTATTGCATGGTTACCCCCTAACGTTTTGCCTGATACCTGATGTTAACTCGACTAAGCATGCGCTGGGACACTGCTAACCAGGCTCCAGCACCTGTGTTCTTTCCCAAACCTGTACCTTTGTTTCCACAATTGGCACACCTCTGGGCTACACGTAAGTCCCTTGTTAAAGGTACCCCTGGCACCAAGGGCCTTGTGACCAGAGAGGGCCTCTGAGGGCTGCAGCATGTATTATGCAACCCTCATAGACCCCTCACCTTAACACCCACACACTGCTATTTCAGGGGGCATGTTTTGGTGCAGACCAAACTGAAGATTTGACATGGCACACATCCCTGTGTGCCATGCCCACCAACACTGCCTGTGGCATGGGTAAGTCACCCCTCTAGCAAGCCTTACAGCCCTAAGGCAGGGTGCACCCTACCACAGGCGAGGGCATAGCTGTATGAGCAATATGCCCCTCCAGTGTTTGTGCCATTCACAGACATTGTAAGTGCAGTGAAGCAATGTTGAGTCTCAGCATAATAAACCCACACTGATGCCAGTGTTGGATTTATTATAAAATGCACTCAGAGGGCATCTTAGGGATGCCGCATGAAAAAAGACCAACTTCTAGTGTATTGGCTGACTGGACCCCGCCAGCCAGCCACCACCACAGGTTTCTGACCACATGGGGTGAGAGCCTTTGTGCTGTCTGAGGTCAGGAACAAAGCCTGCTCTTGGTGGAGGTGCTTCACACCTTCCACTGGCAGGAACAGCAACACTTAGCGGTAAGCCTCAAAGGCTCTCACCTTGTGATGTGCTGATTTGGGCAGCTCCAACTAGTGGAGATGCCCACCCCCATGTCTAGGCCCCACTTTAGGCCGCAGGACAGGTGGGAAAATTAGGAAGCAGAGTAGGAGTGTCCAACTCAGCCTGACACATCCCTAGGGTCACCAGGAGCTGAAGTGGACTCCTCTCTAGGAATTTCTCCATTTTTGAATTGGAGAATTAGGGTCAATAGGAACAGGGATGTGCCACTCTCCCGCAAAGGGAGGGGGCACCCAAAGGGTGTAGTCACCATAGGGGACAGTAGCCATTGGTTTCTGCACCCCAACCTCAGTAATGCCCTTAAATTTAGTATTTAAGGGCTCCCCTGAACCCTGTTCCTCAGATTTGATGGACCAAAGTAGAAGATGGAAGACTAGGAACTGAACAGCTTCAGAAAGAACCTGACAAGAACCCCACCACGGGTAACCAGTTTGACAATTGGACCTGCTGTCTTTCCAGAGATCCTGCAAGGCCTCCAAGAACCCCTGGGGACCTTTCAGCCTTCATCAAATCTCCAAGAACCTCCCTTTGGGCTAGAGGCGCTAGTTCCTGGCGACTGCCGGTACCAAGACCGCAGTTGCGGAGGACCAACACTTGTGTCGATGCTTCCCTGCCAAAAGAAAGCACAGCAGCAGGACAGCTTCCACGGCCTATAGGGATCCTCTCAACCTAATGACCCAAGTCGATCACAGCTTCATTTCCGAGAGCCTGTACCCTCCTCTAAGTGGCCCTGTCGGCTTCTAGAGCCCCGCCTACTCGACTACGGCCTCTCCAAGTTGGCCCAACCTTGGTGGAACTCCTCCAAACCCTGGCATCTCCATCCCCACAAGCGCGACTGCTGGGCTGGTGGTGCCTCCCTTCGAGCTACAGTGACTCACTGACGACAAATGCAAGGGTCCCAAGTTGGCGGTTTACTGAATCCCATTCACCTCCTTTGCTCACAGCCAATCGCGAAAGCCACTATAATTGCCGGTATAGGCCGCCACAGCATAGATACTGAAACCCACACCTCTTCAGGTGCCCCCAGCTTTCACTGATCAACCCTGAGCTCGGCGAACCCTGCACCCGGCCACCCTAGTGCTGCCCTAGAACCTCCCTTAAACTGACCATTGCCCAGTGCCGGTCTAAACCCCTGGAGGCTGGAAAAGTAAGTTTTGTACTTACCCGCTGATGCATAACCCTGCCTTGCCTTCCTTAAGATTGCGTCGCTTTCAAACTGTGGTATCCGACTGTCTACCTGTTTTAAGTACCCAGTGTTACTGTTTCTGATTGACAAGCCTGAAAGTATTTGTAAGACTAAAAAGCATTTCTTACACATGCAAATTATTGATTGATACTATACAAACCTATTGCCAGTAATTTGAGAATATTGCATTCGAAAAGTACTTACTTGTAACTGAGGTCAACTTGGTTCCTAGAAATAAAAGTAACTAAAGTAATATTTTTGTACAAACATTGGCCTGGAGTCAGTCATTGATTGTGTGTTTCCACCTTGTATGAGTATGTACACAAAATGCATTCACACTACCCTCTGAAAAGCCTAACTGCTCAGCTCTGCTACCACTATTTTCAAAGTAAGGTATTATCTGCTTCTTACAGTGTGCTTTACAAATACACATAGCAAATGTTACATCCATTGCATTGCAAATTAGATATGCTTAATTGCACTTGGAAAACTGTGTATGTGTGTTCTGGCATGTTTGGGAAGGAGTACACCCTCTTCCAAAATGTAAATCAGGCACTTGTTACTTTTAAATATTGTTGACAGTATTGTACTGATCATATTATATAATTACAGTCCATGCCCAGAACTCACATTTGTACATATCTGCTATCACATTTTCTGGATATATGACCTAACCTCAAACAAAATCTGTGTCTGTGTGAAGGTTTAAGCCACCTGTGTAACAGTGGTGTGCTCATACACTTAAACAGGACTTGGATGTTCAATCCAAAATTCGGCCTGAAGTAATGGCCATGTCACAGAATACTATTAGTTACGAAATGGCAACGCATCATGTTTAATAGAGCTATGAGCATGTCAAATCTTTTTATGGGTACCACAGGAGTGTGAGTATCATACGCTACTTGATGAAAGGCCAGGTTTTTAAAATTTTTATGAGAGCACACTCCTTCAGTAATGTCATAGATATGCCATCTGTGATGTTACAAAGTCATAATTTCCAGTGGGCCTGATTTATAGTTTAACAGTTCTGTTACTCTGTTAGAAAGGTGATGGATATCCAGTTCAACTTATTACAATTGCATTATATTCAATGGCACATGTATTGATGTGGAAGGTATATTCTTCTCATTTGTGACGCAGTAACACATCTGCCGAACTATAATTCAGGCTCTTTAATATTTAAAATATGCTTGTAATGTAGGCACATCTAACATGCTGGTATTATATTGAGACCCACATGTCTGGATCCTAAGCAAAAGAGACAAAAAATTGAAAGCATTATTAGTTGAATCGGTGAAAAACTAGTGGAGAACCATAAGACTTGATATACATCCTTTTTTGCTTGCAAAGTGACTTATGTAATTGATATACCCTCCCCAGAATTATTAAAGAGTCCTGATTTAAAGTTTGATGTTTGTGTTACTCCATCACAAGCGTGACAGATATCCTGCCAGCCTTATCATAAGTGCATTATATCCAATGGCACTTATAATAAGGCAGATAGGATATGCATCACGCTTGTGATGCAGTAGCCTTCTCACAAACTCTAAATCAGGCCCAAAGACTATTATGTCCTATGACACTAATAATAGGAACATCAGTTTATCATTGAAGTTGGTGATATAATATTGCAACCTGAAAACTGTACCTAATGTTTAAGAATATCAAACATATTTTTCCACATGAATACACTCACCTCCGTGTTGCTGTCCATGGCTCTCAGATCATCAGGCAAGGTTGGGATAGTCCACTGCCAGAATAAGCCGCATCATGGGTCAGTGACTGCCGCACCCACTTTTTCTGGATGAAGGCCCTTCCAAGTTCGGTCAGAACAACAAAGCGTGTCTGTTAGAAACTGGGTCACCAGTTGGCAGAAGTTGGCCTCCTGTGCAAGTAGGGACCACAATCCTAGTCAGGGTAAGCTAGATACACACTTTAAATTAACCTGTGCTCATCCTTTGGTACCTTGGCATAGAGCAGTCAGGCTTAACTTAAGAGGCAATGTGTAAAGTAGTTGTGCAACACACAAACACAGTAACACAATGAATACACCACAGAAAGCATCCACACAGGTTTAAAAAACTAGAGAATATTTATCTTAGTAAAACATGACCAAAATGACAAAAATCCAACCAGTAACAGTTGAGTTAAGAATTTTTAAAGAATAAATGCAAAAACAGTGCTTAGAAGTCAATAGCGCAAAAAGCTTGATTGAGGTTCCGAGGGACTGGGGTAAATCCAAAATTCAGGCCAATAGCACTGGATGACAGGCCGGCTACAAGACTCACACAGGTCCTGCTGAAAAAGTACCTTGGATGGAGCAAAGTGTCGACACTGAGAACACAATGCGGTGATCTTTTCCACGCTGCTGAGTCACTGCGATGTCATCGAGCTCCACAGAGATGCAGGCAATGCGTCCTTGTCAAGCCTTGCAGAGCGTTGTCGTTGGGCCCTGCAGGCTGTACAACCGCTGTCGTTGAACAGCCTCTGCGTTGGAGTCGAAGGGCGATGTGTTGGTTCCAACCGGCGCAAAGGTGATGATGCGTCGGTTTTGCAGCAAAACAGCTGCAGAGGCCCAGGACTGGAGGGGCACCTCAAGCAAGGGTAGGACGCACAGATGGCTGAGTCCAGCAGACCTAGCAGAATTTCAGGAAGTCTTTTGTGTCCCTGAGACTTCAGAAAACAGGATTCAAATCAGCAAGCCATTGGAGTAACTCTGGGTTCAAGTGAGATGGGTCTAGTCCTTGTCCTCAGCAGAGCACAGATCAGCAGGCAGCAGGACAGCTCAGCAAAGCAGAGAAGCAGTTCCTCAGAACAGTCAGTCCAGTCAGAGTGGCAATCCTTACAGCACAGCAGTCTTTACTTCACCAGAGTTTGTCCCAGATCCAGTAGTATACTGATTTGGTAGGGTCAGAGCCCCAGTACTTTTACCCAAATGTGCCTTTGAAGTGGGGGTGACTTCAAAGCAGCTCCTTGAAGTGCACAGGTTCCCTTTCAATGGGGCCCTGTCTGCCAGGATATTTGTGGGGGGGGGTATTCAGTAATTTTTGTGGGGACAGGACACAGCCTATTCAGATGTAAGTGCCAGCTCCCTCTCCACCTTCCTGCCCAGGAAGGTTATCAGAATGCAGATGAATGCAGATGAGTCCTCTATCATACCCTCCCTTCCTGTGTTTGTGGCTGTCTAGAAGGAATTTACAAAGCGTAGCTGTCACCCAGCTCAGACGTGTATTAGAGACAGGCTACAGGCGCACAGAGCAAAGTTAAGAGCAGAGAAATGTCCACTTTCTAAAAGTGGCATTTCTAAAATAGTAATTGCATATCCAAGTTTACCACTACAGAGGATTTATCATTGCCATTCGAAAGATATGGAACATGTATCAGCTACTCATTTCTAATCAGGGCTGGCCTATGAGAGGAGTAGGCCTCACAGTAGTGAAAAAACGAATTTAGCAGTTTGGCACTACCAGGACATGTAAAACTTAAAAGTACATGTCCTACCTTTTACCTACACATCACTCTGCTCTTAGGGCTATCTAGGGCCTACCTTACGGGTAACCCATGCATAATAAAAGGGGAGTTTAAGGCTTGGCAAGTGGTTTTAAATGCCAAGTCAAAGTGGAAGTAAAGTGCACAAACAGACCCAGCAATGGCAGGCCTGACGCAGGTTTGAAAGGCTACTTTTGTGAGTGGCACAACCAGTGCTGCAGGGCCACTAGTAGCATTTAGATTACAGGCCCAGAGTATATAGTATGCCATTTTACAAGAGGCTTACAAGTAACCTAAACATGCCAATCAGGTATGTACCAGTGTCTCCATGTTTAGGCGAGAAGCACATGCACCTTAGCACTGGTTAGTAAGGATAAAGTGCTCATAGTCCTAAGACCAACAAAAAGAATTCAGCAAAAAAGAGGAGGAGAAAGGCAAAAGGTTTGGGCTGACCCTTTAGAGAGGGTCATTTTCCAACATAACCCCCCCTGCCTTAAGCCAGGGTAGCCTAATCAATACCTTGATGGACTTCTCTTCTTAGCGCAATACAACCTGGACAATGGCCCACTACTACAGGGGTACTTGCCAGTTATACGCTTGTCTGAACCCAGTTGGATCCCTCTGTCTATGCTCTCTGGGGCAACTAATCTAACCCATGGGGAATCCTTCTCCTTACTGGTGGACCCCACCTGTGCAGCACCTTAACCTTAACTTACTCACATATGCATCCCAGTAGGTAGACAGTACCACCATGGCCAACAAATTGATGTGGCCCATTCCAACCCTTGGGTCTGACTTCTGTTCCCAACCCAAGGAAACCTCTGTCCACAAAGACAGCACCCAACAGAGGCCACTGGCAGCTGTCAGTGTCAAGAGCTAGGCCCTAGGCCATCCAGGGGTCTCTGCCCTCTGTATTTCTCAGAGTAGGGGGCAGTAGCCCCAGGTAGTCTTGCATCCTTTCTCCACTTTGCCTCCCACCAGTACAGGGGTGTATCTTGCAACTGGTCCTCCAACCCAGGGTCTGTACCTTTGGGCTGGACAGAGGTCAGGTGTAAGTCCTTTCTGCCTCTGTCCCAACATCTTGGGCTCTATACCCTCCATTTAAGAGTGGTACCCCCAGAAATCAGAACTATCAGGGCACCTATGGCATCCGCCCCTCCCAGTTCTCCTTACACTGGGGGCAACTCAAACCCCAAAATGATGTCAATGGGCATCTGGGGACTAACTATGACCCTTCTCTTGGTCACCTCTCCACCCCGCTCTAGGGACACAGGGCCATAGAGTGGAAAAAGCCCTGGTCATGGGCTGGAGTCACTCTACACACCTCGCCGATGTACTGCTCTGGGGAGACTAGCTCTTCCACAACCATGGTCCTGCTAGCCCCAGTATACAGAGCAGTGACTGGGACCTCATTCAATCCCACCTGGTGGAAGTGATGACTCCCACCTTCGGGGATCACCAACTCATTCTTTGAGTTTATCTGCCAGATGTGCGAGATCATAGCATGTTTTACGACCTGCCCCTGGGGATTACCTTCCCCTAAAGCCACATGGGCCACCCCTGAAGAATTCCCACTAGGGGGTGGTTTCTTTGGCCAGACAGAGTCCCCCTGCTTGTGTCCTAACTGGGTACAATCAAAGCAGCAGGTTGGAAGTAGGGTGGCCTGGCCCACCACCCACCAGAACCTCCCTCCTTCTCAGTAGGGACATGGGAACCCTTTCCTTCCCCCTTACCCTGGAACCTGTCTGGGTCTCTCTCTTGACGTTCCCTCACTCTCTTGTTGGGAACCTAAACCACCCTTCTTGGGGTCACTCCCATATACCTTTCTGGACACTCTGGTGCAGATCCAGATACCCACCTCCTCAGCAAGTTTCCAGGGGTCAGTTGACTTGCTGTCAATTAGGGGTTGGTGCAGCTCCAATAAGCAAATATCAAGAATGTGCTCCTTCAAATTCAAGTTCTACAGCCCTGATTAATCATCAACCTTGCTGCCCCTCACCCAGCCCTTCAGTGCCTTCCTGGCATAATCCAAGAAATTCACCCATGTTTGTGAGGAGATCTTGTTTGTGAGGAGATCTTGTGGCTGCCCCTGAATCTGAGCCTATACCTCTCAGGGGTCTGTCAAAACTTACTGACTAGGATGGCCTTCATTGTAGTGTGGCATTTCTGGTCCTCTACCTCTAATATAAGGCATATACCTTCAGAAACTTCCACCCCAGAACTCCTCTGGGACCTTGTGCACTCTCCGAGCTACTTCATAGTCTGAAAACTATTTGTTTATAGCAACATCACAAAATAAAACGATGGAGTGTTGAAATTATTCAAACACTCACGCCCAGTCACAGATCTGGGTTCAATCCATCGTTATTTTGCTCGCCACATCACCCCAG
Source organism: Calotriton arnoldi (assembly GCA_963921515.1). Taxonomy (NCBI): domain Eukaryota; kingdom Metazoa; phylum Chordata; class Amphibia; order Caudata; family Salamandridae; genus Calotriton; species Calotriton arnoldi. Next base: position 377,221 of record CAWUFW010012789.1, on the reverse strand, counting down.
TTTGGACCCAGCCATATGCAAATCAGTCTTGACCATGCTCCCCAGAGGGAGCAGTCCAGCCTGAACTGCCAAATCAGGTCCTCCCTGGACCAGAAACACGCATTCTGGGACCGGTTTTGGGGTATCACCCCTCTTCAACCAGGCTAGCGTAAATCAAGTGGCACAGCGTGCACGGGACCCACGTAAACTGTGCTCACCCTCGGGTAGCTTGGCACAGAGCAGGAAGGCTTAACTTCAGAGGCAATGTGTAAAGAATGTGGGCAACACACACACACACAATAACACAATGAAAACACCACAAAAGGACTCCACACAGGTTTAGAACACTAGAGAATATTTATCTGAGTAAAACAAGACCAAAATGACAAACATCCAATCAGTAGAAGTCGGTATATGAATTTCTAGAGCATAAATGTAAAAACATTGCTTAGAAGTTAATAGCTCTAAAAGGCTACTTGAGGTCACGAAGGACAAGGGTAAATCCAAAGTTCAGGCCGACCACGATGAAGGGCAGGCTGGCTACACGACTCATGCAGGCCCCACTGAAAAAATACCTTGGATGGTGCAAAGCATCAACGCTAAGGAACAATGCGTTGAACTTTTCCAAGCAGTCGGGTCACTGAGTCGCCCTCGAGCTTTATTAAGATGCAGGCAATGCATCATCGCTGGACCACGCAGGCCGTAGAACCGCTGTCGTCAAGCAGCCTTTGCTTTGGCGTCACAGGGTGATGCAGCGGTTCTGATCGGTGCAAAGGTGAGGATGAGTCGGTTTTGTAGCAAAACAGCTGCAGAACCCACTTCTGAGGTCCAGGCCAGGAGGGGGGTACCTCAGGCAAGGGTAGTACTCACAGATGGCAGAGTCCAACAGCACCAGCAGAATTGCAGGAAGCCTTTTGTGTCGCTTAGACTTCAGAAAACAGGAGGCACGCCATCAAGCCCTTGGAGTCACTCTTAGTTCAAGTGAGATGGGTCCAGACCTTGTCCTCAGAGGGGCACAGCTCAGCAGGCAGCAGGGCAGCCCAGCAAAGCAAAGAAGCAGCTCCTCAGAACAGTCAGTCCAGGCAAAGTGGCAATCCTTACAGCACAGCAGTCTTTACTTCAGAGTTCTTCCTAGGTCCAGTAGTGTACTGATTTGGTGGGGTCAGAGCTCCAGTACTTATACCAAAATGTGCCTTTGAAGTGGGGGTGACTTCAAAGCAGCTCCTTGAAGTGCACAGGTACCCTTCTATCCCAACCCTGTCTGTTAGACTATCTGTGGGGGGTAATCAGTCCTTTGTGTGGGGACATGTGGGGATATGTAAGTGTCAGCTTCCTCTCCACCTTCATGTCCGGGAAGGCTATGAGAATGAATATGAATGAAGATGAGACCTCTGTCACACCCATATTTCCTGTGTTTGAGGCAGTCTAGAGGAAATTAACAAAGTGTAGCTGTCACTCAGCCGGGTATTGGAGACAGGCTGCAGGCACACAGAGCAAAGTAAAGAGCAGAGAAATGTCCACTTTCTAAAAGTGGCCTTTCTAAACTAGTATTGTCTAACCCAACTTTACCACTAAAGAAGATTTATCATTACCATTCCAAAGATATGAAACATGATTCAGCTACTACTTTCCAATCAGGAATTACAGCTTAAAAGTGTTTTATGGAATTCTCAATGCTAGCCTATGAGAGGGGTAGGCCTCACAGTAGTGAAAAACTAATGCAGCTGTTTGTCACTACCAGGACATGTAAAGCTTAATAGTAAATGTCCTAACCTTTACTTACACAGCACCCTGCCCTTAGGACTACCTAGAGCCTACCTTAGGGGTATCCTATGTGTAATAAAACAGGAGTTTAAGGCTTGGCAAGTGCTTTAAAAAGCTAGGTTGATGTGGCCATAATTTTCACTCACAAGCTCTGTATTGGCAAGCCTGAGACAGGTTTGAAAGGCTGCTTGTGTGAGTGGCATAACCAGTGCGGCAGGGCCACAGGTTGCATTTAGATTACAGACCCTGAGTATATGTCGTACCACTTTACAAGGGGATTACAGGTAACCTAACATGCCAATCAGGTATACACCAGTATCACCATGTTTAGGGGAGAAACACATGCACTTTAGCATTGCTTAGCAGTGGTAAAATGCTCAGAGTCTTAAGGCCAACAAAAAAGAATTCAGTAAAAAAGAGAAGAAGGAAGGGAAAATGTTTGGGGTCGCCCTTCAGAGAGGGCCATTTTCCAACTGGGTCTACCGTCAAGGAGTATCCCAACGTTTTCAGCAGTGGATGCTGTGGCTCCTCAAGACACTCTTTTGGCGAAGTTTGCCTGCCAGGTCTTTTTGTTATGGAGGGGGTGGACTTATAAAGAGGGATATAAGTAAAGCCCAAAAAATTATATCATTAATCATGTTATAGTACACATCACAGTTGTTGCAGAATGATTATACGTATATTCACTGAAAAACATGGTCAGTAACATCACTGATGACATCTCAAATGACATCACTGATGAAATCATCCATGAGTGTGAGTGTTTTTGAAAGGTTTATGAGTGTTAAATATATATTCCAAGGTGTGTTGGTAAATCAGTGGGTGTATGAGTGTCTGTATGGATAATTCAGTTTGTGCGTGACTGAGTGTATAAGTGATTGATTAGGTGTCTCAGTAAATGTATGGGTGAGTGACTGGTTGTGTGAATGTCTATACCAGTGTGTCAGTCGGTGTATGGTTGAGTGAGTGGGTGCCTGAGTGGCTGGATGGGTGAGTGATTGTTTGTCTGAGTACATGTATGGGAGCCCGAGTGTGTGGGTGGGTGAGGGTGTGTGTGACTGCCTGTATGGATGAGTGAGTGGGTGAGTCGGTGGCTGTATGGGTTAGTGAGAGCATGTGAGAAGAGCTATATGGGTGAGTGAGTATGTATATGGCTGTGTCAGTGAGTGAGTGGATGTGTCAGTGGTATATGGGTGAGTAACTGCAAATATGAAAGGCAGTATAGGTGAGTGTTGGGGTATATGAGTGAATGAATGGGCGAGTGAGTGATTGTGAGAGTGGTTGTATGGGTGAGTGTGTGCTTGTGTCAGTGACTGTTTAGGTGAGTGAGTATGTGTTAGTATCTGTATGAGTAAGTGAGTGGGTGTGTTTGTAAGTGTATGAGTGAGTAAGTAGATGTGTGATTGACTGTTTGGGTGAGTGAGTAGGAGAGTAGCTCTATGGGTGTCTGACAATGTGTGAGTGGCTGTAAGGGTACATGAGTGGATATGTCAGTGGCTGTATTGGTGAGTGATTGGGTGTATGAGAGGCTGTATCGGTGAGTAAGTGGATGTGTATGTAGTCCTAAGAATCAGGGAGTATGTGTATAAGTACTGGTATGAGAGTGTGTATGAGTTTGAGAATGGTATTGTGGATGTTGGAGTGGATGTATGAACGAGTTATATGGGGTGTGAATAGGTACGTCAGAGATTCTGCAGATGACATCATCAGTGATGTCACTGACCATGTCATGAGTGAAATAATATGTAAGGTCATAAGCAGTGCATTGCGGGGCATGAGTTATAGTTAGCTCAGCTAACTATAACTGCTGAATTTCTCTGGTTTTGTATGAGTGAAACCTGAGCCTAATTATAACATCTCTGTAACCTTTGCTTTTTCAATGAATTTCTAAGGTTTTTTTTTTAATCCATTTCCTAACTATAACGTACCTGTAACCTTTGGTTTTTTCAGTGAATTTAAATGGTTTTTTAAGTAGTAGTTGCGTTTGCAGACTTGAGGAGAAAGGGGGCTGGGCCTCCGACCTCCTCTCAGGAATCCCGCTGTGTAGGACTTACAGGAGGTACCGGGAGGCCTTCTTGGCCCCCAAGGTCCCTCAGGAGTAAAGTGGACTTCATAAATACCCCAACCAGTAGTGCACCACAAGCCGCATTTGCAGAGTGGTGTAGAAAGGGGACGTGGCCTCTGAAGATCCCGCTGTGTGGGACTTACTGGATATAACAGGAGGAGTAGTTGCCCCCAAGGGCATCCTTGGGGGCCAAATACCCCTCCTGTTACCTCCTGTAAGTCCTACGCAGTGGAATTGCTGAGACCTGGTAGGAGGCCAGGCCCCTTTCTCCACCACTCTGTAAACACACTTCCTGGCGCACTGCTGCGTGGGGGAAGAAGTCCACTTTAGTCTTGAAGCCCTCAGGAGTCAAGGGACATCATCCCCCCTGCAGTGCACCGAGAGGTGCGTTTGTAGAGTGATGGAGAAAGGGGGTGTGGTCTCCGATCACTTCTCAGCAATCCCACTATGTGGGACTTACTGGAGGTAAAAGGAGGTCTTGTTGGCCCCTAAGGACTCTCAGCAGGCAAGGGGACATCATTCTCCAACCAGTAGCTCACCATGAGGTGTTTTTGCAGAGTGATGGAGAAAGGGGTCGAGGCCTCCTGCGAGTTGCGTTTTTTTTCCCTAAAGGGAAGGGGTCTGCGTAGCCATCCTCACGGGCCCGGCCTTTTCTTTTTTATTATATATTTAAAGGGAAGGTGGCTGTGCAGCCCCCCTCTGGGGCCATTTTTGGCCCCAGGGACCCAATCCCCCGGGGCCTGCCCCTCTTTTTTTTTTTAAATTAAAAATGGAGGGGCTGCGCAGCCTCCCTCATGGGCCGATTTCGGCCCCGGGGCCCCACCCCCTGGGACCTGGCCATTTGCTTTTTTTTATTTTTAAAGAGGGGAGGGGGCCGCGTGACCCACTCTTCCCGAGCTGATTTTGGCCCGGGGCCCAGCCATTTACAGATGGGGAAGGAGGCTGCGCAGCCTTCACTCCCCAGGCTGAATTGGGCCCCAGTGACCCCATCCCGCAGGGCCTGCCCATTTAATGTAGGTTCCTCTAGGGCACCCACTCACAAATGTGACCGCGGGGTGAGCCTGAAGGCCCCGGCGGTCCCAGCCAGCTCCCCGCCCCCTGCTGAAGCCTGCATTGCTTTGACACCCAGGGAGCTGATAACATGCAGCTCCCTGGGTGTCAAAGTGAATTGTCTGTTTTCCTGCTCGCTTCACAGTGGGTAGGGAAACAGGAACTGCTCTGTTTTCAGCAAGCCAAAGCATTTTTGCTCTTGCTTGCTGAAAGAAGAGCAGGTTTTCTATGGCCAAGCCAAGCTATAGCAAACTGCAATGTTCTGGGGGTGGGCCCCCCCAGACATTGCTGGAGCTGGCCCTGGGAGGGTGGCGGTTCCAAGGCCATGTAGTGCTCAACGAGGGGGGCCGTGCATCCCCAAACCCATATTCTATTCTGCCCAAGGGAGGTGGTGGTCCAAGGGGCTGCAGGGGGGCACAGCCGCCCGCACTCCTTGAAAAATGCCCTGTGGGGGTGCCGGTCCCCAGGGCTGCAGGGGGCAGCCCCACACACTCTTTAAAAAAATCTATATATGTAAATATACATATATGTATGTATGTATATATATATATATATATATATATATATATATATATATATATATATATATATATATACCTACTAGCGGTCGCCTGTAGGTAGTTAAAGGTGGGACCTTGTTTCTATTCAAAAAGCGTTTTTCTTTTGCCAATATCTTTGGCGCCATTTGACGAATCTTCGCGAAATTTTCAAAACTAATGACCAGCTCAGGTCAGTTCCTGTCTTGAAAGTTTGGGGGTGATTCGTCAAGCGGGGGCCGAGAAAAAAGGGGGGTCTCAAAACACATTTTCTACATGTTAATTTCCATAGGAATTTTGGAACAGGCTACAGCCCGAACTGCTGAACGGAATTACACCAAATTTGGCAAAAAGGTAGCTCTTGTTTCAGAAAGCACTCTTTTTTTAAAATGGTGTAAATCCGTTCAGAAGTTGCTGAGCAATTAAAAAAATAAAAATATCGATATCTGAGCACCGAGGATGAGCCGCGAATCCTCCCGAGCATGAGCTTAATTCTGATTGGCTGCCAACACTCCAAACCAGAATGTGTTGGCAGCCATCTTGTTACTCGGTGACCGAGTCACAAGAAAGCAGTTAAAAAAACATTAAAAAACAATAAAAAACAAGAAAAGGGGACAGGGTAGAAACATCCTGATCCCCTAGGCCGGCTCAGGGGGTTCCACAAGGACCCCCAGGGCCAAAAAAAGCATTTTTAAAAAAAATAAATTGGCCGAATTCGCGCTGGGTGCGCGGATCCGGCTGAAGCGCGGGCTCCCGTGCTTCATTTTCTATAAGCCCCCGGGTGGGCCAGGTCCCGGGGGCAATGCGCAATTAATTAGCGGGGGCCTGCAGAGCCCCCGCAGCCCCGGGGGTCTGCCACCTCCCCTGGACTTGTGAAAAAAATGCATGGGGGGCTCCTGCCTCCACCCACGCTGCCCCGGGGACCGCCACCTCCCCGGGGCATTTATCACTATGGGCGGGGTGGCCTCACGGGCCCCCCCAAGCCCTGGGGACCACCACCTCCCCGGGGCTATCATACATTTTGGGCAGTGGGGCCTCATGGGCCCCCCAAGCCCCGTGGACCACCTCCTCCCTGGGGCTACATGATTGAAATGCGGGGGGCACGCGGCCCCCTGCAGCCCCGGGGACCGCCACCTCCAGGGGCTACTTGTAAAAACAAAGTGTGGGGGGACTCGAGCCCCCTCACACTGCCCCGTGGACCACCACCTCCCTGGGGCACTGTTTATTGAAATACAGGGGTCCATTGCGGACCCCCAGCCCCTGGGACCACCAGCTCCCCGGGGCTGTGCAAATGTAGGGAGGGGGGCTGCGCGGCCCCCCTCCTGGAGGCCTCGATGGCCCTTGGGAATGCCTCCCCCCAGGGCCGGCTCCTGCAATTTCCAGGGGTGCTTAACCCCGGGACATTGCCGTTTGCTATGGCAGGGCGGGCGCACGGCTCCCGCCCTGCCATAGCAAACTCTGCTTCGCTTCATGAAGTGAAGCAGATTGCTTTTGGGCAAGGGGAGCTGCATGTTAGCAGCTACCCTTGCCCAAAAGCTATGCCGGCTCCCGCAGGAGGCGGGGTGCCGGCAGGGACCATGGGGGCATTGGGGCTCCCCCCACGGTCCCCATCAAAGAGGCCAGGCCCCAGGGATGGGGTCCCCGGGGCCAGAAGTGGCCCGGGAGGGGGGCCACTCGGCCCCCCTCCCCTTTATTTTATTATTATTATTATTTTTTTAAAAAGGAAGGCGGCCCCGGGGGATGGGGTCCCTGGGGCCATAATTGGCCTCAGGAGGGGGGGGGCCACGAGGCCACCCTCCCAAAAAACAAGGCAGCCAGGCCCCAGGGATGGGGTCCCCGGGGCCAGAAGTGGCCCAGGGGAGGGGGTCCACGTGGCCCCCCTCCCTTTTGGAATTATTAAAAAAAACTAATAATAAATAAATAAGGCCGGGCCCCGGGGGATGGGGTCTTCGGGGCCATAATTGGCCTCAGGAGGGGGGCAGCGCGGCCACCCTCACCAAAAAAAAACAGGCTGGCCAGGCCCCGGGGGATGGGGTCCCCGGGCCATAATCGGCCTCTGGAGGGGGGCCGTGCGGTCCCTTCCCGTTTTTTCATTACAAAAAAAACAAATAGGACCCAAAAAATATTTAGAGAAGGGGGGCCACACAGCACCCCTTGTAAAAAAGAAAAACAAAAGAGAAGCCGGCATCTCCCAGAGGCCCCGCCCCCTCCCTGCACCACTCTGCAAACGCGCCTCCTGGCACATTTTGGGTTGGGGGTTGAAGTCCCCTAGAGTCTTATGGGTCCTTAGGGGCCAACTAGCCCACCAGGTATGTCCAGTAAGCCCCACACAGTGGGATTGCTGAGAGGTGGTCCGAGGCCATGCCCCTTTTTAATCCACTCTGCAAACGCGCCTTTTGGCACATTGCTGGTGGGGCGATGATGTCCTCTTGTGTCCTGAGGACCTCAGGACTAAAGTGGACTTCATCCCCCGAGCAGCAGTGTGCCAGGAGCCGCGTTTGCATAGTGGTGAAACCGGGGCGTGGCTTATGAGCACTCTCAGCAAACCAGCTGTATGGGGCTTACTGGAAGTAACAGGAGGGCTAGTTGGCCCCCAAGGACCCTCAGGAGGAAAGGGGACTTCATCCCCCAACCAAGAGCACGCCAGGAGGTGCATTTGCAGAGTGGTGGAGAAAGAGGGTGTGGCCTGTGTCCACCTCTCAGCAATCCCACTCTGTGGGGCTTACTGGAGGTAAGAGGTAGGCTAGTTGGCCCCTAACCATCCCCAGCAGTGAAGGGGACTTCAATCCCCATCCAAGAGCGAACCAGGGAGCGCGTTTGCAGAGTGGTGGGCAAAGGGGGCGTGGTCTGCAATGAGAACTTAGTAATCCTGCTGTGTGGGACTTATTGGAGGTAATAGGAGGGGTAGTTGGCCCCCAAGGATATCCTTGGGGGCAACTACCCCTCTTGTTACCTCCAGTAAGTCCCACACAGTGGGATTGCGAAGACGTCTTCGGAAGCCACGCCCCCTTTCTCCACGACTCTGCAAATGTGCCTCCTAGAAGACTACGGGATGGGGGATGAAGCCCACTTTACTCCTGAGGGACCTTGGGGGCTAAAAAGCCCTACTGGTACCTCCTGTAAGTCCTACGCAGCGGAATTCCTGAGCACTGGTCGGAGGCCCAGCATCCTTTCTCCACCACTCTGCAAACGCGACTACTAGTTAAAGAAGCATTTGCAATGTAATAGGTTTCGCATTTGCGAGACTTAGAGCTATTGGCTTTGTAAATGTAAAAGTGTTTTAATAATGTTTCTTGGAGTGGAGTGGATGTAGGTTGTGTGTAGTGGAATTATGTGGTATGTTGTGCAGTGAAATTATGTGGATAGAAAGAATGTGGTATTTAGTGTGTAGGAATTATGTAGAGTGGGATTATGTGTTATGGAGAGTAATTGTGTGGTATGATAGTCTGTGTTGTGGTGTTGTAACCTCAGGTTTAGTCTTCCTCGTTTCTTTAGAAGCTAAACTATGAACTCAATGAGACAAAAACAAAAGAAGGAACCACTGATGAGCACTTCTGGACCTAGACAGAGGTATGAGCAGGGCCACTGGAATTATGTGACTGGCTGCACGACTTATGCACAATTATACATTTACCGCATTTGCCACATAATCCATCATCTGCTGCATAATCTGCAGATTTGAACAAAAAAACATTGTTTCTAGCTCAAACGGATCAAACGCTACCAAAAATGCAGCGACAAGTGTTACAGCATGGTGGAAGGCCCTGTGCAAACCTAGAATGGTCACCTGTTACTTATTGCTAAATGTGGGTATTAAATTGGTACTAATGGTGTATAAACCACTCCTGCTTCTTTCTGCGCCTCTCTTGCCTCTTTCTGCATTTCTGTTGCTTCTTTCTGCAACCCTCATGCTTCTTTCATACCACTCTTCCCTTTTTCTGCACCCCTCTTCCCTCTTTCTGCACCTCTCTTGTTTCTTTCTGTATCCCTCTTGCGTCCTTCTCCACCCCACTTCCCCCTTACTACATCTCTGTTGCTTCTTTATGCACTTCTCTTACTTGTTTCTGCACCTCTCTTGCGTCTTTCTGCACCTCTGTTGCATCTTTCTGTACCTCTGTTGGTTCTTTCTGCACTTCTCTTGCTCTTTCTGCACCCTTCGTGCCTCTTTCGGCACCTCTATTGCTTCTTTCTGCACTTCTCTTCCTTCTTTCTGCACCCCTCCTGCCTCTTTCTGTACCTCTCTTGCCTCTTTGTGCATCTCTTCTACCTTGTTCTGTACCGCTCTTACTTCATTTGGCACCTCTGTTGGTTCTTTCTGCACCTCTCTTGCTTGTTTCTGCACCTCTCTTCCATATTTCTGCACCTCACTTGCTTCTTTCTGCACCCCTCTTGCCTCTTTCTGCATCCCTCTCCCCTCTTTCTGCACCTCTCTTGCCTCTTTCTGCACCCCTGTTTCCTCTTTCTGCAACTTTCCTGCCTGTTTCTGCACCTCTTTTGCCTCTTTCTGTACCTCTGTTGCTTTTTTCTGTACTTCTCTTGCTCTTTCTGCACCCTTCACGCCTCTTTCAGCACCTCCGTTGCTTCTTTCTGCACTTCTCTTCCTTTCTGCACCTCTCCTGCCTCTAACTGTACCTCTCTTGCCTCTTTGTGCATCTCTCCTACCTTTTTCTGCACCCCTCTTGCCTCTTTTTGCACCTCTGTTGGTTCTTTCTGCACAGCTCTTGCTTCTTTCTGCTCCTCACTTGCTTCTTTCTGTACTTCTGTTGCTTCTTTGTACACCTCTGTTGCTTCTTTCAGCAATTCTCTTGCCTCTTTCTGCACTTCTCTTCTTTCTTTCTGCACCCCTCCTGCCTCTTTCTGTACCTCTCTTGCCTCTTTGTGCACCTCTCCTACCTCTATCTGCACCCCTCTTGCCTCTTTTTGCACCTGTTGGTTCTTTCTGCACTGCTCTTGCTTCTTTCTGCATCTCACTTGCCTCTTTCTGTACTTCTCTTGGTTCTTTCTACACCTCTGTTGTTTCTTTCAGCAATTCTCTTGCCTCTTTCTGCACTTCTCTTGCTTGTTTCTGCACCTCTTTTGCATCTTTCTGCACCTCTGTTGCCATTTTCTACACCTCACTTGCTTCTTTCTGCACCCCTCCGGCCTCTTTCTGCACTTCTCTTGCTTCTTTTTACACCTCTCTTGCCTCTTTCTGCTGCCCTCTTGCCTCTTTGTGCATTTCTCTTGCCTGTTTCTGCATTCTCTTGCCTATTTCTGAATGTCTCTTGCCTCTTTCTGCACCTCTCTTGCCTCTATCTGCACTTCCCTTGCTTCTTTCTGCACCTCTCTTGCTTCTTTCTGCACCCTTCTTCCCTTTTTTGCATCCCTCTTGCCTCTTTCTGCTGTTCTCTTGCCATTTTCTGCACCTCTCTTGCCTCTTTCTGCACCTCACGTGCCTCTTTCTGCACTTCTCTTGCTTCTTTCCACACCTCTGTTGCTTTTTTCAGCAATTCTCTTGCCTCTTTCTGCACTTCTTTTGCTTGTTTCTGCACCTCCCCTGCGTCTTTATGCACCTCTGTTGCCTCTTTCTATACCTCACTTGTTTCTTTCTGCACCCCTCTTGCATCTTTCTGCACCCCTCTTTTCTCTTTCTGCACCTCTCTTGCCTCTTTCTGCACCCCTGTTCCCTCTTTCTGTACCTTTCCTGCCTGTTTCTGTACCTCTCTTGCCTCTTTTTGTACCTCTGTTGGTTCTTTCTGCACTTCTCTTGTTCTTTCTGCACCCTTTGCGCCTCTTTTAGCACCTCTGTTGCTTCTTTCTGTACTTCTCTTCCTTCTTTCTGCACCCCTCCTGCCTCTTTCTGTACCTCTCTTTCCTCTTTGTGCACCTCTTCTACCTTTTTCTGTACCGCTCTTGCTTCTTTTTGCACCTCTGTTGGTTCTTTCTGCACTACTCTTGCTTCTTTCTGCACCTCACTTGCCTCTTTCTGTACTTCTCTTGGTTCTTACTGTACCTCTCTTGCGTATTTCTGCACCTCTGTTGCCTCTTTCTGCAACTCACTTACTTCTTTCTGCACCCCTCTTTCTTCTTTCGGCACCTTTCTTGCCTCTTTCTGCACTTCTCTTGCTTCTTTCTGCACCCCTCTTGCCTCTTTCTGTACCCCTTTTGCCTCTTTGTGCACCTCTCCTACCTCTTTTTGCACTCCTCTTGCCTCTTTTTGCACCTCTGTTGGTTCATTCTGCACTGCTCTTGCTTCTTTCTGCACCCCTCTTGCCTCTTTCTGCACCCCTCTTTTCTCTTTCTGCACCTCTCACTGAAAAAAACCATAGGTTTGAGGGACGTTATAGTTATAAATTAGCATTTAAAAAACCTTTGAAATTCACTGAAAAAACCATAGGTTTGAGGGACGTTATAGCTAGAAATTAGCATTTAAAAAACCTTTGAAATTCACTGAAAAAAACATAGGTTTCAGGGACGTTATAGTTAGAAATTAGCATTTAAAAACCTTAGAAATTCACTGAAAAAACACAGGTTTCAGGGACGTTATAGTTAGTTGGACATTTCACTCGTACAAAACCAGATACATTCAGCCGTTATAGTTAGTTGAGCTACTTATAACTCACGCCCCCGCAATGCACTGCTGATGACATCACATATTACATCATTCATGACATGGTCAGTGACATCACTGATGACATCACTGATGACATATCAAATGACATCACTGATGACCTCACTGATGACATCATCCACGTGATAATCTGATGCACTGCCTCACACCCTAATATAACCTTTGATACACTCACTCTAAAATACAGACTACCATTTTCAAAGCCATAGACACACCAATACCAGTTACTACATACCCACTCACTGATTCCTAGGTTTACACACACATCCACTCATTCACCCATACAGTCACTCATACATGCAGTCACTCATCAATACCGCACTATCATATGCACTCATGCACCTATACAGACACACACACTGCCACTCATCCATAGAGTTACTCACACACCTAATCAGTCATGCAAAGAATCAATCACACTCCCATTTACTCACCTGTACAGTTATACACACACCACCTCACTTATTCATACAGATACTAACACATACTTACTCTCTTATACAATCACTGATACAAGCACACACTCATCCACTCTCACAATCACTCACTCTCACATGTAGTCATTTATATACTCCAACACTCACATATACTGCCTTTTACATATGTAGTTACTCACACATGTACCACTGAGACATCCATTCACTAACCAACACATCCATACACACACTTGCCCACCCATACAGCCCTTCACAGATGCACTCTTGAGCCCATATACCCATTGAATCACCCACTCACACATCTATGCACAGAGTCACACACCCCCCACCCACCCACACAGACACTCAGGCACCCATACAGATACTCAGACAACCAATCAATAACCCATATAGACACTCATGTAGCTACTCACCAACCCATGCAGCCGCTTACACACCAACTGACAAACTGATACAGACATTCACACAGTTTAGTCACTAACTCTTGCATTCGGTAAGCCACATTTAATCACTCACTTATACAGTCAGTCACGCACCTACTAAATCATCCATTCAGACACTTATACACCCACTCATTCTTCAATACACCTTGGCATATATATATATAAAACATATTTAAACTTTATAGAAACACACAGTCACTGGATGATGTCATCAGTGATGTCATCAGGGATGTCATTTGAGGTGTCATCAGTGATGTCACTGACCATGTCATGAATGATGTAATATGTGATGTCATCAGCAGTGCATTGCAGGGGCGCGAGTTATAGTTAGCTCAACTAACTATAACGGCCACATTTCTCTGGTTTGGTACGAGTGAAATGTCCAACTAACTATAACGTCCCTGAAACCTGTGGTTTTTTCAGTGAATTTCCAAGGTTTTTTAAATGCTAATTTCTAACTATAACGTCACTGAAACCTATGGTTTTTTCAGTGAATATATATATATATATTCACTGAAAAAACCATAGGTTTTAGGGAAAGTTATAGTTAGTTGGACATTTCACTCGTACAAAACCATAGAAATTCCCCCGTTATAGTTAGTACAGCTAACTATAACTCACGCCCCCGCAATGCACTGCTGATGACGTCACATATTACATCACTCATGACATGGTCAGTGCCATCACTCATGACATCACTTTCCCTAAAACCTATGGTTTTTTCAGTGAATTTCTAAGGTTTTTTAAATGCTAATTTCTAACTATAACGTGCCTAAAACCTATGGTTTTTTCAGTGAATTTCAAAGGTTTTTCAAATGCTAGTTTCTAACTATGCCTACAGAGGTAGGACATGTGAAGAAAGAAGAAAAAACGCCCAGAAAGAAGCAAAAGAAATGCAGAAAGAAGCAACAGAAGTCCACAAAGACGAAGAAAAGTGCAGGAAGAAGCAAGACATGTGCAGAAAGAACCAACAGAGGAGAATGCAAAATCATCCTGTGCCCACAACTTTTTCAGACGGGTACTGGTGGTAACTGACTCGGACTAACCAGGCCTAGAGCCAGTGCTATGCTAAAAGACTCTTAGAATACAGTGAAAACACCTACATACACTAGGGAACACTATGCGTTGGGGTACCCCTGTGATTAGCGTGACCTCCTCTGTAAGGCCCTAGTACATAATAGGGCAGGGGGATTAAAACTACCTCTTAAAACGTGCTACGGGGCGCGTTTGCAAAGTGGTGAAGGGAGGGGGGGGCCTGAGGTGACATGTGTGCAAACACGCCCTGTGGCCGTTTTAAGTTGGGAGATTAAGTCCCCTTGAATCCTGAGGGTCCCTGGGGTCCAACTAGCCCACTAGGTACCTCGAGTAAGTGCCACACAGCTGCGTTGCACAGAGGTGTAAAAAGGGGCGTGGCCAGGACCACCTCTCTGCAACGCAGCCCTGTGGCGCGCACTGGAGGTACCTGGTGGGCTAGTTGGCCCCCAGGGTCCCTCAGGATTCAAGGGGAATTAATTCCTCAACTTAAAACGTGCCACAGGGCGTGTTTGCACACATGTCACCTGAGGCCCCGCCCCCTCCCTTCACCACTGTGCAAACGCGCTCTGTGGCGCGTTTTAAGTTGGGGTATTAGGTCACCTTGAATCCTGAGGGTCCCTGGGGCCCCACTAGCCCACCAGGTACTTCCAGTAAGCACCACAGGCCTGCGTTGCAGAGGGGTGGTCCGAGGCCATGCCCCATTTTACACCTCTCTGCAACGCAGCTCTGTGGCGCTTACTGGAGGTACCTGGTGGGCTAGTTGGCACCCAGGGACCACCAGTATTCAAGGGGAATTAATGCCCCAATTTAAAACGTGCCACAGGGCGCGTTTGCAGAGTGGTGAAGGGAGGGGGCAGGGCCTAAGGCACAATCGCGTCTTTTTTTTAATTTATTTTTTTAGAATGGGGGCTGTGTGGCACCCCTTCTTTTTTCCTTTTTTGGGTCCTGGGGACCCCATCCCCCAGGGCCTGACCCCTTTTTAAAAAAAAAAAAAAAAAAAAAACTGAACGGGAAGGGGGCCGCGTGGCCCCCCTCCCATGGCCAATTCTGGCCCCGGGGACCCCATACCCCGGGGCATGGCCACATTTTAAAAAAAATTAAGGAGGGGGCTGCGTGGCCCCCCTCCTGAGGCCTCTATTGCCCCGGGGACCCCATCCCCCTGGGCCGGCCTTTTCTTTTTTTTTTAAATAAAAATTTTGGGGAGGGGGGCCGTGTGGCCCCCCTGCCGTGCCACTTCTAGCCCCGGGAACCCCATCCCCTGGGGCAGGCCCTATCTGTTGGGGACCGTGGGGGGAGCCCCAATGCCCCCACGGTCCCGCCGGCGCCCCCCGTCCTGCAGGAGCCGGCATTGCTTTTCCACATGGGGAGCTGCTAACATGCAGCTCCCGTTGTGGAAAAGCAATCTGCTTTAGATTTTGGAAGAGAGAGCAGGTTTCCTGCTCTCTCTTCCAAAATCCAAAACTAGTTTACTATGGCAGGACGGGAGCTGCGAGGCTCCCGTCCTGCCATAGCAAACAGCAGTGCCCCGGGGGTGGGCACCCCGGGACACTGCAGGAGCCGGCCCTGGGGGGTGGCAGTCCCCAGGGCTATCACAGGCTCCAGGAAGGGGGCCGCGCGGCCCCCCTCCCTTCACTTGCACAGCCCCGGGGAGGTGGTGGTCCCCGGGGCTCGGGGGTCTGTTACGGACCCCCATATTTACATTCTTAGTGCCCCGGGGAGGTGGCGGTCCCCGGGGCGTGTGGGGAGCTTGAGGCCCCCACACAGGTTATTTTCTATTTTTTAAAAGCCCCGGGGGTGGCGGTCCCCGGGGCTGCGGGGGGCCGTGTGCCCCGCAGAATATTCATGTAAAGCCCTGGGGGGTGGCAGTCCCCGGGGCTTGGGGGGGCCTTGGAGGCCCCCCTCTCATTAAAAAAGAAGCCCCGGGGGGTGGCGGTCCCCAGGGCTGTGGGGGGTCTGCGTGCCTCCCCGCAACTCATAATAGAAGCCCCGGGGAGATGGCGGTCCCTGGGGCAGTGTGGGGGGATTGGGGCCCCCCACACATTTTTTTTGTCACTGCCCATGGGACTTAGCCCACCCGGGGGCTAATTATTAACGAAGCGCGGGAGCCCGCGCTTCATTTTTTTTCATTTTCACAGCTGGATTCGCGCACCCAGCGTGAATTCGGCTGATTTTTTTTTTTTTAAAGCTTTTTTGGGCCCTTGGGGTCCTTGTGGGACCCCCTGAGCAGGCCTAGGGGGTCAGGGTGTTTCTACCCTGCCCCCTTTTCTTGTTTTGCGCCTTAGTTTTTCTGTTTTCTTGTGCCTCGGTTACTGAGGCACAAGATGGCTGCCAACACTTCCTGGTTTGGAGTGTTGACAGCCAATTAGCATGAAGCTCGTGATCGGGAGGGTGCGCGGATCCGGCGCTTTCTGAACCAAGCACTACCTTTTTGCCAAATTTGGTGTAATTCCGTTCCGCAGTTTTGGCTGTAACCGTGTCTAAAGTTTCCTATGGGAAATTGATTTTTTGACCTCTATTTTTTGATTTTCTCCGCAACTACTAAACGGATTTACATCATTTAAAAAAGAGGCGCTTTCTGAACTAAGCACTACCTTTTTGCCAAATTTGGTGTAATTCCGCTCAACAGTTCGAGCTGTAGCCGTGTCTAAAGTTTCCTATGGGAATTAACATGGAGAAAACATGTTTTGGGACCCCCCTTTTTTCTCGGCCCCCGCTTGATGAATCACCCCGAAACTTTTAAGATAGGAGCGGACCGGAGCGAGCCATAAGTTTTGAAAATTTCGCAAAGATTCGTCAACCGGCGCCAAAGTTATTGGGAAAAGAATGTTACGAATTTCCTATGGATAACAGGTCCTAACTATAACTATCTACTGGCGACCGCCAGTAGATAGATATATATATATATATATATATATATATATATATATATATATATATATATATATATATATATATATATATAATCTACTGGCGGTCGCCAGTAGATAGTTATAGTTACAACCTATTATCCATAGGAAATCCGCGACATTCTATTTGAAATAACTCTCTTGCCGGCTGACGTATCTTCGTAAAATTTTCAAACTTTGTGGGGCGCTCCGGTCCGCTCCTACCCTGAAAGTCTCGGGAGTTCGCCAAGCGGGGCCAGAAAAGGGGGGTCCCAAAACGCGTTTTCCCCATGCAATTTTCCATAGGAAACTTTAGACACGGCTACAGCCTGACTGCTGGAACGGAATTACACCAAATTTGGCAAAGAGATAGTTCTTGGTTCAGAAAGAACCCTTTTGTTAAATGGTGTAAATCCGTTCAGTAGTTGCTGAGAAAATCAAAAGTAAAAAGATATTGATATCTATGGCCGAGTAGGGTCCGCGTACCCTCAGCGCACCCTGCGCGCACCGTCCCGATCACGAGCTGCATGTTAATTGGCTGTCAGCTGGCTGTCAACATTCCGATTCAGGAAATGTTGGCAGCCATTTTGTCCCTCGGTAGAACCGAGGGACAGAAACAAGTGCGCAAAGCGCACAAAGGGGGCAGGGTAGAAACACCTGACCCCTAGGTTTGCTCAGGGGTCCCACAAGGACACCCTGGGCAAAAAAAAAAAAATTTTAAATCGGCACGATGCGCTCAGGGTGCGCGAATCCTGCCGAAAAAATCGAAGCACGGTCTCCCGCGCTTCGATTGTATTTGCCCCGGGTGGCCCAAGTCCCGGGGGCATGGTGGGGGGTTAATTTTATGTGTGGGGGCCTCAAAGGGTCTCCAAGCCCCGGGGACCGCCACCCCCGGGGCTTTTTTTAAATGGTGCAGGAGGGCTCTGAACCCTCCTGCAGCCCCGGGACCACCACCTCCCCGGGGCTTTTTTTTTTTAAATTGAAAATCCTGTGTGGGGGCTCCAGCCCCACATGCCCCGGGACCGCCACCTCCCCGGGGCACTAAACATTTAAATATGGGGTCCGTTACGGACCTCAGAGCCCCGGGGACCACCACCTCCCGGGGCTGTGACTCTGAATGGGAGGGGCCGCGCGGCCCCCCTCCTGGAGCCCTTGATGGCCCTGGGGACCACCACCCCCCAGGGCCGGCTCCTGCAGTGTCCCGGGTGCCTACCCCCGGGACACTGCTAGTTTGCTATGGCAGGACGGAGCCTCGCGGCTCCCGTCCTGTCATGACAAACTGCTTTGGATATTGGAAGAGAGAGCAGGAAACCTGCTCTGTCTTCCAATATCCAATAGCACATGCTTTCCACATGGGGAGCTGCATCTTAGCAGCTCCCCATGTGGAAAGCAATGCCGGCTCCCAAGGGACGCGGGGAGCCGGCGGGACTGTGGGGGATTGGGGACCCCCCACAGTCCCCTAACGGAGAGGCCAGCCCCGGGGATGGGGTCCCCGGGCAAGTAGTGGCTCGGGAGGGGGCCACGCGGCCCCCTCCCCAAAAAATAAAAATAATTAAATAAAAAAAAACGGAAAGGCCGGCCCCGGGGATGGGGTCCCCGGGGCCTTAAATGGCCTGAGGAGGGGGCCACGCAGCCCCCATCCAAAGAACAAAAAAAATCGAGGCCATGCCCCGGGGATGGGGTCCCGGGGCCAATACAGGCCCAGGGAAGGGGGCCACGCGGCCCACTTCCCGTTTTTTTATTTTTATTTTAATTACAAAAAAGGGGTAAGGCCCTGGGGGATGGGGTCCCCAGGGCCCAAAAACATGAAAAAGGAAGGGGGCTACACGGCCCCCTTCAGGGGACAAAAACAAACAAACAAAAAAACGATCGGGCCCGCAGGCCCCGCCCCTTCCTTCACCACTTGCAAACGCGCCTCCTGGCGCGTTTGCAGAGGGGGAACGACTCCCTTGAATACTGGGGGTCCCTGGGGGCCAACTAGCCCACCAGGAACCTCCAGTATGCGCCAGGGGCTGCCTTGCAGAGAGGTGTACAGAGGCCACGCCCCTTTACTACCTCTCTGCAACGCAGCTCTGTGGCGCTTTTGGAGGTATATGGTGGGCTAGTTGGACTCCGGGGACCCTCAGGATTCAAGGGACTTAATCCCCAACTTAAAACGCGCCACGGGCGTGTTTGCACAGTAGTGAAGGGAGGGGCGGGGCTTCAGGTGACATGTGTGAACAGGCCCGTGGCGCTTTTAAGATGGGGAATTAAATCCCTTCAATCCTGAGGGTCCCTGGGGCCAACTAGCCCAACAGGTACATCCAGAAAGCGCCACAGAGCTGCGTTGCAGAGAGGTGTAAAAGGGGTGTGGCCTCTCTACACGTCTCTGCAACGCAGCCTCTGCGCATATTGGAGGTTCCTGGTGGGCTAGTTGGCCCCTAGGGACCCTCAAGATTCAAGGGGACTTAATCCCTCAACTTAAACGCGCCACGGGGCGCGTTTGCACAGATGTCACCTCAGGCCCCGCCCTCCTCCTTCACCATTGTGCAAATATTCTTCTAAAATCATCCGAAATACGAATTCCGATTTACTCACCTGTTATAAGGAGAGACCTCAGTGCTGCATCTTTCAGCCCAGTACTGGTCCTGAAAAGTAATTTTAACCGTACTTACCAGTAACTTGAATTTCCTTCCATAGGATATCATTGCCTGCTTTTGCTGAAAAAGTTTCTAAGTGTTGATTTTTGAAACATACAAATATTCCTCTAAAATCAGCCGAAATACGAATTCCGATTTACTCACCTGTTATCAGGAGAGACCTCAGTGCTGCATCTTTCAGCCCAGTACTGGTCCTGAAAAGTAATTTTAACCGTACTTACCAGTAACTTGAATTTCCTTCCATAGGATATCATTGCCTGCTTTTGCTGAAAAAGTTTCTAAGTGTTGATTTTTGAAACATACAAATATTCCTCTAAAATCAGCCGAAATACGAATTCCGATTTACTCACCTGTTATCAGGAGAGACCTCAGTGCTGTATCTTTCAGCCCAGTACTGGTCCTGAAAAGTAATTTTAACCGTACTTACCAGTAACTTGAATTTCCTTCCATAGGCTAACATTGACTGGTTTCACTTGGAAATTCTTCTAAGTGTGGAGTTTTGGAACTTTAAAATATTCATCTAAAATCAGCCGAAATACGAATTCCGATTTACTCACCTGTTATCAGGAGAGACCTCAGTGCTGCATCTTTCAGCCCAGTACTGGTCCTGAAAAGTAATTTTAACCGTACTTACCAGTAACTTGAATTTCCTTCCATAGGATATCATTGCCTGCTTTTTGCTGAAAAAGTTTCTAAGTGTTGATTTTGAAACATACAAATATTCCTCTAAAATCAGCCGAAATCCGAATTCCGACTTACTCACCTGTTATCAGGAGAAACCCAGTGCTGCACCTTTCAGCCCAGCACTGACCCTGAAAAGTAATTCTAACCGTACTTACCAGTAACTTGAATTTCCTTCCATAGGCTAACATTGACTGGTTTCACTTGGAAATTCTTCTAAGTGTGGAGTTTTGGAACTTTAAAATATTCCTCTAAAATCAGCCGAAATACGAATTCCGATTTACTCACCTGTTATCAGGACAGAACCCAGTGCTGCATCTTTTAGCCCAGCACTGACCCTGAAAAGTAATTTTAACCGTACTTACCAGTAACTTATATTTTCTTCCATAGGAATCCATTGTCTGGTTTTCAGCAAAAAGTTTCAAAGTGTTGATTTTTACAAACTACAAATATTCCTTAAAAATCACCTGTATGACTTAAACGCATTCTTTCAACTGTTTACAGGAGATGCACCAGTGCTGGATCCAGGATCCAACACTGAGTAAGAAAAAGTAACGATAACAGTTTTTACCTGCTAAGTGAATTTCCTTCCATAGGATAACATTGGTGACTATATGAGAAAAAGTTTCTAAGTGTCAACTTTTAAAATACAATAATATTCCTTAAAAATCAGTACTGTAACCAAAACGCTTTACTCAACTGTTTACAGGAGATGTCCCAGGACTGAATCTAGGATCCAGTCCTGTGGTTAGAAAAAGTAATCCATAAAGTAACTAATTGCATTTAACTAGAAATTCACATTGAGCTGAATGTTGCATTGTGTTTGAAAATGTGTTGCCCATTGCAACAACTGTAACTACTGTACTTAAAAGTCTATTGCCTATGTGCAAAGTATTTAAACTAAAGTAATTCATTCTGAGAAAGTATTTTTTGTAATGTAATGTATAATGTAATTACAATGTAATTTAAAAATAAAATATGTAAAAAAATTGTTTCTAAAAATGTAGTAAATCAGTATGAAAAATTAATATAACAATTAATACATTTAAAAATTGTCATTTACAAAACCTTTGAAATTCACTGAAAAAACCATAGGTTTCAGGCACGTTATAGTTAGAAATTAGCATTTAAAAACCTTTGAAATTCACTGAAAAAACCATAGGTTTCAGACACGTTATAGTTACAAATTAGCATTTAAAAACCTTTGAAATTCACTGAAAAACCATAGGTTTTAGGGACAGTTATAGTTACTTGGACATTGCACTCGTACAAAACCCGTGAAATTCCCCCGTTATAGTTAGTTCAGCTAACTATAACTCGCGCCCGCAATGCACTGCTGATGACGTCACATATTACATCACTCATGACATGGTCAGTGACATCACTGATGACATCACTGATGACATCTCAAATGACATCACTGATGACATCATCCACGTGATAATCTGATGCACCTCCTCACACCCTAATATAACCTTTGATACACCCACTCTAAATTACAGACTGCCATTCGCAAAACCATAGGCACTCCAACACCAATAACTACATACCCACTCACTGATTCTTAGGTCTACACACACACATCCACTCACTCACCCGTACAGTCACTCATACTTATGGTCACTCAGTACAGGACTATCATATGCACTCTTACTCCTATATAGACACTCAAACACCGCCACTCATCCATAGAGGTACTCACACACCTAGTCAGTCATGCAAATAATTAAACACACTGCCATTTACTCACCTATACAGTTATACACACACCAGCTCACTTAATCATACAAATACTAGCACATTGTTACGCCTCTTATACAATCACTGATACAAGCACACACTCATCCATACAGCCACTCTCACAATAACACACTCTCACTTATAGCCATTTAAATACTCTAACACACATATATACTTCCTTTCACATATGTAGTTACTCACACATGTACCACTGGGACATACATTCACTCACTAACACACTGTTACACACACTTACCCACCCATACAGTCTATCACAGATGCACTCTTGAAACCATCCACCCAGTGAATCACCCACTCACACATCTATGCACAGTCGCACACACCCCATCCACACAAACACTCAGGCACCCATACAGATACTCAGACAACAAATCAATAACTCTTATAGACACTCATGTAGCTGTTCACAAACCCATGCAGCCACTTACACAGCAACAGACAGATACAGACATTCACCCAGTTTAGTCACTAACCCATGCATTCAGTAAGATACGTTTAATCACTCACTTATAGAATTAGTCACGCACCTACTAAATCATCCATACACACACTTATATACCCACTCATTCTTTAATACGCCTTTCCCTATATATATTAAAAATATTTAAACTTTACAGAAACACACAGTCACTGGATGATGTCATCAGTGATGTCATCAGTGATGTCATTTGAGATGTCATCAGTGATGTCATCAGTGATGTCACTGACCATGTCATGAGTGATGTAATATGTGACGCCATCAGCAGTGCATTGCGGGCGCGAGTTATAGTTAGCTGAACTAACTATAACGGGGAATTTCACGGGTTTTGTACTGAGTGCAATGTCCAAGTAACTATAACTGTCCCTAAAACCTATGGTTTTTTCAGTGAATATATATATATATGTAATATCAGAAATGTATTGAACATACATTGGGCCTGATTGTGAATTTGTTGGACATATTAATCCGTCACAAATGTGACTGCTATTCCGTCGTTATTACAAGTTCATGATTTGCTATGCAACTTGTAATATGGTGGAGGGGATATACGTAACGTAGTGAGGAAGTAACAGGTCAAACAACGTTAAAATTATTTCCATATGCTGTGCTTTAAAATTGTTCTTAAAAATGTATATTTGTTTTACTTTGGCCATCACTCAATGATGTGTGATGCCATTAAAAAGCATAATCTAGGACTGATTTATTACTTTTTAATAAAGGTACTCCGTGACAATGTGATGGATAGGATTCCTACCTTTATATGGTATTTGACTTGCAATTATGTATATAGGCTATATGTCATATTATGGTGGAGTAACAATTCAAGCAAAGAGAAACTCAGGTCCTTTGTGTTTTAATGTACAGATACACCTTGACAAATGTTCGGGAGTACCCTCTCCACAAAAAAATTGCCAATGTCATCTTTAAAGTCAAGTGTATTGTGAAATGTTAAAAGGCATGGTCCCCATTGGCTTGTCTTTTGGAAAGGTAGCTTTCACAGCCAAGACCACCCTTGAGCCGTGCCATGCCCTATGTCAGAAAGGATGTTAAAAGAACATTCAAAGCAAAACATGACATGCTTTGTGATGCCATGGTTGTTATTCAATTTGTCCCTCAGATGTTGTTACTCTTGTTGACTACACAGCTTCACCATGCCAAAGGGAGACCCTGCATGCCTTCATCAATGTATAACTGATTTGATTTTCATCACAACATACCTAGATGTTTAACTCTTGTGGCCCAGAATTTAAGATTTGTGCTTGTACTGCAATCATTATTGGTTGTTGTTGGACATGGTCCTCTCTGCAGTGTCATCCCCACCTCTATGCCTTCTCCCACATACATTGCTAAATTTGTTTTTGTGGGCTCTAGGACTCTGTGTACTTTACCTCTGTTAACCAGTGCTACGGTAATTGTGCTCACTCCCTAAAACATGGTAAAACTGGCTTATACCTGATTGGCATATTTACTTTACTTATAAGTTCCTAGTAAAGTAGTATACCATATACCCAGGGCCTGTAAATTAAATGCTACTAGTGGGCCTGCAGCACCTATTGTGCCCCCCACTTAAGTAGCCCCTTAAAACATGTCCCAGTGATGGAGCAAGAACTCACAATGAGACTTGCTCGGAAGCAATGCTCTCACAGTATTAATCTATTAATATTTGTAATGTCTATACTAATAAATGCACCCATGAACATTATACGAGTGAAGCTTGCCTATGTGTTTAAAACTAACAAATAACGCTTTGTCTGTTCTAAAATGGCCGTTAAAGCGCGGAAACTTTATTGCGCATGTGTCAACCATATCACGTGGTGTGACGTCTTTCTTTGCTTGGTGGGAAATTCTTGCTTCTGCGCAGTGTGTATTAAAATGACTGCTTTATGTTTTCATGTGCTACAGCTTGCTCATATGTTGCAATTAAACTGTGGTATTCTAACGCTATTAATGCGGGATAGAATTTATATTTAAATGGGAATAGAGTAGAAAGAGTGGGTATACAGTGAAACAATTTATTTGTGATTTTAATATTCTCTTCTTTGACTTTTATTAGTTCGTAAACGAGCCTGGGGGTAGTTGAACTGAAGCTCGAGAGACAATGGTTCTGCGCATGCGTCCTGCACGGCTGCCCAGAGAAAAGGATGAAGTCAACCTGGACGTCGTCCAAGGCCGTGACCTGATGGCCAACACTGTTGTACCCATGATGTCCCTACTGAAAAGAAACAATTTATATAAACAATGTATAAACTTTGTCGTGGAGACGGGTGGGAAATAAAGCAAATGTATTAATTGTGATGGGCGGTATTTTAAAACAATGGGCTTAAAGAAATTGAACTAAATCGATATGGTGTGAGGATCAACACCCTGTCCCCGTCCAATCAGAAGTAGTGGGCCCATATTTTTGCAACATTAATGGGAGGTACATGGGCGTAGAAGGGTATAACAGATATAGAATTAGCAAATTAGTAAGGAGATGCTAGACTAGACGCTGACAGACACAGACGAACAGGCGTTGGCATTAGGACGCATGAGCTCCAGAGAGACGAGCTGATCGATTGCAGACTGAACCGTTGTCCAGAGAGGTCCTGAGGAGGGGGCGGCGGATTCCACTAGAAGGAAGAGACGGGAGAATCGAGGAGAAGCGAAGTATCAGAGAGGGGAACGACGCAGGCATCGTTGATAGAGAGGTCACCTGTCCTGTCCTGAACCTGGAGGAGGTCTTTGCTCTTCATCCTTCCTGGGTCCTATTTTTCCAACTTCTTGGCCAAGGGGTTTGGTTCTCGCACCTTTAGGTAAATATAAATGCAACCCTTAGTTGCGCTGCTGTCTCTATCTTCTTCTTTCTGAGGGACCGTCATTGATCGATAATTGATTATTAATATGCTTCATCCTTGATATGCGATTAAGTATCAAGCCATTCTGTACTTTACTCTGCTAAAATCTTTAGATAAACATTTTAAAACTTCCTGACTCAGTGATTATTTCAGGATTATGAATTGTAATGAATGTCACTCATTTTAAACTTCCCAATTAATAAGGGGTCCATCGGTAAGTCATTACTCTTCAATCAGAAAGGTAATTGGTAGCAGGGATTTGATAAAGAGTACAACTGACCCACCAGCGGAAATTGCTAGCATAGTATGAATGTATGGGCCCAAGTGAGTATTTGGTGTATGAATGCTCGTTGCTAGTAACCCGCTGGATCACCAGGCCTGCCATTGCAGCCTAAATGCATTTATAAACTGCCAATTCGACTTGCCAATTTACCTACTTTTGCCAGGCCTTTAACTCCCAATTTATTGCATATATATCACCCCTAAGTTAGGCCCATAGAGCAGGGTGTATTGTGAGCTCCTAAATTCATTTTTTACTACTGTGAGGCCTATCTCTCCCACATGAGAAAAGTGGTTTGCCTTATTACATTCAATAAGTGCCAATGTTTGAATGGGAACAGGTAAAGATTTCATGTTTAGTGTCTGAGAAATTGTAATTTAAAATCCTCTTTAATGGTAAAGTCAGACTTTAAGTTACAATTTTGAACATGTCCGTTCTAGAAAGTTGTTCTTTCCTTCCCAGATTATTTGGTGTCTGAAGCTTTTAATGGGTCACATTACTGGATGTAGATGGCAGTTGGACTTTGTTTATTCTTCCCAGACAGCCACACGATAGAGGGATTAGGTATGCATGGATTGGCCATCACAGGCAGGATGGGGGCGGAGCTGGGCACAGCCCTGCTTGCAACTGAATAGGCTGTGCCCTGCCTTGACACAAAGGACTTGTCAGCACTACGTTGTTCATGCAGTCAGTCTGCAGCAAGGGCAGGGGATGAAGGGAACATCGAGCACTTCAAATCAAATTCTCTAGAAACTTCTCATACTCAAAGAAGGTGACAGGTATAAAAATAGGACCCTCAGACCAACTCTTCAGTTTACTTTCTGGACCTGTGGAAGGATTCTCAGAGGACTGCCTGCTGCTGTGGCCTTCTGTGTACTTCAAAAGACTGCTTTGCTGCACCTGGAAGGACAGCTTTGCTGCCTGAAGTTTGCCTGAACCCTCAGTGGCCTGCCCTGCTGTTTGAGCCCTGTTCCACTTTTTAAACCCTGGACTAACAAAGTAACTCAAAGGGCTAGTTTGCTGGCCTCCTGATCAGAGCCTCAGGGACAGAAAAGGCTTCAACCAACTTGAACCCACACCTCGACACAGCCTGAGTAAGACCTAACCCCCCAAGTGGTGCTCCACCAGTCATGGACACTTCGTGGTGATGTTGATGGTGCCCAGAAAGCTAAAATCCAAAACTTGACACTTAGAAACTTTTTGGCTAAAAACTTCTATGAGAGGAGACCGGGAACAACCTCCTTGCCTATTTGCAAAAGGTGCATTGCTGGTATGCCTGACTTGCTGGTATGCGGCAGCTCCCGGTATGCTTTTCTTCGCAGCAGCAAATCCTGTTCAGTGGTCCTTCGCAGAAGGGGTATATGGCCTTGTGGAAATCTCATCAGCTGCAGCCTCTAGCCTTGTCCACCTGGAGATTTTCGTTTTCCAAAAAAGAGACTTAGGGGCCGATTCCGATTTCGGCCGGAAGGGCACCGAACGATGGTCGGAGCCCTTCCGACCGAATCGGAACGTGCCAGCCGGATTCCTTTCCGACCGAGCCATTCCGATGGGCTCGGTCGGAAAGGAATCCGACTGGGATTTCCGGATGGCTTACAACGGGCTTGGAGAGCCCATCCGCTGTCCGGAAATCCTTCAGTACTCCCCCGGCCGCCTCTTCACGACCGAGGGAGTACGATGGCAGTATTTCACTGCCTTTTCATGCCGGTCTTTCCGGCATGAAAAGGCAGTCGGTAACTGTCTTTGGGGGTCCCCAGTAGGGCCCCCATGGGTGCGAGGCTGCCGAATGACGGCCTGGGGGCACCTATGGTACTCCTCTGTTGATCCCTGCACCCGGTGGCAGGCACCTTGGGGTGCCGGTCACAAGGTGCAGGGATGAACTGCACCCTGCTTTCCACAATGCAAGCATGCATTCCGCTCGAATGCATGCTCCCATTGTGTAGTATACGAGTGCGACCGAACAGGGTTCGGTCGCATCGCATCTGCAGGGGCCGTAACCGACGACAGCAGGTCGGTCGGTTACGGCTCCTGACCGATGTCGGACGGACCTGAGTCCGTCCGACATCGGAATCGGCCCCTAAGTCTGAATGTGGAAAGCTTCATGTGACTTCATACAGTGGCTCCCCGACGACAACGCCTCCTCCTTGGACACCGCCTGTAGCCTTGCTCCATTGAACTTCTACCTTCTCAGAACATTCTTCTTGAAATTTCTTCTAAGTCCGAAGGTAAGCACTAACCGGGCCCAATCCACACTTTGTATTCGACTCGCGCTCTATTGCGGTTGGCCATACTTTTTTACTCCGAACCAGCGTGACTAGATGTCTGCAGTTGGCACTTTGATCTTATAGGGGTTAGTTTTTACCTTAAACCTAAAAAATTCATATCTCAGGGTTCTACTGATGGGATTTTTGTCATTTTGGTGTCAAATACATTCTTAAAATGTTCTCTATTTTTCTAAATTGGGTATTTCTTGATTTGTGTTTTAAATCCAGTACTGTTTGTATGCTGCATACATTCTTTACACATTGCCTCAAACTTAAGCCTGACTGCTTTTGTGCCAAACTACCAGAGTGTTAAGCCCAGGTTAATTTAGGGGACTTTTGTGGTTCACCCTGACAGAGATTGTGGCCGTTGCTTGAGCAGGATTAAACCCCCATTCAAGCTGCAACCCAATTTCTAACAGTTGTAGATTATATTATGTACCAAATCCTGACATACTACTGTTAAAAAATATAAGACATGCTCAGATTAGTGTTCCATGCAGATTTTTATGATCTAAAGACATATAAGTATGCGCCTTTGTTAAGGCCTTGGTTTTTACTAGCAAAAGATGGATGGCACCCAAAGAGCTGCATTCTCAGTATTTCTCGATTAAGCATATGTTAAAAAAGCTAATCATGCTCAAATTTAGACAAAAAGGTAAAGAAATAAATTGGTTTAGCAGTTGCTGGTGTTTAAAGTACAAATTGAGTAATCACAAGTTTAGGAACAATTTTCATATCGTGGATGTGAGATTTAATAACTTAGTATCAGATTGCCAAGTCACTCACAACATTCAAAATAACTAAATAAATTTAACATTATGTGTTATTCATGTATGCAGCTTATCTTACTCTCGTCTAGCCCATTTTGCTAGTTGTAATTGGACAGGGCCCCTGCTACAACAATATTCAACTTCTCATATGTAAAATTGGTCACATGCACCTTCAGCCAGGGGGGTTCCAGCAGAAGTAAATGAGCAGCATTAGTGGAGGAGGATTGCTACAATTGTTGTTTAGGAGGCAAGTGACCTAATGAGCTTAATAAACTGTACACCAATATGACTGATTTTAGAACAATGGATCCTTACACAGTTGACAACAAATCCCATCAATCACTTACCACTACAACCAATGCAGGACTGTGGCTGCCAGAAGAGGTAGGTGCACACAGCACTTAGTAGTCCGTCATCTATGATGAACATGTTAGACATCCACTATGTTTGGGCCAGTATCAAAAACCACATTGTTAGCATAGGCTATACCTGATAATATGGAGGACCAGTAGTACGTTATTGATGGAACATCTGACATCCGTGACGTTGCTACCATCAATAATAGCTAAACATCCCTATTACATCCCTATTACAAACAATAGATATACACCACCTATCATGTAATTTATGTCAACTTTGATGGACTTTTAAAAAATTGATTGAAAGAAACAATAAGAATATTGACAATGGACGCATTCTTTTTAACGTTTTTTAAAATTGTGTATGTAATTGCTTACTTTCAAATATGTGTTCTTTTCAATATTTCTTTTCCCTATTTTGGGTGAGTCCTGAGAAATAACATGATTTCAAAAAATAAATAAATATATATATGGTCGAAACGCGTCTTGTGTCTGCCTTAATGGATTAAATATTTTCAACACTCACGATTGGTGTGGCTCGTGGATCTTTGCCGCAGTGCCGTGGGATTCTTCTTGTGATATATATATATATATATATTATCTACTGGCGGTCGCCAGTAGATAGTTATAGTTAGGACCTATTTTCCATAGGAAATCCGCAACATTCTATTCCCAATAACTTTGGCGCCGGTTGACGAATCTTCGCGCAATTTTCAAAACTTATGGCACGCTCCGGTCCGCTCTTATCTTGAAAGTTTTGGGGTGATTCGTCAAGTGGGGGCCGAGAAAAAAGGGGGGTCCCAAAACGTGTTTTCCCCATGCAATTTCCCATAGGAACCTTTAGTGGCAGCTACAGCCCTAACTGCTGAACGGAATTACACCAAATTTGGCAAAAAGGTAGCTCTTGGTTCAGAGTCGTGCCTTTTGGTTAAATGGTATAAATCCGTTCAGTAGTTCCTGAGAAATTTGAAAAAGAAAACACATATATATCTGGGCGGAGCCTAACCACACATGTCATCGTGAGATCTGATTGGCTGTCAGCACTTCATCCTGGAATTGCTGGCAGCCATCTTGGGACCAATATAAATGATAGTACCCCATTGAAATGCATTGTAGTGAATCGAAGATTTTGAGGGTTACCAAAAGGAGAACTATAAAGGGTGATAACAGACTTTAGTTACATTAGAATTCATTTGTTGATGGTACCATACTAATTTCAGGAATTGTGGTGTGTTCTAAGGTGATTTTACCCTGTGAAAAACCTTCTGCTGGGATATCATGAATCATGTTTGAGAGAAAACTATTTTCACATGAATGAATGAATGAATGAATATGCATTTCTAGAGCGCATGGCTACCATAAGGCCTCCCAGCGCTAAAAGGCAGTAACATCACCGTGCAATGGTCAGGAGTCATGAAAACAGAAAAGTTTTCAGAAATTTACGAAAAGCCAAATAGTTGTCCTCCAGGCGTATGTAATTGGGAAGTTGGTTCCAGCACCTTGCCGCGGTATATGCAAACATACGTCCACCGCTCCGTGATCTATATATCCTGGGAGCTACTGCTAGATGTTTATTCTCAGAGCGGAGAGATCTCTTAGGGAGGTAAGGGGATATAATAGATCGAAGGATCGGTGGGCCCTCAGTCGAGAAAGTTCTATGGACAATGCATAATGCCTTGAACTGAATTCGTTCCGCAAATGGGAGCCAGTGAAGAGAGGCAATGTGTGGTCTTGCGGATACCCGGTTAGGGACCCGCATAAGCAGGCGGGCTGCACAATTTTGTACCGTTTGTAAAATTTTAATGGTTGAGCATGGAGAGCCTAAGTACAGCACATTAGCATAATCCAGTCTGGAGAGGATTAGTGCTTGTACCAGCAGTTTTCTTGCAATGAAAGGCAGCAGAGGGAGAATTTTTCTAATCATCCTCAGGATCCCATAACAGGTACCTGCCACCTTCCGCGCCTGCTCCTTGAAATTCAGATTGTGGTCCAGCCATACACCAAGACTTTTAATCTGATCCTTAGGAGGTGGCATTGGACCCAAGCATCTCGGCCAAAATAGGTTACCATCTTTGGGTGAGGTATTACCCAAAAACATCCACTCCGTTTTTGCCCCATTAAGTTTTAAAAAGAGCCATCCATCCATGCGGAGACCTTCTCCAAACAGTTGGCCAGATTAATTTTCACATTATCAAATTGATTCAATGACACAATCAACTGGGTGTCATCTGCGTAAGTGACAATCTGGATACCGAAAGGTTCTACAATCTTGGCGAGGGGGCTCATGTAGACATTAAAAAGCGTGGGGCTCAGGGAGGAGCCCTGAGGCACCCCGCATCTCAGAGGCATACTTTCAGAGGTAGAGTTATCCTCGAATACTTGAAAAGATCTATTGTCCAAGAAGGACTCAAGCCACTTTAGTGCAGTTCCAGTCACTCCAACCTCTCTGAGTCTCACAATCAATAGTTGATGGTTAACCGTGTCGAAGGCTGCGCTAAGATCAAGCAGAACAATCGCCACGGAGCCACCAACATCAAGAATTTTTCTGGTTTCTTCAACCACCGCCAGCAGGGCAGTTTCCGTGCCCTGTTTAGGTCTGAAACCAGTTTGAGAGGCGTGGAGGCATTCATTCTTTTCAAGAAAGGCGGAGAGTACGCAATTAACATATTTTTCACCTATTTTTGAGATCCCTGGCAGAAGTGAAATTGGTCGATAATTTACAAATACTTCTGGGTCCAGGCTCGGTTTTTTAAAAGGGCTTTAACCCTAGCCTGTTTCCAAAGAGAGGGAACAGATCCAGAGGAGAGTGATAAATTAATAAGGTCCAATATGGTTATCGCCACCGAGTCAGCGACCTGACAGAGGATAGTGGGGGGAACCACATCACTGGGAGAACCAGATTTCAGTTGGATCAAATAGTTTTTAGGGATTTTAGATCCAAGGGAGGAATTATTTCAAGGCGGGGAACTGTGATTAGTATTTGATCGTCCAGATGCGGAATGTGTAAAGATGCTGAAGTAGGGGGAAAAGTGGAGTAGATATCCTCAATTTTTTTAAAAAGTACTTTGCCAAATTATTACATCGTCCCAGAGTATCATCAGACGGCAAAGGGGGAACGGGGGGATTGACGAGAGATTTCGCAATCTGAAAGATTTCGCGAGGGGAGTTGGATGCTAAAGTAATCTTTTTTTCATAGTACAATGACTGTGCAGTTCTAATTTCTAGTTTATAAGCTTTAATGGCCTCTCTATAATTGATTTTCTTAGCATGAGAGAAGTCTTCCCTCCAGCTTCTTTCCAGACGTTTGCATTTTTGCTTCAGCTCTCTAAGCTGGGGGAGTACCATGCGATACTTTTAAGGCCCTTTTTTTGTCATCCACTTTTTGGGGATCAACTGATCTAAAGAGGAGTCAATCCAGTTGTTGAACTTGCTGTTTGCAGTTTCCGGATCGCCCTCCAACACGGGTCTAGTGTTATCAAGGATTGATGCCCAAGACTCCAAGGAGAGTTTGGACCAGTTCCGACTCCAGTTTTTTATCGTTTCCGATGGCTGGCTGCTGACTGGAGAGGTCCATGTAAAGGAAATCAGGTGATGGTCTGACCACGGTATAGGGAGGGGTTTTCCAACTTCGAGTTTGTCGATGTTAGAGAAAACTGGGTCAAGAAGATGTCCTTTCTGATGAGTGGGGCCAGTCACTTTCAAACTTAGTGATAACGCACCTAAGCTATCAATTACTTCTTCTGCAGCGGGTTTATCCATTTCATCAAAATGGATGTTAAAATCACCCAGTACAGAGAAGTTAGGGAGGGAGCTCACTGATTTAGCGATAACTTCTGAGAGATCACTGCAAAAATGGCCAATGGTTCCTGGGGGCCGGTATATTAAAACACCCGAGAAGGTACAGGTATGAGAAAGACCAAGTGAAAAGGAAAGACTTTCACAGTCAGAGATCACACTTGCTACCACACGACAATTAAATATGTCTTTATATATAATGGCCAAGCCCCTCCTCGCGTTGATTCACGATCCTGCCTCTGAATCAAATATCCGGGAGGGAGTGCTTGGACTAGCACCGGGTCTGAAGATTTTGTAAGCCATGTTTCGGTGAGAAACAGGGCATCTGGATCTTGTTCGACCAGTAAAAGCCGAAGTTCAATAGCATGTTTAGGCATCGACCGGCAATTCAGTAAACACATTTTAAAAATCGTTTGTGACGGACAAATGTTAGTAATTGGGAACGTGGTCAGGGAGCCTAGCTCAAAAGGGCAGTGAGGACATTTATTCCTCATATCTATAGGCTCAATGGAATGCCTACATTTATTTGACATCAATTCTCTGAGGTCATACAGCTCCTCTGAAGTATATTGGAGCTTGCCTCTCCACGGGGATCCAGGGGGACTGCTTGTCCCATACAGTTTTGGAAGGTGCTCCAGAAGCTAAAATGAGAGCATATTTTCTGTAAATTCACATTATCTTTCTCAGTCATGTGAGAATGAAGTCTGACATTCTCAGTAAAACATGTACATCCAACAAGGGCAGAGACAGTCAGTTGATTCCTTTGTGTTCTACTGCAGCTTCCCAGAGTGTTCTAAAGAACAACTAGAGTGCTAACAGCCTTACTTATGACAAAAGTATGGCACACCTGAAGCCATCTTGATTGGAATAAACTGGTAACACTTAAAACATTTAATTTAAAAAGGAACAACATGATGGGGTTCATTTTGTCATAGAAATTATGGTTAGTGCCGTAGAAAGAAAAATTAGGACATGTTTCAAGTGTGATCTCAAATATCTTCCTGTTATATTTCAACAGGAGCAGCCTGTCAGTTGATGCCTTTGTGTTCTACTGCAGCTTCCCAGAGTGTTCTAAAGAACAACTAGAGCCCTAACAGTCTTACTTATGACAAAATTATGGCACACCTGAAGCCATCTTGATTGGAATAAACTGGTAACTCTTAAAACATTTAATTTAAAAAGGAACAAAATGAGGGGGTTCATTTTGTCATAGAAATTATGGTTAGTGCTGTAGAAAGAAAAATTAGGACATGTTTTAAGTGAGATCTCAAATATCTTCCTGTTATATTTCAACAGGAGCAGCCTGTCAGTTGATGCCTTTGTGTTCTACTGCAGCTTCCCAGAGTGTTCTAAAGAACAACTTGTAGTGTAGTTCCTATTTCCCTAATAGGCTCTGCGCATTGGAATAATATAACCTAAAGGTTTGACATAGGACTAAGGTCGGTATGTCCCTATTGATTATATTAAACTTAATTACCTGTGCCAGCTAGCTCAGAGGCCACTAGAAACTTCTTGAAGACAAGAAGGGAATAGTTTCTGGCAACCACATAACATAAAACCCTGATCCCTCAGGATCCTGGAAACAATATACTACTTTTCATTCAGTCACTCATCTCAGAGAAGTACATAGAAGAAACAGTCGGGTGTGTTTACAATAAAATGTATTGCACAGTTGTTGTTCTAGTACTGGTTATATGTGCTGCGACAACTGTTGGACAGTAGCAGAGAAATATGGCCAGCAGTGCAGTTAAATAAAAATGCATGGTACAGTTTTACCATTGTGCAATAGTAATGAACACATACATGAAAAGCAGAATGCATTAAGATAAAGCCTATACCCCTATGATGCCTAACTAGATGTACCTAAGTGTACCTAGCATGTGTGTAGGTCTTAGAGAGCCAAGAATCCCCTAGGATTTAGTCTAACCCCATTACCTCAGTGGGACTTCATCCTGGTGTTGAGCTGACACCCCAGGATGGGTGGATGGACCTCTGCCAGCTGGAGCTGTGGCATGATGCAGGTTGCAGCGTCTCACGTCAGAGTGTCGGCATGGAAAGTCTCGGTCCTCTCTAGTTTGCTTGGGCAAAGGGAGGTATATTTATACCGGATATGTGCCTTGGAATGTTAGTATTGACGTACAGTCGGTCAGAGGAAGACGTCAGGAATGAACCCTTAGGAAATAGTGGTTCATGCATATTTAATGAGTCCTTCGAGAAATCAATAATCCTGTGCTAGGGAAAATCCCAAGAGTGAAGGGTCTTTGTCTAAGAACTCGTTGTGACATAGGTTAGTCACTGTTGGACATGGATATGACGTATTTAGAATGGACCGTCTTCTGCACCCAGAGCACACGTCAGATAAGGGACAGACTCTGTTGCTCGTTATTTGTAAAGGGAGGGCCAATGTGGGTGAAAGGTCCTGCCTGTCTCTGTGGCACGAAGGATTTGAGCCTCTGAAACAGTGCACCTATGTTAGGGCCTCAATCCAGCAAATAACACCCACTCCTATGTATGGACAATCGTGAATAACCCATTAAAAGCAAACTATGTGACTAAAATAGGCATTAGCATATGATTGGCAGGTAGTTGCATGAGAGTGTTGTTTATGAGCTGAAAAAATAGCAGCTGTTAAAATATGTAAAATTACTATAGACTCTGTGGAGACAGGAAAAATCTATAGTGTCATTAAAAAATAATCTCTTAGAATCAGTAGTTACTTATAAAAGTTCCTGTTTATAAAATTGAAAACTCTTACAAGCTGTTCAGAAGACCATGCTTTCTTTAGAAAAAATAAATAAAAGGTCATTTTAGAGGGAATGCTCCAAGCACTCGGTCAGAGTTGAAACAATAAGAGAAAAAATGTGTTTCAGGACATGTTTTAGCAAAATCGAGATAACAAGTGGCTGAGAGACATAACATTTCTTGTTGATAGTTACTGCAGGGGACGGATCTCTGTAATACCTCGCAGATTCAGAGCACAGAATGAGCAGTGCTGCCAGTTGCTGGTTCTGAGGCAGCCGGTGCTGTAATCGATACCTTGATGCTAGCTAAAGGAAGCAAAAAGGCAAGGAATGCTTTGGTTTGATGGGAATACGCTTGGGACACAGCCAAGCATGGGACTTCAGCAGTTCCAGCCTGGTGGTAAATGCCGCTGGCGTTTCCTTTGGAAGTGTCAGACAGATGATGACCACGCATTCTTCACTGCAAAAACAGGCATCAGACAACAGGTATGTTGCAGTTGCAGTCTTTTCAGACTGGTCTTTTAAATATTAGAAACCATGAAAAGCATAGTTCACGTTCGTGAGGTATTACCAAGGTGTATCACAATGCTTGTGTGTGAAAGATAAAAATTTATCAAAAAGGAAAGAGGGGCAGTCTGTATTTAAGAGTGCTATTTTGCAAAAAAGAAAAAATATTTCTTTAGCTGATGTGAAACGAAAAATAAAAGTGCTGCACAAGCATGGTTTTCAGATTGCTCAAAGCATTTGAACTTTATAAAGGAAACTTTTGGTTCACTACTTTCAGTGTTGGGGCTTCTAGCCAAAAAGGGCACAACTTCCCTACACTTGTAGGATTTCACTACCTCTGGATGTTATCTGTACATAACGTAGGTCTGGCTTATATATACTGAGTCCCTTGGTGATGTTCAGGAATCATTTTTGTGACAGGTATTTGTGTCAAAGGGCCAAACCATCCATACTTTCCTAACTGGGTCTGTCCTGTTGTTTTGTAAATGGCATCTAATGTTGCCCCTGCTGATGTATGTCAACTATTCCACCCCATGTGATGGTGTTTGGTGGTGTTTGGCAACGTTCCTACTGGTGTTTAAACAACCACATTTCTAGATGCATTACAATTGTGTAGGAGCTGTAAACCATAATGAAGGTATAAAGCGTCACAATAAGAATAAATCTCTAACATTTCATGATCTGAAAATGTAGCAATTATTCCTAAAACAGACAGCATATTATTCACTGTATCAGAAACCCAATTTTCAGAAAAATGTACTGCAGGTAATGACATCACTGAATGAATGATAAAATGAATGAAAATGAATGAAAGTTCAAAATACATTAATCAGAATTAAAAACAGGATGATTAAATACATCATTTAGAATACAAAGGCTTGTTCAGGCCGAATACATTTATAAGTCTCTTTTGCATTTGAATTTAAAATGGATGTGGCTTCAGTTTTATGTTGAGTCTGTTTTGTAGAAAAGTGTCCACTAAGAGTCATACTAAAAGCTAGCTCTAAGCAAAGCTAAAACAGAAAAAGATGAACCCAGAAATACTCCATAGTTCTACCCATGGTGAAGCCAGGTCTGTATCTTTTGGAAAAAGAAAAGGTTCAAAAGTTTCTACTTGTATGTTCGTTGTTTGTTTTTGGCAGGCTTCGTTTCCTCTTCCGTGGAGCCATGGAAAACGTATCACAATTAATGAAATAGCCAGTATGATTAATTGTTGAAATTGCATCGTGTTTAGTTGAAGTTATTTCTGCTGTTTTTGTTGAAAAACGTTTGAAATGGTGAAATTAATAGTTGATTTCTTTGCTGAAAAACTTTCAGATGGTGAAGTTAATATTTTATGTTTTTGTTGAAAAACATTGAAGCATTTATTAGTTGTTGCTTTTGTTGAAAAACGTTGATGCTTTTTATTATTTGATGCTTTTGTTGAAAAACG
Organism: Calotriton arnoldi; assembly: GCA_963921515.1. NCBI lineage: Eukaryota > Metazoa > Chordata > Amphibia > Caudata > Salamandridae > Calotriton > Calotriton arnoldi. The sequence goes on along the minus strand of CAWUFW010012789.1, from coordinate 339,876 downwards.
TTGAAGCATTTATTATTTGATGTTTTTGTTGAAAAACGTTAGTTGATGTTTTTGTTGAAAAACGTTGAAGCTTTTATTATTTGATGCTTTTGTTGAAAAAACGTTGGTGTACACATTTGTTTTTGGCCAAATTGCAACTTGAGTGTTGTCTTGACTTTTATTTTGAATTTGAAAGGTTGGTTCAAGGAGAACTAGTTCCATTGCATAGTTGCATAGTGCCCCACTCCATGGATTTAATTTCTCAAACGTGATGAGCTTTTCAGTTTGAAGTTCTTGAATAGTAGTGAGAGGGACGTCTATTACTGTGGAGTTCACGAGGCCTACTGCTCAGTATTGGCCACATAGTTTTTGGTTGATTCTTTTATTTGAAATGAATCTGTTTTCCTTTTTCACGGCAAGATGCGGCAAAAGTACAGTTCTTGTTCCTTTCACTTCAAGGAATGGCACAGGTTTTCCTGTATGAGGGGCCAAATTCCTTTGTGTCCGCGATCTTTATCTCTCTCTGCCCAGATCCCCGATTTTTGGGATTCAGACAGGTCTTGCCGTGATTACCTCGACTTCCCAGTGGCGGCCTGTTTCACTTTGACAGAATCTTTGTTTGTTTCTTTGTTTCCTTAAGTTCCTGTAAAACAGCCAAACAATCATAGATACAGAATGGTTTTAATCCGCCACAGTGCCTTCACATTTTGTGATCAGGTTCCCACATTCGTAAATGGAGTCAGACCTCCTAGAGAGCTTCTTGGCTGGGTGTGTATTGCCCCCTGAATCCATATAAGTGTTTGACCTCACTAGCGCCTCGCCTAATACCCTAGGTGTTAAGGATTGCTCTATGCCCCAGTCCTTCCTCTCCTCTACCTAAATTCCCTCAGGATGGCGTTGGAGAGGAGTACCGCAATATTATGTCCATCCCTTCCATGGCCTCTTTGTCAGCCCGAGAGCTAAGCGTGGAGCCACAGTCAGGGTGTAACGTTGATTGCGTATCTCCTGTTATGGACTCGCAAATCTTTTTATAACAGTTTTGAGCGTCAGCCGAGCGCTAAGGCCATACCTATAGGAAACTTGAGCACGGATCCACTGCCACCAAGATATATTTTTTTGCCACCTCAAAATTTGAGGGGCCGCAGTGGTCCTGTTACATGACACTATCAAGTGGACAGTCTGATGCTGTCTAGCAATGGGACCTGCGCGGGTCTTGTGATGGTGTAGCCTGGCATTTGTTTGCAGATTTTGCAGTTCAAGACAAAGCCAATAGTCTGACTTCTGAACCCTGGCCACCAATAGCACTGTTTGCAATGAAGAAATAGTAGCTATTACCCCTGAATGTGCGGAGCCCAAGCCCTTGTGTGCTTTAAATGATTAATTCCTGCCTACTATCCATATTTGGAAATACTCTATCCCCCACTCCAGGAATTTGAGCATATGGAATGTTGTTTGCACCTAACTTGTAGGAGTATATAAGTGGAAATTTCTTAGGCACTGCTGTGCTGCCTTTGCGTGAAGCAATTACAGCCACCATATTCTAACCGTCTATTCTCGTTGTTGAACGAGTGTGCGCAGCTACGGAAGCTATGTGAACAGCCCCCTGTGTGGCTTCTACAGCCAATGAATTCCTGCAACGTGCACGCCATCACGTTGATGACTCAGTGTGTTAATCACGTGAGTTTTTGTTTGGTAGGTCGTATTTTTCAAATCCACTACCTGTTCCCATAATTTTTGTGTTTAATTATGCCACCTTTTTCATCTTTAAACCCATTTTGTTCCCAATGGTGTAAATATTTATTACATGATTGCACACAGTAAAAGGAATCGCACACTATAAGTGTGGGGAATTCGCAATCCGTGTTTACAAGTGCAAGTATCAGGGCTTTTAAAGCTGCCAACCGAGCCGTGCTATTACCTAGAGGTAGTTTTTTGGTGCAATGAGGACGGAACTTGCCATCCAGCATCTGTTCTTTAACAAAGGCAACCGGTGGGGCAGACCCATCAGTGTAAATTTTAAAAATTCATACTGGTCTAGAGGCAAGATTTCATTTGGTAGATGATGTTCTTTCTCATATTGCAGGAATGCCTGTGTTTTTAAACTTGGATCAAATCTGGATTCAAAGTCTGATGCAGCAAAAGAATTAGCCCTTTGTATCCATTCTGGATGTAAGGCTTTGGCATTAGGAATGCTAGCCCCGGTACTGGGGTGACGACAATAATGCATCATCCCATGAGCCAGTGCTCTTTCTTTTGCTACAGCAGTCTGAATGGTTGTCAGAATGTTTTCCTGTTGAATTAAAACTCATTTCTGTGTTTGTGTACAGATGAGATTTGTATGCGATTGGTACAGTTTCACCTTCATTAAAGCTTTAATGAGTGTACCCGCATTGACCCTAAATGATACTGAGTACCAAGTGGTGCAAGTTTACACGTGTGTGTAAGTGTTTGGAAGCAATAATATCTTCCTGGAGTGAACAAAGAATATTGGTGTGTTCTTGTGTCCAGTGTTTGACTGAAAAGTCAGGTTTGAAAAAAGTCGTAGAAAGGTTTTACTCTCTCTGCGAAATCAAAAATGTATATTCTGCCCAAATCTAGGAATCCCAGTACTGATTGGAAGTTGTTTTAATGTCTTTGGAGGCTGGAGCAGCGCACACTTTTCTAAAAAGTTAGCTGCCAGGCTTTCCCCTTCACTTGAAAACTAATATCCCAAAAATAGGACACAGAGGTGGGCAATTTTTGATTTCTCAAAATTAAATTTGTAGCCCCCAGAGGCGAATCCCATAATAATGGTGCTCACCCTGGTCAAGTGTTTCCCCATAGGTCGTCCGTTAGATAAATATCATCCAAATAGGACAACGCTTCTTCATTAAAGTGCTTTAGCCATTCAGTAACTCTTTCAGAAAATACCCCTGAGCTGTTCTCATACCCACGGGGAGATGACAAAAATTGTCGCTGGGACTCTAATATACTAAATGCTGTTAGGTACCTGTTTTCAGGTGCTATAGTTTGACAGAAAAATCCATTTGAGACAACAAGTGTCGTTTTGTATTTTTTCCCGCATAATGTTATTCATTAATGCGGCACTATCTGCATGTTGGACAGCATATGTCTTTGTGCAAGTGTTCAAGTGTCTGTAAATGAAAACTAGACAAAATGTATTATCATGTTTTGATAAGTGAAACAAGGGATTGTTCTTTTGTGAAGTGCATTTTTCAATGATCTCCTGGTATTCAAGTTGATCTAAGATCTCTCTGACCTGTGTTTTTAGATTCTTGCTTAATACGATATTGTCTTTGAGCATGTGGTGAAACTATTAATGGGATCACATGGTGGGTTGAGGCATCATCCCATTCAGCGTGATTTTTATACAATGCTGGAGCTTGGGCTACTGCCCACTCCCGTGCATATGTATGTTTAAGGTGAACTGGAACATGGTTGGAAAATGCAGGAAAAATATACTTTCTCCCTTTGGGCGCTCCCTGACGAATGCTGGCGGCTAATATTGTTCTGCTAACAGTATGTCAAAACCAGACGATAGGTTCTTCGCAAAGAGACCTTTTACTTTCCTGTGTTTGTCCTCCTCCATGCGGAGTGTTATTTCATATAACTTGTGTGGGACGCTCACCCTTTTGTCTAGTGTTTCCACCGTGATGTAATCATTCAATTTTGCTGTCCAGAAATTCCTTCAGGTTCTGGCGAGCTATTGTTACTTCTGCCGCACTGTCTAGCATTGTCTGAGCCCATTCCCCGTTCAGAAGTTGAGTCCTTAGGATTCTGTGCATGTCTAACTTTGAGACCTGCAACTTTCTCCTTTTTAAATTGAGGCTTGTCTTCTGTTTTAGAAGAGTCCTGAGTGTGCTTGTCCCTGGACTGCTTGCGCTCTTCTTTGTGTGCTGACTTTCCTTCTCTCCCTGTGTTTGTCGAGAGGAATGTGTATCAGTATCCTGATACCTGTCAGGTTTCCTAATATTATCCCTATTCCTAAGGTTATACCTCTTTGCAGAGGGCTCCTGTTGAGGAGACCTACCTCAGGACTGAGAATCTTTTCTGAAAAAGTTTGTTTTATATTATTATCCCACTTCTTTTTAGAAGAAGTAGGTGTCTGCTTAGAATTGTCCTTCTCAGGACTGCCCATTAGCTGTGGTTTTAAAAGCTTTCCCACCCAAACTGTCCTTCCCAGTTCTGCATATGCAGTTTCAATTATTTTGGGAAGTTCTTGTGGTTGGTCTATAAGACTGACCTCTCTTAGGTGTCTGGCGGATCGCCACTGAAGCTGCTTCCCTTTAATGTTAGCTAGTATTATTTTTGATACTTGGTCGTAGTTACCTAGTAATTTCATACCTAAGGTCAGAGCTGGTTCAGCTCCATACTTGTTCTGTATCTGTCGTAAGACATCTGGAATTACTGCTAAGGAAGGAATACCATGAGTCCTGGTATATATGGCAGCAAAGACTGTACCCCATGTGGTGTAGTGCTCTAACTGTGGTGTGATCCCCATGGGCAAGCAGAGTGTTAGCATTATATGCTTTCAAATGGTGTGGTATTTGGAAATACTGCTTCTAACTGGGTAATTTTCTGAGCTACCCAGAAAGGAATCTGTTCACATTTTGTGGGCAGTTTGCCCATTACTGTGTGTAATGTTTGTGGAGTGATTTTAGTAGCGGTGCTCTGTGTTGGAGCTGTGTTATTTGTAGCTACTGTGGGCTGGACACCAAGTGTCCTCATGACGAGTTGTGTCATGGCTCTGTAAGAGTTTTACCAACTCTTTGTGATGTAGGAGCAGTGCATCTTGTGGCATTATATCAATGTCAGGATGTGGTGTGTAGCCGGCTAATGTCGGCCATGTAGCTCCTGGTCTACCTAGTGGACCGAACCTGGTTTTATTTATTTGTTGTAGGGCGCCATTAAACCAGAAATTGTGGTCCTGGTCAGTGTGCGGAATCTTAATCTCCTCGAACGGAGTGTAGACCGCTGGGACTTTTTCATGTATGTAAGAATGAAAAGTCTGAGTTGTTGCATTTACTGCTGGGAATGTAACCCAAGAATAGAACACATCTGTTTGATAATCTTTGTGTGCCTCTATTAATATCACTGTACCCTCTCGGTCTGTTAAACCATGTCTGAGGGGTTTTTGTGTGAGTGTATGCCTGATTTTTGGTGCAAAATGTATTGCATTTGCTTCCTCTTCGTCGTTTGAGACCTGTGTCCCAGTGACAGGAGCAGCTGCCTCGACAGACATTGTGTTGTGAAAACAAAATGTCCTAAAAAAGGGTTTTAAGATAAGGTTTTAAAAGGCACAATTGTTCGGGAACTTTTTCCTTCAAGCTTGATTAACCAACAGCCAATACATAGGAATATTGCCTACTCAGCTGTGGCGGAATTTTGTGCCTACCCACTCCAGACGTCTCTGGCGTTTTGTGAGTAGGGGTCTCTGAGAATAAGCATGACTGAACTACTCAGATTCTACTGTTAAATAAGTGCCAAATTCGCGTTGGGCGCCATGTAGTGTAGTTCCTATTTCCCTAATAGGCTCTTGCGCATTGGAATAATATAACCTATAGGTTTGACATAGGACTAAGGTCGGTATGTCCCTATCGATTATATTAAACTTAATTACCTGTGCCAGCTAGCTCAGAGGCCACTAGAAACTTCTTGAAGACAAGAAGGGAATAGTTTCTGGCAACCACATAACATAAAACCCTGATCCCTCAGGATCGTGGAAACAATATACTACTTTTCATTCAGTCACTCATCTCAGAGAAGTACATAGAAGAAACAGTCGGGTGTGTTTACAATAAAATTTGTTGCACAGTTGTTGTTCTAGTACTGGTTATATGTGCTGCGACAACTGTTGGACAGTGGCAGAAAAATATGGCCAGCAGTGCAGTTAAATAAAAATGCATGGTACAGTTTTACCATTGTGCAATAGTAATGAACACATACATGAAATGCAGAATGCATTAAGATAAAGCCTATACCCCTATGATGCCTAACTAGATGTACCTAAGTGTACCTAGCATGTGTGTAGGTCTTAGAGAGCCAAGAATCCCCCTATGATTTAGTCTAACCCCATTACCTCAGTGGGACTTCATCCTGGTGTTGAGCTGGACACCCCAAGATGGGTGGATGGTCCTCTGCCAGCTGGAGCTGTGGCATGATGCAGGTTGCAGCGTCTCACGTCAGTGTCGGCATGGAAAGTCTCGGTCCTCTCTAGTTTGCTTGGGCAAAGGGAGGTATATTTATACCGGATATGTGCCTTGGAATGTTAGTATTGATGTACAGTCGGTCAGAGGAAGACGTCAGGAATGAACCCTTAGGAAATAGTGGTTCATGCATATTTAATGAGTCCTTGGAGAAATCAATAATCCTGTGCTAGGAAAAATCCCAAGAGCGAAGGGTCTTTGTCTAAGAACTCGTTGTGACATAGGTTAGTCACTGTTGGACATGGATATGACGTATTTAGAATGGACCGTCTTCTGCACCGAGAGCACACGTCAGATAAGGGACAGACTCTGTTGCTCGTTATTTGTAAAGGGAGGGCCAATGTGGGTGAAAGGTCCTGCCTGTCTCTCTGGCACGAACGATTTGAGCCTCTGAAACAGCGCACCTATGTTAGGGCCTCAATCCAGCACATAACAAACTAGAGTGCTAACAGCCTTACTTATGACAAAAGTATGTCACACCTGAAGCCATCTTGATTGGAATAAACTGGTAACACTTAAAACATTTAATTTAAAAAGGAACAAAATGATGGGGTTCATTTTGTCATAGAAATTATGGTTAGTGCTGTAGAAAGAAAAATTAGGACATGTTTCAAGTGGGATCTCAAATATCTTCCTGTTATATTTCAACAGGAGCAGCCTGTCAGTTGATGCCTTTGTGTTCTACTGCAGCTTCCCAGAGTGTTCTAAAGAACAACTAGAGCGCTAACAGTCTTACTTATGACAAAATTATGGCACACCTGAAGCCATCTTGATTGGAATAAACTGGTAACTCTTAAAACATTTAATTTAAAAAGGAACAAAATGAGGGGGTTCATTTTGTCATAGAAATTATGGTTAGTGCTGTAGAAAGAAAAATTAGGACATGTTTTAAGTGAGATCTCAAATATCTTCCTGTTATATTTCAACGGAGCAGCCTTTCAGTTGATACCTTTGTATTCTACTGCAGCTTCCCAGAGTGTTCTAAAGAACAACTAAAGCGCTAACAGTCTTACTTATGACAAAAGTATGGCACACCTGAAGCCATCTTGATTGGAATAAACTGGTAACACTTAAAACATTTAATTTAAAAAGGAACAAAATGAGGGGGTTCATTTTGCCATAGAAATTATGGTTAGTGCTGCAGAAAGAAAATTTAGGGCATGTTTTAAGTGAGATCTCAAATCCTCTTCTATTTCATTAGAAAATTCTGACATGCAGACTGAAACAATCACTTTCAATACCAGCAGTAGACTTCCAGTTAACTCCCTGGTGAGCAGTAGCTTTACTACAGTGATCTAATGAACAACTAGAGTGCTAACATTCTGAATTTATGGCAAATGTGTGACACATCTGAATGCCTTCTTGATGGAATCAAAGTAAAAACTGAAAGCATTTCCTACTGAGGAGACTGCAGTAAATGACGAAATTAGGAAACTTCATAACAAATAAGTCTCCCAAGATGGCCACCAGAGAAAAAAAGAGCCCAAATGTAGCACAAATATCACCCAGATGTAGCCCACATATAGCCCAATGACAGAAGTGTGCAAAACACTTTTTATTTTTAGTTTTTCTGCAGTTTTATATAGTGCAAACTGGTCAGGTATTGGAGCGTTACATCTTACTTGGACCCCTTATTGCGTATTTTGCACGAAGTACATGAGATTGATCTTGCGAAACATTGAACTTTACGATTCTGTTAACCTGAAGTTGCTCTGAACCGGGCTTTGTAACACCCGCTTTTACCTACTGGTTTTAATTAATTCTCACTGTATTGTATTAGGAAAGAGGATTTACTGTTTTTATGTACACTTTTATGATCTATGTTTCTAAATCAGATCAAATAAAGTTTAATGAATTCTATGGCAGGACGGAGGCGAGGATTATGCATATCTTTCCTCACTTTATTTGCATAGCAGTTCAAAGAAAACGTAACACAACAATCATTAAACAAAAGACTACACAACCCATGAACCATTAGGGGTAGTCTCCAAGGCAACTATAGTCCAATCATATCACAGTCCATCGTATATAATATCGTGCCGTCCCTTCCGCTTCCTCTTTCTTCACTGCTCGTCAGTTAAGTGCATTCCTTACATTCTTGGCTTAATCTGACGTTGTTGCTGTTTATATAGCGGTTTCTTGTGCACATTATTAGCATTATTGCCTTGGTATTGTTTCATATTCCCTGCGCAGCAGGCTCTTGCCCGAGCGCGCTCTCCCCCTCGCAGTTTCTCCCACTGTGTGCTCTGCGCGCGGTGAGATCCTGTCAGGCGCGTCTGGTCCAAGCGAGGCAGCTCCGTCGAGCGCTCCCGCTGGTCTTTACGCGCGTTTGGGAATCCGGTCACTCCTTTAGTGTCCGCTTGATTCCCGACCAACCCTCGCCTAATTTTGACACCGCTACGCGGGGATTTCCCCACGCGGCCACGTTAGTGACCAGCGCCACCTGGTGGTGGTAATTGGTATTGCGCCTCAGTCTATTCTTATAACAGCTTCGGGAAAGCCCAGCTGTTGGAGCACCGGCGAGGGGGCTGCCTTAAGGATTTTAAGGGCATTTGTTCTGTGCTCACACCCTCTGCTATCATGTCTTCTCCAGAAGACCATTTTTACTCCTCCTACCAGGAAGTGGAGGAGGAATGGCCCCCAACTTCTCCCTCAAGCAGTGGACCAAGCCCTCTCTCTGGCTATTTCTAGGGCGCTGGCTCCTCTTAGGGATCAGGTTGATAAGCTGGCGAAAAGCATCCCTGGGGTGTTCAGTGACCCAGATCTGGTGGTGGCGGGTCCAAGTAGCTCCCAGATGGGGAATAAAAGGGCCGTTAAGCATAACGCGGGGCACTTGGAAGGATTTGATAAACTTACGGAGACCTTCCTCAAGAGTGCGCGAATGCTAAAACATGCACCCTGCCGGGAGGAGGAGGATCCCGGAGAAAATTGCGACACTGTCACCACTATTGTAGACCCCGACGGCGGGTTTCCCTTAGAGGGAGAGGTTGTATCGGAGGACGATTTCTCCTCCGATGAGGATAAGGACTCGGGGCGTCCCTGGCGTCCAGAGTCCCACTCCTCTCAGTCCCCGGTTGGGGACGGGGTCCACTCGGACATGTTCGAGTCTACCCAAATTTACCATCCTAGGTCGGCAGAGTGGACACCTGACGCCAAAGTGGCAGAGTATGTGGTGGGGAAAATCCATCAACCCCTTGAAAGGGAGGTCAGGAATAGGATGAGGGGAGAATGCCACAGGCCCTCACTGAAGGGGAAGGTGGCACACACGCCTGAAATTGATGAGAAACTATGTACCTTTTTCTCCAAGTATATGAGGGATCCCAAGAAAGGAATTGATAGGTCTTGGACGTGGTAGGGCCCTTGACCCAAATTATTCAATTGACGGAGCATTCCAAAGAGTCAGGATTCCCTTTGTCCACGGATATTGTGGCTGGTTGGGCGCACTACCCTAAACCCTAAAACACTACCCCCTCCACTACCAAAACACCACTGCACTACCCTAAACCCTAAAACACTACCCCCAGCACGACACCCTACACTACCCAAACATAACTGCACTACCCTAAACCCTAAAACACTACCACCAGCACGACTCCCTACACTACCCAAACACCACTGCACTACCCTAAACCCTAAAACACTACCCCCAGCAAGACTCCCTACACTACCCAAACACCACTGCACTACACTAAACCCTAAATATACCCCAGCATGACCTCCCACACTACACAGACACCACTGCACTACCCTAAACCCTAAAACACTACCCCCAGCACGACCCCCTACACTACCCAAGCACCACTGCACTACCCTAAACCCTAAAACACTACCCACAGCATGACCCCCTTCACTACACACACACCACTGCACTGCCCTAAACCCTAAAACACTACCCCAGCACTACCACCTACACTACCCAAACACCACTGCACTAACATAAACCCTAAAACACTACCCCAGCACCACCCCCTACACTACACAAACACCACTGCACTACCCTAAACCCTAAAACACTACCCCCAGCACGACTCCCTACACTACCCAAACACCACTGCACTACCCTAAACCCTAAATCTACCCCCAGCACGACCCCCTACACTACCCAAACACCACTGCAATACCCTAAACCATAAAACACTACCCCCAGCATGACCCCCTACACTACACAAACACCACTGCACTACCCTAATCCCTAAAACACTACCACCAGCATGACCCCTACACTACTAAAACACCACTGCACTACCATAAACCCTAAAACACTACCCCAGCATGACCCCTACACTACCCATACACCACTGCACTACCCTAAACCCTAAAACACTACCCCCAGCACGACCCCCTACACTACTGCACTACCCTAAACCCTAAAACACTACCCACAGCATGACCCCCTACACTACCCAAACACCACTGCACTACCCTAAACCCTAAAACACTACCCCCAGCATGACCCCCTACACCACCCAAACACCACCGCACTACCCTAAACCCTAGAAAAGAAACCCCACCCCATGCCCAATCCCCTTACCTCTCACTCATCATGGTTCCTCTCTCTCGTGGTTCCTGCTTCACGTCATCTCTGAGGGGCGGTGCATCGTTGTGAGGAAACGGAACAGCCTCTGTTTCCTTACAACGACATGGATCGTCTACATGTTTTTAGAACGCATGGTCATTTACCATACATACCTTTACAACAAAATTCGCTGTAAAGGCATGCGTGGTAAATGACCATGCGTCTAAAAATGCGTAGTAATGACTTCGTGATGTACAACGCATGCGTGGTAATGCATGCATTGTAATGGTATCGCAAAGTAAAAAGTCGTTGTAACGGCTGTTTACCGATCGAAGCTGGCCCCTGTTCTTCAGTGAGACGTTTATTTGATTAATTAGGTGGAAGGAATGTGGTTTTTTTACCGAAAAGTGCATTTTCGGCTGTTGTATTGTGAAAGTGTCCGCGTGGCCTGGTTTCACTTCTGGTGAGAGAGTGGAAGAGTCTGTTTGGATCTAAAGGAGTTCTGTTGTTGGACGGGGCCAGCGCGACATGTCATCAGAAAACATAGCTAATGGAAAGCGTCCTCCCTGAAGTGTGGAGCAGTGCCATGAGAGGTCAACGAGTGTGCGTCCCACCGCAGTATGACCATACCGCGTGACCCATGTGCCGCCTCCAGGGTACGGGAGGCAGAAGCAGCATCGCAGGTCCTCTTGAAGACCGTTGTAGCACTAATTTTACATTTTGGTACTAGGGCATTTTAACTTCGTTGTTCCTGCCAGATACAAAGAGAAGATCCTGTGTTATTCAGTGCCCTCTTTACCTTTTTGTGGGTTGTGGTGCTTGTCACTCGCTGCCCCGCCGGTGCACACGACTGGGCACCCCACCTCGTGTGCCATCTGCAGGGCCTCTGCCCTCGGATCACTGGTTTCGGTTTCTGGAGTGGCAACATAAACAGTTGCTCCCAAAGGACTAGCCTGAACACTTAGGTGAATATCCCCTGCACCAGCATTCCACGGAAATTCTTTCCTAGCTCTCCCACGTCAAGGAGCACGGCTCCGCTCGCGACACCGTATGACGTCATCGGAGCCATAAGAGGACCTCGTCGGCGTGCTGACGTCAGTTCCACCCATTTTTCCGTGCCACCGAGGCAAACAGGGGACCGAGACATTTTCACATGTATACATAGTTTAATAAATATATATATATTCACTGAAAAACCATAGGTTTCAGGCACGTTATAGTTAGAAATCAGCATTTAAAAAACCTTAGAAATTCCCTGAGAAAAACCATAGGTTTCAGGCACGTTATAGTTAGAAAATAGCATTTAAAAACCTTAGAAATTCACTGAAAAACCATAGGTTTCAGGGGCGTTATCGTTAGTTGGACATTTCACTCGTACAAAACCATAGAAATTCCCCCGTTATAGTTAGTTCAGCTAACTATAACTCGCGCGCCCGCAATGCACCGCTGATGACGTCACATATTACATCACTCATGACATGGTCAGTGACATCACTCATGACATCACTGATGACATCTCAAATGACATCACTGATGACATCATCCAGTGAATGTGTGTTTTTCTGAAAATTAAATATGTTTTATATATGTATATCTCAAGGTCGATGGAAGAATAAATGGGTATATAAGTGTCTAAATGGATGATTTTTTTTGTAAAATTGATTGTATAACTGACTAAGTGTATCTTAGTGAATACATGGGTTAGTGAGTAATGTTTAAATATGAAAATATCTGTATCAGTCTCTCACTTTGTGTATAAGTGGCTGCATGGGTTGGTGAGTAGCTATATGAGTGTCTATATGGGTTATTAGTTGGCTTTTTGAGTATCAGTATGAGTGTCTGAGTGTCTGTATGGTTCGGTTGGGGGTATTACTTAGTGCATAGATGCATGAATGAGTGACTCACTGTTTGTATGTGTTGAAGACAGCATGTGTGCAGGACTGTATAGGTGGATGAGTATGTGTATGGGTGTGTTAGTGAGTGAATGACTGTCTCAATAGTGTCTTTATGAGTAACTACATATGTTTTAAACTAGTATATGTGAGTATTGGTGTATATAAGTGAGTATATGTGAGAGTGAGAGATTGGAAGAGTTCCTGTACAAATAAGTAGGTGTTTCTATAAGTGATTGTTTAAGAGAGTAAGTATGTGTAAGTTTCTGTAGAAGTAAGTGTGGTAGTGTGTGTATAACTGTATATGCAAGTAAATGGATGTTTGATACTTTGTTTGCATGTGTGACTATGTGTGTGAGTAACTCTATGGATGAGTGGCGGTGTGTAACAGGATGTATAGGTGTATGAGTACATATGATGAGTGAGTACATGTATGAGTGACTGTATAGGGACTGTTGGTGAATGAGTGGATGTGTGTGTAGATCTTGGAATTACTGAATAGGTGTGTTGTAACTGGTATTGGTATGTCCATTGTTTTGAAAATGTTAGTTTGTATTTTTGAGTGTGTGTATCAAAGGTTATATTAGGGTGAGAGGAGGTCTGCCACTCTATCACAAGGATGATGTCATCAGTGATGTCATCAGTGATGTCATTTGAGATGTCATCAGTGATGTCATGAGTGATGTCACTGACCATGTCATGAGTGATGTAATATGTGACGTCATCAGCAGTGCATTGCAGGCGCAGTGAGTTATAGTTAGCTGAACTAACTATAACGGGGAATTTCTATGGTTTTGTACTGAGTAAAATGTCCAACTAACGATAACGCCCCTGAAACCTATGGTTTTTTCAGTGAATTTCTAAGGTTTTTTAAATGCTAATTTCTAACTATAACGTGCCTGAAACCTATGGTTTTTTCAGTGAATATATATATATATATTTACTGAAAAAGACAAAGATTACAGGGACGTTATAGTTAGACTGACATTTCACTTGTACAAAACCAGAGAAATTCAGCAGGTATAGTTACCTGAGCTAATTATAACTTATGCCGCCGCAATGCACTCCTTATGACCTCACATATTACATCACTCATGACATGGTCGGTGACATCACTCATGACATCACTGATGGCATCTCAAATTTCTATGGTTTTGTTCAAGTGAAATCTGAGCCTAACTATAATGTACAGCACTTGAGTTCTTCGTTAATGGCACTTTGTTAAAAGTTGCTGCACACTGAACAAAATGATGTGCTTCTGCCTTACCGGCCTTGATCACATCAAGGGACCGCCATTTTCCCAACTTTTTTTACGTGCTCACAGAGTGACACCATTGCATGGACATAATAGAAATACTCAAATTAATTTCTTAACCATTTAACAAGGAATTAACTTCTAAGTGCATGATCGATACTTTTAAAAGGCACATACTTATTACTCAACCTGTTTCTTCACAGTATACATGAAAAGTGACATTTCAGAAGTGCACCGATTATATTGCTAAGATGCACAAACTTATTTTTCTGAACCATAAATACATTGTGATACATTTCATCATGTAGAATACTATTGTGACCATACACAATCATGTGCTCAAATAAAAAGTGCCAGGTACTCATATTTAATAGTGCATTCTCCATGTTGTTTCTCTAGGAAGTTAATTACATTCACCCCCAAACCAGATTAAGCTTGAGTGGGCAGTACACAATTGTGTACAAAAACAAAAAGTGCCAAGTACTCACTAGTTAATAATTAATTCCATGCATTTCCTATTACAATTTTTGTATGTTTTCTCCCAAACAGAATGGTGCCCAAGTGGACTGAAGCATGAAAAAAACTTGAAAGAACTTAACCCATAGGTCTAGATACAAGCTCTAAACTATTGTGCTGCTATATCTACTCAGACTAAATATCAAAATGTGTGCATATTCTATCTTAAACTAAATTGTGCCCCTTTGGGCAAAACTGATAAACACATACCCATGCTGGGCATCACCCTAAAATATGGTGCATACACAGAACATATGCGCTATCATAACATACTTCACCAACCAGCATGCAAAGTGCTTCCTTCTATGTTATACTCTAACATTATCTGCGCTTCCCAGGCCTGACAACCTAAGGCCTATCTGCCTGCACAAAGATGTTGTCTGGGCAGAGAAACTCTGTATAGGAGCCATGCTAAGGCGTTAAGCTAAAGAAAGTGCATGGGACCCCTTGAAAGTCAGTAAAGGTTACGTGAGGTGGGAGAGAAGACTTCCATGTGGAGGTAGCACGTAAAGGATGAATAATCTACTTTCAGTGCCTAATATAGTGTATACCCTCCCTATAAGTGCATGTGCATCTCCTCATTTGCATTCAGACCTCCTGGTTTCTTACTATCTAGCTACAAAATGTATGAGAATTCCAAGCTCCTGAGGATCTTTTCCCTATTCCCAACCCTAGTGGGCTAGAGTACAGAATCTGTGACAGAATACTGCAGGTCTCTATCCCTGTTACTACATACTTCTGCCAAATGGTCTGCATGCAGCAACTTTGAATAAAGCGCCATTAATGAAGATCTTGAGTGCTGGCATCCTTTTTTTATATTTGTTTTTGGGGACGAAACAATATAATTTCACTTACATTTGCTTTTATTCTGTACTTTCAGGGGAGTCAGATTATCCGAGTCGTACTTGGCCTTTAACACCTCTGTGAAACCCAACAATGCCAGGAGAAATCTACTTCAATTAGGACCATGTGCAAAGGAGAGTTCTGAAGAGCAGGCTTTTGGGTTCCCAGGGGCCTGGTTTAGGTGCCTAGACAAAACTGGAGGGGCCCTCCTCTACCGTCCCATCAGGGTCTATAAGATGGTTGTTTTATGTTCTATGCTTTACAACATTGCTCTGTGGAGAAACATTCCTTTCATTCCTGATGACGATTAAAAGTGGGAATGCCTGGGTGATGTTTGTAACATGCATCAGTAAGTTGACAGTGAAAAGGAAAAAGGCACTTACCTTAGGCATGAACTCATTTAAAACATCTTTGCATGATAATGACTGTAAAGAAAATGTCTTTTATTTGTATTCCTTATGGGTATATCTTATATTTGAATTTTTGCAACTAATCCTCAAATTTCATTTTGTGCTTTTTTTCAATATTTTTAAAGTGTTCTTGAATTCATATTTGTTTTGAAGGTAGACTAGTATATTTGCAATATTTTCCATATAATGATGACCATGCTATATGATTATTTATGTTTTAAAGCCGTCACATGTCTGCTTATCAAAAATTGTATAAAAACAGTTTGATGTTGTTTATCGCATTTCAACCATTATTTTTTAATTATTTTATTTATTTATGATGGGAAAAAAAATAAACATTTGACACCCGTGTTGACTCTCTGAAACTAAGTTAACTTGTATGTTAGATAAGGAATTAAGGGTCTGCTGTACGACCATTCCAAATTGCGAGTCGCAATTTGCGCTCAATTGCGAGTCGCAAATTGCCAGTCGCAATTTGGAATATACAACAGTGTCAGAGACACTGATTGCGATTCCCAATGGGTTCGCAAAATGCGAGGCTCATGAATATTAATGAGCCACTCGCAATTTGCGACCCCATTGGGAATGGCTGGCCCTCCCAGGGATGGTGGCCTGCTGGGCTCAGCAGACCTCCATGTCTGGGACTGCTTGTCAATAAAGCAGTTTTTTTTTTTAAATACAGCCCATTTTCCTTAAAGGAAAACGGGATGCATTAAAAAAAAAAATGAAACGTTTTCATTTCATTTTTTAAGGGCAGGCAGTGGTCCCTTGGACCACTGCCTGCCCTTAAAAATTATATCAGAGCCAGTCACAATTTGTGACTGCATTACCACCCTCTTGAAGAGGGTGGTAATTTGCGAGTGTTTTGCGACCGCAATTGCGGTCGCAAAACATTGGTACATGGCTTGTGACTTGCTATTAGGAAGGGAACGCCCCTTCCTAATAGCAAGTCGCAAATCACTATTTTGCGAGTCGCTAATTATTTGCGAGTCGCAAAATAGTGTTTGTACATGGCCCTATCAGAATTAGCATGCGCAAACGGGTTGCAAACCCAAAAATTAAAGTTTGGACACTCAGGCAGTGCTCCAGGAGATCATTTTTGGCCCTCTGGATATCATTTGTATACTTCATGAGATTGTTCTGGGAACGTTGAAGGTCAATAATCTAACCTTGCTGGATTGCATATGTGATGGCTGTGGTTGTCACAGAAGCCAGAACAGGGGTGGCCACAGTTGTTGGGGTTGTGGGCCACATGGCCCTCGTCGGGGCACTGATGTCCAAAATGAGGTCCAGAAGATCATCCTCATTGGCAGGAGTGCTGCTCCCACTGAAGGCTTGTGATCTTCCTTCCTCAAGCAGATTGGTGAACATAGTTGAGGCTGATGAATGAGACCTTGCTTCTTCACCTTGAAAGAAAAAAATATATATTCAAATTCCAATGTCAAAAGAGATATGCTGGTGGTGGTTCATGTTGTGAGTGGTAAATGGTTTGTGTGATTAGGAGAGTGCCTTGTGTAGTAGGAGCTGCAAATGTTGGGGAGTACATGTTCATCAGGTGTGTATTGATGGGCATGCTGTCAATTTTGACAGATGCATCAGCCTTCAAAAAGTCTGTCAGCCATTGCTGGCCTCTATCTTTGATGGCAGGCAACTCTTAAAATGGTGGATGGATGTTCACTATATCAACATTAACACAGTGCTGTCTGTTGGCGATGGACGGCAGGACCGATGGTAGAGAAACTAAGCTCGGTCAAGGGTCCATCATGACAGATCGTGGTCCATCAGACCAAACCTTAAATACTCAGGATGGATATGTGCATGCCTGGAGTAATTAACACTCTGTCAGACTGCATGAGATCTCAATACTATCTGCTTGCTGTATGTGCTGTGTACAATAATAGCCTTGTCCCTTGTGTTTGCTTCTCTTATTTTGCATTTTTCTTCTTTTCTGTCATTATATGCTTTTCACTTCAGCCCTCAGACCTCTGTATCATAGTCATGTATGTTTGTTTGGTGTGAGTCTCCTGTTGAGGGTCTTTGAACCCATTGGTGAATCTTTAATTCTAACCTAAAGTAAAAGACATTAACCTAGATCTTCAGGCACTATATAAGAAATAACATTGAACAACAGAATGAAGCAAAGCATAATTCCTCATCAACAACCTGAAACGAAGGAAGAACCGCAGCAAAGAGTGGTGCTGAAGGAATATTACCTGGAACAGAGAAAAAAAATGATAATGAAACACAGAACTAAATTGTGCTTCTGAGCTCTCTGGAATATTTGTATGCTAAAAATGTAATGCCATGGCAAAATGCATCAGTGTGTACTAGGGAGGAGGGGGGCATGCCCCTGTCGTCACACATTCGTCAACGGTAGCATGCCGTTGGCAAACCTACTCTCAGTTTTAACCAAACTCTTGATTTTATCCATACTCCATATCTCTGCACGTTACAATGCTACACCAAGACCTCTTGCACAGTTAATCTCTAAAGCGGAAGATATTGGTTGGAAACTAGATGCATTCAATTTCTTCACAATGGCTGACCCCGTATGTTGCATTGAGATTTTACTTTTCATTATTTGAAGAACCCATGATAGTGTACTTGCTATCTGATCTCCCAGATAATCAAACTCCCTGACTTGCTCTAAGTAAAAAGATCTCATCTTCACTTTCCCTCTAAAGGACCCATGTGGCTGGAAAGCCTGTACTGTTCACAGGTGATAGAACATTTGTCAAATTAGTTCTGCAGCCGCATGGACGTTTTCAAAATCGGTAACGTATCATCTGCAAACAGTAGGGCAGGAATACTCTGATCGGCCAATTTGGGAGGGTAGCCCTTGCAGTCATATAGCATTCTAATCACCTCACTAATGTAGCTTGTAAACAAAGTTGGGCTAATACGCAACCCTGATAGACCTCTCTTTCAACACTAATATGGTCCATCAGGTCACCCTCCTTATCCCATCTTACTTGTGCAAAGTTGTCAATGTACAAGCACATTTCTAGGTCAAGCAGATTAACTGGAATCCACATATTTCTGAGTGCAACCAATAGTTTCGCCCAAGGTGTCAGATCAAAGGCTGCTTATAGGTCTACGAACACGAACACAAGCCTTTGTCTAAATTCATGGTCTTCCAAAGGATCAAAATAAAGAGAAACACCTGATCAATATTGCTTGTATAGGACGGAAAGCCTGCCTGAAGGTGTGACAACACTTGATTTCCCTCTGTCCATGTTTGAATTTTAACCAATAATTGTCTACTATATATTGTTTTTGGCATTATCTAATTGGCCTGTGATTAGTTGGGTTGTCATTATCTCCCTTTTTATAGAGCAGGATGATATCTGCTTCTCAACAGGATTCCGGTATATCCGCTCCTCTACCTATGGCATTTGATAAAGCATTCAATATATGTTAGAAATGGAATCTCTGGTTGGCTAAGGCTTGCGCCAAAGCCAGGCAGAGACCACCACTCTAGTCAGGGCGAGGGAGTTACACGCCAAAGATAACCCCTGCTCACCCCCTTGGTAGCATGGCACGAGCAGTCAGGCTTATCCCGGAGGCAATGTTTAAAGCGTTTGCGCACGCACACAGCAACAACATACCAGGTACACCACAAAGAGAACTCCACACAAGGTTATATCAAAAATAGCCTTTGTATTATCATAAAACACATTAGAATAGTAATCACATAATATACATCGTGCCACCTGGCACGGGGTCATATTTACAAGGGATTATTTACTACCTGACAGGGCCAACTGGACCACTGTCAGAACCAGCACAAAGCTGAACTTAGTAAAGTAAGACCTATCATAAGCGTACAACCAGTAATCACTGGTAACCACTGTACTCAGCATCATCCTGTAACATAAACCACATTATGCACAGTATCACATTAGGCGTGAAATACATTCTGCGCCAACCTCATAAGCCTAAACGCATTAGACCAGAACCTCCTAAGCATAACTCACATTAGGGGCATAACTCACAGTAGAGAATAACTCACAACCTAAACGCATTAGGTAATAATAACCTCACAAGCATAAACACATTATGCAAAACCTCATAATCATAGAACTACATTTAGAGGTATAAAACAGGGTGCGTGAATCAAAGTAAATGCATCACATTTCCTAGCACCACATAACTCGCATTAGCACCTAACCTCCTAGTAAAAAGAACCATAGCAGAGGCATAAATCACATTAGGGCCTGGCGCCCTACAAACCTAACAGTCCCCTTGGCCCACTGGCCATCTCAAAAGGGGGCTCAAATGCCCTATGTCCAACAAGTCAGGGCGCGCTGCCAAGGCAGCGGAAGTTAAGGATGCGCAACTGCGCAGACCTAAACGTTGCAGCTGCCCACTACTTGCTGGGCAGCTGGGAATATCCAATGCAGGCCTAAACGGAGCAGCTGCCCACTACTTGCTGGGCAGCTGTGTATCTCAAAATGAGGCCTGGCACCACTGTGCCCTTTAAATTCAATGTGCCACCGTTGGAGCCCCACGGGGCTCTAAAACAATCATGGCCACAACTAAGCGAAAGTACGGGCCCCACTGGCCCTCAGGACCCCCCTGGGGCCTTTAAATAAATATGGCCCACGTTGGAGCGCACTGGCGCTTTAAATAGACACATGCCCACGATGGAGCCACGCACAGGCTCCAAAAATAAACGTGCCCGCCTCGTTGGAGCGGCCCGCTGCCATCCGGGGCCGCTCTGACTCTGTACTTCTACCGTCATGGTGCCGCGATCGGCACCAACAATGTGCCCCCTGGAGCCCCCACTCACCGGACTGGTCTGGGGAGGCGCTCCTCTTCACTCCGGACACCGCGGGCAGCAGGCGGGGCTCTCCTGCTCATGAGAGCCTCGCTGGGGATCCGGTTGCACTTCTCTTCACCCGGGCCGCCTCCTGGGACCCGGGTCTCCTCTTACTTTGGCGCCACCGCGGGCTCTCCTCAAGCATGGGAGCCCCGCGTCATCACGTCCGGTCGGCCTCTTCCGGTCCGGGCGGTAGGCCCCGCCCACGTCCCAGGGCAGGCATGCCTGACTACCTGCAATGCCATGGCCCGGGCTGCGGCGGCAAAACGAGGGGTAGGCTCCCTCCAAAGTTAAAATATAGAGCGGGGTGGGCTCCCGCTCCATCAATAAAGGCAAAGACGCGAGGTGGGCACCCGCGCACTAATTATAAAAATGAGCGGGGTGGGCACCCGCAAGTCCGGCATCACGGGGGAATCCCTTCGATGGGGATTCCTCTTAAGGGGCTGCAGCTCAGCGCTGCACAGCCCCCAGGCTCTCTATCAGCTGGGCAGTTTCAAAGACAGCGCTCCCAGGTGCTGGAAGCAGGCAGAAGGTCCTGCAATAAGAACAAAACAGAGGGGTCCCAAAAGGTCTTCCAAGTCCAGGGGCAAGGCAGGGCCCAGGGAGGCAAGCCCTCATGGCAGCCCCCCTGGGCCCCAGCAGCAGCACGCCCCTGGCAGATTCGAGTCCAAGAACAAGAACATTTTCATGGGGTCACAGCCCCGATATTTATATGCCCTTTTCCTTTGTGACACAGGACAGGGCTTGGGGATACCAGTCAGAACTGGTATAGGGGAGCTTTGGAGCACTTTGTTTTGGACAAGCTCCTCTTTCTTTTCAGAGTGTAGGCTAGGGACATCAGACGCACCACAGGAGGTGGAGCCAGCATTGTAGAGGGAAGGCACAGCCCTATTCAGGTCCCAGGTGCAACTCCTCCCACCCATCTACATGGAGATCTCTCCATTCAGCCCTGCGCTGACTCACCCTGCCCCTCCTGGAGCCACACACACCTCCCAGCCCCTGTCACTCACAAGCCAGACATGCAATTCACATCAGGCAGGCAGACACAGAGCACACAGAAATGCCAACTTCTAGAAGTGGCATTTCTCTACCAGTCACCATAAATCTGCGCACACCATTGCGCAGCATTTATTCTCACGAAATCAGACATACTAGACTTGACCACACTGCTCCTCTCATAACAGGAATTACCACTGACACACTCATCCTCAATGCATTCCTATGGGAGGCAGGTCAATCTCACTAAAGGTGCACAGAGCGCGCACGCACTTTCCACTGGACCACAGTGCGAAAGTGCCCAGAGGCCTAAAACCACCAACACTAGGTTACAGACCAGGCAAAAAGTTTAGGGGTGAACCTGCTAAAAAGGGCCAAGTCCAACACAACCCCTTCCAGCCAAAACGCAGGGCAGACCAATCACCACTGTGATGGGCTTCCTGCTTGGGGTGATAGAACACGGACGCGGGCCCGCACTGCAGGGACACCCTCCAGTTCTACGCCACTTGGAACCCATGGAATCCATCTAAGAAAAAAACTCAGGACCAACTAGGCTACCCCACCGGTACTCTTAGTTGTCCACGGCCAGGACCAGGCCCTAGGCCACCCAGATGCCACTGGTCCTTGCCAATCCACAGAGTGGGGGCAGTAACCCCTGGCATACAATAGCCATTCTCCACTCTCCTCTCTCAGTGTAGTTCCAAACTACCACTGATCCTTCAACCTAGGGTCCGCACCCTCAGGCTGACCAGAAGTCATGGGCGAAGCGTCTCCTCACCCTCCCTCTACTTTTGGGGTTGCGCACTCTCCCAGGAGAAGCACCCTCCAGAACACAACTCTCCCGCCAGTTCAGGACCTCTCTCCCGCAACTGGTCTACCACCCTGGGATCTGTAACGCAAAAAGGGTAGCAAGGAAGTTTGGTGCGTTGGTTCCTCACACTCAGGTGAGGTGAGGTACCGGTTTCGAGAATACGAAGCGTCAGCGGCAGCGGCGACATCCTTATTCAGTGATGCGAAGACAGCGGCAGCGCATGCGATCCTTTTCTCCGGCGATGCGACACGCTCTGGCGAGGCGATGCAACAGCGGCAGCGGCGACACCCTTGTTCAGTGATGCAACGACAGCGGCTGCAGAAGCGACACTCTCCTTCGGCGATGCGCACCAGGGTCAGAGGCGAGGACGCCCTCCTCTGCACCCCTTCCAGAGCAGTGTACCCTCCCAACTGGAGTGGTACCCCTAGAAGCTACATTGTTCAGGGCACTGATTACAGTCGCCCTGCTGTCCAGGACAGGCAAACACCTGAACCTGGCTCCCCAACCCAGGGACGGTACCCTTTGGTCAGATGCCTGGCGAACCAGGACTTCCGGGGGAGCACGCATGCCCCCCCCCCATCCTGAAGAGCAGGGTCCCTTCACTTAAGATAGGCCCTACCTGCCCTCAAGGTAGTACTACCATACTCAGCCAGGGACCCCAAAGATCCCGGCCAGGCCTGTACCACCTCCCAGAGGGTAACACCTCTAATGTGTTGTGTGACAGTCTGCCGGGCACAAACCCAGGGCAGAAGTGGTGTCCCCATGGCCCCTTCTGGACCCACTGGTTTTTCCACTGGGGAACCTCTCCCCCTCTCACCCCTCAATCAGGACTTCTGCACCCTCCACTTAGGAGCGGTGCTGCCTAGCACCAGGACTGCTGGAGCTCTGGTTACAGACGCTCCACGTCCTCTAGAGACTAGAAGATCCTCCTCAAATGGCCTACAAGTACAGCCTAGGCCCCCGACCTGGTGTTCCTCGAAGAAACCATCCAGGCCCTGGGACTGGGTTTCGGGCACCTTGGGACACAGCCCACACTCACTCCTTCTCCTCTGAGACAGGACGTGAGCCCCTACACCCCTCCCGCTACACTGGGACCTAGCTAGGCTACACTGAACCTCTTCCACCACACAGGACCGGAAGATACTCGAGCCACTCTTATTGGAACCACTTCCAGCTCACTTACCACGGGGAGATCCCCCATGCAAGCTCCTTATTTCAGAGAACTCACACCCAATCGTCCAGTGCAACACACCACTCATCCACAGGCGCCCCCCGGACTGGTGAGACAGTATCTTACTGCCCCTGAATCTCAACCTGCCCCCCTCTTAACCGGGAACCAGGTACCACCGTCTGGGGACCGGGACTTTCTGCACTGGACTTCATATTGCTGCCACCACTGGATCCCCCCCTTACTGGGGAACCCAGAAAACTCACACTGCACTTAGGGGATAATCTACCCTCCCGAGCTAGTGACTCCATGCCAATTAAGTCCCCACTGTAGGCCAACCCTAGAACCAGCAGACAGCACAGGGGCAGTCCCTCCCTCAGCTGCAGGCCAACCCAAAAACCAGCACAATGGCTCAAGGGCAGTCCCTCCTCCAGCTTTAGGCCAACCCAATAGCAGTCTGCACAAGGGCAGTCACTCCTCCAGATTCTCTGGTTTCTGTCCTTGGCAGGACACTCAACTCATAGTGCAATAAAACACATTTCAAAGAAATGACTCTTAAAACAAACTCAGAAACAATAATCCCTTTCCATGTGACTATCTAAAATGCAGAGTTTTGTAATGCAGCCAGTTGTCGCTGTGGTGCTGCGCAAACGCAAGTCCTAATCCCCACCGCTGACAACCAATGTTAGAAAAGGGATCTCTGGTTGGCTAAGGCTTGCGCCAAAGCCAGGCAGAGACGACCACTCTAGTCAGGGCGAGGGAGTTACACGCCAAAGATAACCCCTGCTCACCCCCTTGGTAGCATGGCACGAGCAGTCAGGCTTATCCCGGAGGCAATGTTTAAAGCGTTTGCGCACGCACACAGCAACAACATACCAGGTACACCACAAAGAGAACTCCACACAAGGTTATATCAAAAATAGCCTTTGTATTATCATAAAACACATTAGAATAGTAATCACATAATATACATCGTGCCACCTGGCACGGGGTCATATTTACAAGGGATTATTTACACCTGACAGGGCCAACTGGACCACTGTCAGAACCAGCACAAAGCGAACTTAGTAAAGTAAGACCTATCATAAGCGTACAACCAGTAATCACTGGTAACCACTGTACTCAGCATCATCCTGTAACATAAACCACATTATGCACAGTATCACATTAGGCGTGAAATACATTCTGCGCCAACCTCATAAGCCTAAACGCATTAGACCAGAACCTCCTAAGCATAACTCACATTAGGGGCATAACTCACAGTAGAGAATAACTCACAACCTAAACGCATTAGGTAATAATAACCTCACAAGCATAAACACATTATGCAAAACCTCATAATCATAGAACTACATTTAGAGGTATAAAACAGGGTGCGTGAATCAAAGTAAATGCATCACATTTCCTAGCACCACATAACTCGCATTAGCACCTAACCTCCTAGTAAAAAGAACCATAGCAGAGGCATAAATCACATTAGGGCCTGGCGCCCTACAAACCTAACAGTCCCCTTGGCCCACTGGCCATCTCAAAAAGGGGGCTCAAATGCCCTATGTCCAACAGTCAGGGCGCGCTGCCAAGGCAGCGGAAGTCAAGGATGCGCAACTGCGCAGACCTAAACGTTGCAGCTGCCCACTACTTGCTGGGCAGCTGGGAATATCCAATGCAGGCCTAAACGGAGCAGCTGCCCACTACTTGCTGGGCAGCTGTGTATCTCAAAATGAGGCCTGGCACCACTGTGCCCTTTAAATTCAATGTGCCACCGTTGGAGCCCCACGGGGCTCTAAAACAATCATGGCCACAACTAAGCGAAAGTACGGGCCCCACTGGCCCTCAGGACCCCCTGGGTCCTTTAAATAAATATGGCCCACGTTGGAGCGCACTGGCGCTTTAAATAGACACATGCCCACGATGGAGCCACGCACAGGCTCCAAAAATAAACGTGCCCGCCTCGTTGGAGCGGCCCGCTGCCATCCGGGGCCGCTCTGACTCTGTACTTCTACCGTCATGGTGCCGCGATCGGCACCAACAATGTGCCCCCTGGAGCCCCCACTCACCGGACTGGTCTGGGGAGGCGCTCCTCTTCACTCCGGACACCGCGGGCAGCAGGCGGGGCTCTCTCGCTCATGAGAGCCTTGCTGGGGATCCGGTTGCACTTCTCTTCACCCGGGCCGCCTCCTGGGACCCGGGTCTCCTCTTCACTTCGGCCGCCACCGCGGGGCTCTCCCTCAAGCATGGGAGCCCCGCGTCATCACGTCCGGTCGGCCTCTTCCGGTCCGGCGGTAGGCCCCGCCCACGTCCCAGGCAGGCATGCCTGACTTCCTGCACAGCCGCGGCCCGGGCTGCGGCGGCAAAACGAGGGGTAAGCTCCCTCCAAAGTTAAAATATAGAGCGGGGTGGGCTCCCGCTCCATCAATAAAGGCAAAGACGCGAGGTAGGCACCCGCGCACTAATTATAAAAATGAGCGGGGTGGGCACCCGCAAGTCCGGCATCACGGGGGAATCCCTTCGATGGGGATTCCCTCTTAAAGGGGCTGCAGCTCAGCGCTGCACAGCCCCCAGGCTCTCTATCAGCTGGGCAGTTTCAAAGACAGCGCTCCCAGGCGCTGGAAGCAGGCAGAAGGTCCTGCAATAAGAACAAAACAGAGGGGTCCCAAAAAGGTCTTCCAAGTCCAGGGGCAAGGCAGGGCCCAGGGAGGCAAGCCCTCATGGCAGCCCCCCCTGGGCCCCAGCAGCAGCACGCCCCTGGCAGATTCGAGTCCAAGAACAAGAACATTTTCATGGGGTCACAGCCCCGATATTTATATGCCCTTTTCCTTTGTGACACAGGACAGGGCTTGGGGATACCAGTCAGAACTGGTATAGGGGAGCTTTGGAGCACTTTGTTTTGGGCAAGCTCCTCTTTCTTTTCAGAGTGTAGGCTAGGGACATCAGACGCACCACAGGAGGTGGAGCCAACATTGTAGAGGGAAGGCACAGCCCTATTCAGGTCCCAGGTGCAACTCCTCCCACCCATCTACATGGAGATCTCTCCATTCAGCCCTGCGCTGACTCACCCTGCCCCTCCTGGAGCCACACACACCTCCCAACCCCTGTCACTCACAAGCCAGACATGCAATTCACATCAGGCAGGCAGACACAGAGCACACAGAAATGCCAACTTCTAGAAGTGGCATTTCTCTACCAGTCACCATAAATCTGCGCACACCATTGCGCAGCATTTATTCTCACGAAATCAGACATACTAGACTTGACCACACTGCTCCTCTCATAACAGGAATTACCACTGACACACTCATCCTCAATGCATTCCTATGGGAGGCAGGTCAATCTCACTAAAGGTGCACAGAGCGCGCACGCACTTTCCACTGGACCACAGTGCGAAAGTGCCCAGAGGCCTAAAACCACCAACACTAGGTTACAGACCAGGCAAAAAGTTTAGGGGTGAACCTGCTAAAAGAGGGCCAAGTCCAACAATATAAAACCCCATACAACCGATTCTGACCAATAAAGATCTCCAGGAATCCTGCCCAGTCCATTTCATTATTTAAGATTGGTGACCCCTAAGATACTATAACCTAATGTGGTTCACTTACATCATGGTTAGAAGTAAATAGGCTGTTAGCACACATTGATTTGCATATCACTAGAAGTTTATGGCCCAGCAGTATTGTTGCACCTCCTTTATCTGACAAGCAAGCAATGTAGGGAGGGCAGTGAGGACAACCTTAGTAGCCCATCTCAAACCTCGGGGTCCATTTCCAAATGTTCAAAGAGACTTTAAGAAATTGCCTAAATGTTGTCATTACCAATAATGATTTTGCTTTTATGTCTACTTTCTCAAGTGGAGTTGAATAGCACTCTTTGTTAAGGCAGTTGTAACAACAGTTTCAAAAATGATTCGTAGGGATTTCATTGCATGTTTCAGATTACATATGACTTCGAAATGTGTGCACTTTATTTCTAAATCATCAGGCACATATACAAAGCCCTCTGAGAACAACTGCAAATTTATTCTGTCAACCTGAGGCAACAGTGAAAGATGAGCGACAAAACAGATTGACCAAAATTTGTGTAGAACCTGGAATAAAGTATCCCCATGTCTTACCCTTGGCATTCCTAAGTGTTCCTACTAAGTAGCGGCTCCTCCACTGTGGCGGTGGAGCTTCGTCCCACTGCTTTTAAGCAGTGTGAAGAAGAAGAAGCATAAAATGATAATAACTCCAAGTTATTATCATTTTATGCTTCGTGCTGCTTTGCGGGCGGGTGGGCGGGGCTACTTTGCTCTCGGAGCACAATGTGCACAATGACTGTTTGGTCACCCCTTTCGGGCCTCCCAAACCAGTTATGCGCACTTTCCCCGTTCTCCATGCAGGCTGCATTACAGCCTGCATGGAGAACAAGCCCAGGCCCCCATTCCCTGGTTGAGCAGTGAACCAGGACGCTCACAACCAATCATTGTGATTGGTCAGGGGAGCCTGGGTGCCTACCAATCACAACGCTGCATTGCAGCTTTGTGATTGGTCAGTGGGGCCCTGGCTGTGCTTCCGTCTGAGACGGAGAAGAGCAGGAGCAGAGACGTGGGACCCGGCGCAGAGGTAAGTTTATTTTTTTTAAAAATATATTGTTTTTAATATGCGGCATTCCCCCTATGCGCGACCGCCCCCATGCGACCCCCTTCCCCCGGCACGACCCGCTCGCACACCACCAGTGAACCATGCCGCCCGCCACTGTTTCTACATTAAAGTACACCAGGCCCGGCTCCAGGAACTTTTATTTGCGTGGGCCAAGAGTGCATTCGGGTGGGCCACTGAGGGCCCGATTTGTCGCTTATATGTCTAGCCAGGCCTGCTTCTGGGATCTCCTTTATCTCTCCTTAGTCTTGCAAGGCCCAGTAAAATGCACTCTTTTCAAAATCTCTTTCTAAATGTTATCACTCTCAAAAAGTGTTTTTTTTCCATGTAATGTCCCTTTGATGGGAAGAGGAGGTTTCTAAGGTGGGAGTATCAGGCAAGTGACACTACTCGGGCACCTTCAGGGAGAATCCCTCTTCATTACTACCTCCACCTCACCCCTGACTCTGCAGCGCACTCCCTTACAGGCTTGATTATCCACTTTTCTACCACCCCTCTCCAGTGCATCTTATCTCGCAGCTGACCTTGGGCCCCAGCCCCATATCAGCCACCATCCGGTTCCACTTTCATTATTCCCAGTAAAAAACATTAGTAAAATCACCTTCAAACTTGAAACATTGAATATAGCAGTAAATGTAATTAGCATGCACTTTAAAGTATATCCACAGTTGTCCTAATCACCCGACTGCTAATTAAATAATCTAAAACAGAAAGGCCATGACAGGGCTTGCTTTAGTGCTGGTGCAAAAGTCTTTTTGGGGCCCCACCAATGACCTCTTTCTCCGTAGATACCTTTACTACCACCCTCCAACAGTGCCCTTCATCTCTCCGTAGCCCCTCTCCCTCATGACCTCCTCCTCAGACTCCCTCACTACCACCCTCCACCAGTGTCGCTCGTCTCTCCGTAGCTGCCCCCCACCCCATGACCTCCTCCTCGGATTTCCTCACTGCCACCTTCCACTAGTGCCCCTCATTTCCTCCGTAACCCCCACCCCATGACCTCCTCCTCGGATTCTCTCACTGCCACCCTCCACTAGTGCCCCTCATTCTCCGTAGCTCCCCCCACCCCATGAACTCCTCCTTGACTTCCCTCACTGCCACCTTCCACTAGTGCCCCTCATCTCTCCATAGCGATACCAAAGAGGATGATGGACGGAGCGTTAGAGCAAATCAAACACTCACCCCCAGTCAACTGATCTGGGTTTAATCCATCATCATTCTTTAGCTCACTCCCACCACCCCAGTTCAGACATGGCCATATGCAAATCAGTCTGACCCTGTGC
Organism: Calotriton arnoldi; assembly: GCA_963921515.1. Taxonomy (NCBI): domain Eukaryota; kingdom Metazoa; phylum Chordata; class Amphibia; order Caudata; family Salamandridae; genus Calotriton; species Calotriton arnoldi. The sequence continues at coordinate 310,545 of CAWUFW010012789.1, read as the reverse complement.
CTCATGGGAACAGTCCAGCCCGAACTGCCAAGCCATGTCTTCCCTGGACCGGAAACAAGCATCCTGGGACCGGTTTCGGGTTCAAAACCCTCATCAGCCAGGCTATCTTGAATCCAGTGGCAAAGTGAGCAAGGGACCCATGTCTGGGCATACCCTGCCAACTTAGGGCGAACAAAGCGATACCAAAGGGGATGATGGACGGAGCGTTAGAGTAAATCAAACACTCACCCCCAGTCAACTGATCTGGGTTTAATCCATCATCATTCTTTAGCTCACTCCACCACCCCAGTTCAGACATGGCCATATGCAAATCAGTCTGACCCTGTGCCTCATGGGAACAGTCCAGCCCAAACTGCCAAGCCATGTCTTCCCTGGACCGGAAACAAGCATCCTGGGACCGGTTTCGGGTTCAAAACCCTCATCAGCCAGGCTATCTTGAATCCAGTGGCAAAGTGAGCAAGGGACCCACGTCTGGGCGTACCCTGCCAACTTAGGGCGAACAAAGCGATACCAAAGGGGATGATGGACGGAGCGTTAGAGCAAATCAAACACTCACCCCCAGTCAACTGATCTGGGTTTAATCCATCATCATTCTTTAGCTCACTCCACCACCCCAGTTCAGACATGGCCATATGCAAATCAGTCTGACCCTGTGCCTCATGGGAACAGTCCAGCCCGAACTGCCAAGCCATGTCTTCCATGGACCGGAAACAAGCATCCTGGGACCGGTTTCGGGTTCAAAACCCTCATCAGCCAGGCTATCTTGAATCCAGTGGCAAAGTGAGCAAGGGACCCACGCCTGGGCATACCCTGCCAACTTAGGGCGAACAAAGCGATACCAAAGGGGATGATGGACGGAGCGTTAGAGCAAATCAAACACTCACCCCCAGTCAACTGATCTGGGTTTAATCCATCATCATTCTTTAGCTCACTCCACCACCCCAGTTCAGACATGGCCATATGCAAATCAGTCTGACCCTGTGCCTCATGGGAACAGTCCAGCCCGAACTGCCAAGCCATGTCTTCCCTGGACCGGAAACAAGCATCCTGGGACCGGTTTCGGGTTCAAAACCCTCATCAGCCAGGCTATCTTGAATCCAGTGGCAAAGTGAGCAAGGGACCCACGTCTGGGCATACCCTGCCAACTTAGGGCGAACAAAGCGATACCAAAGGGGATGATGGTCGGAGCGTTAGAGCAAATCAAACACTCACCCCCAGTCAACTGATCTGGGTTTAATCCATCATCATTCTTTAGCTCACTCCACCACCCCAGTTCAGACATGGCCATATGCAAATCAGTCTGACCCTGTGCCTCATGGGAACAGTCCAGCCCGAACTGCCAAGCCATGTCTTCCCTGGACCGGAAACAAGCATCCTGGGACCGGTTTCGGGTTCAAAACCCTCATCAGCCAGGCTATCTTGAATCCAGTGGCAAAGTGAGCAAGGGACCCACGTCTGGGCATACCCTGCCAACTTAGGGCGAACAAAGCGATACCAAAGGGGATGATGGACGGAGCGTTAGAGCAAATCAAACACTCACCCCCAGTCAACTGATCTGGGTTTAATCCATCATCATTCTTTAGCTCACTCCACCACCCCAGTTCAGACATGGCCATATGCAAATCAGTCTGACCCTGTGCCTCATGGGAACAGTCCAGCCCGAACTGCCAAGCCATGTCTTCCCTGGACCGGAAACAAGCATCCTGGGACCGGTTCTCGGGTTCAAAACCCTCATCAGCCAGGCTATCTTGAATCCAGTGGCAAAGTGAGCAAGGGACCCACGTCTGGGCATACCCTGCCAACTTAGGGCGAACAAAGCGATCCATAGCTCCCCCCCACCCCATGACCTCCTCCTCGGATTCCCTCACTGCCACCCTCCACTAGTGACCCTCATCTCTCCGTAGTTCCCCCCACCCCATGACCTCCTCCTCAGCTTCCCTCACTGCCACCCTCCACTAGTGCCCCTCATTCTCCGTAGCTCCCCCCACCCCATGACCTCCTCCTCGGCTTCCGTTACTGCCACCCTCCACTAGTGCCCCTCATTCTCCGTAGCTCCCCGCAAACCCATGACCTCCTCCTCAGCTTCCCTCACTGTCACCCTCCACTAGTGCCCCTCATTCTCCGTAGCTCCCCCACCCCATGACCTCCTCCTCGGCTTCCCTCACTGCCACCCTCCACTAGTGCCCCTCATCTCTTTGTAGTTCCCCCCCACCCCATGACCTGCTCCTCAGCTTCCCTCACTGCCACCCTCCACTAGTGCCCCTCATCTCTCCGTAGTTCCCCCCGCACTCCATGACCTCCTCCTCGGATTCCCTCACTGCCACCCTCCACTAGCACCCCTCATCTCTCCATGGTTCCCCCCACCCCATTACCTCCTCCTCGATTCCCTCACTGCCACCCTCCACTAGTGCCCCTCATCTCTCCGTAGCTCCACCCCATGACCTCCTCCTCTGATTCCCTCACTGCCACCCTCCACTAGTGCCCCTCATCTCTCTGTAGCTCCACCCTCACCCCATGACCTCCTCCTCGGATTCCCTCACTGCCACCCTCCACTAGTGCCCCTCATCTCTCCATTGCTCCTCTCTCATATGCATTTCATTTGTTGTATAGCGCTACTCATATCAGAGTAGGGTGTCACAGTACTTTACATCATGCACACATTATATAGAGACAATAAATCAGTCTACAGGGAATGTCACATAAGCCAATGAGGATTACAAGGTATAGGAATCAAATGTCATCCATACTGGTGGGCTATATATTTTACGAGGGTTTGGTCTGGAGGAGCACAAACTCAGGATTTAAAGAGTACTCCATTGGTTGAGGGTTGGCTTTACTGATAAAAATGTATAACTGCCCAAACAAACTCTTTTTAGCAATATTAGAATAATGAAAGACTGAAGAAGTTCTAACTATATCACAACACAAAAAAGCGAAGTTTGTATGCAGCTCTTTGATGACAGTTCATAGGTCAAGTCTATTTTAGGATTGTAACTTCTGAACTGCAAGTAACACAAGGATCTCTGTGACAAAGGCAGTAACCCCCTGAGCTATCCACATAAAAATCAGTTTATCTTCTTTTAATACCAACAGAAAAATGATTGTTCTCCAGCAGGATCATAAATCACCAGTTATCTGAACATTTTTTTATTGTTGTTGCACATCGGTGGCAGATTCCCTGCGAGGGCCAAGGTTCATGTTTGGGTGGGCCAGGCTCATGTTTGGGTGGGCCTGGCCCACCCGACCCACCCCCTAGAACCGGGCCTGAAGTACACCAAAGTCTTTTTTAAAATCTCCCGGTATGCTTGTACGCAAAATTCACTGATTACGTCATTGCACCAATCACATGATTACACTGCTGTTTCGCAGTAAGAATATAGCTTGGTAGAAAACAACAGAGTGAACAAACAGAGCATGAGGAGCTATCCTTCACTACAATTGTGTTTTTGCACGATTTGTTTTTTAGAGGGAAATGTGTCATACCAAATATTCATGCGGCGACGTAATTTGAGATAGATTATAGCGTTAATTGACAAATTTGCGTTTACTGTTATTAGTTGTAATATGGGAGAGCAAATTACATGACTTTTGTACACACTTAAGCATAAAGGCCACCCACAGCAAGAAAACTGCATAAGAAACGTTTAATTGAGGTGCCAATCATCCTCCTTTCCATACAACTTGTGCCTTTATATATGTAAATTTTGATTTGCTAGATGACGTGTCTTTGGATTTTTATCATACACTCATTAGAAATAGTTAGTGCTTTCACACACAGGTAAAGGAAGCTTTTTCCTCAAGCCTGACTGAATACCGCCGTAAAGTGAAACTCAGAGACTGTATCTGTGTCAAGGTGCCTCAAAGGAAGATATCACTTTAACCCGTGTGAAGAGCCAGCAATAAATCTTTCTGACAACCAGCACTGCAGTGAAGTATGCCTGCAGTGAAAAATGCCTGTTTGTCATCACGTCTCACATTGCAAGAAAACCTCTGAGCCTGAGGAAGTACGACTGGAAAGATAAGGGGCTAATGCAACTGCACAACATCACTGCACCAGTAACAATGATGAAGACGTCACTACACCCCAGACTGCAACCTGCAACCCAGAAACCAAACTGGCTAGTGGATCATGTGGCTGTGCGTAGGGAAGTGAGTGCGTGGTGAGCCAACTAAGCACTTTGGAAAAGTGCCTGCCACCCTCCTCAGGGCTAAAAGGTCCTTATATTGTGATATTACTTTCATGTAAACTGTATATCAAAATGAAAGAGACCTTACCAACTGCACCCTTCCAATTAAGAAGTACTTTCCACAGCTACAAACTTAGTCCGAAATGTTATTTATGCTGGCGTAAATTGTGTAATTCGCGGCATTTCGTGTTATGCTTGTAACGAAAAATTTCTGAAATTATGTCATTACGCCAGTCAAGTAATTGTGCCATCATTCACAGTAAAGCTATAGTACAGGAGCATGGGAACAATGCAAATGACTGGAACATAAGCTGCTGTTGTTCATGGCAATTTTGTTTTTTGTGCTATTTTTTTAACGCAAAATGCATGCTTGCATCAAGAGTTGATGTAAGGACGGATTTTGCACCAACATACAGTTTTAAATGACTAATTTGAATTTTGCATCATTACAAGTAATTTCCCTTGCATTTTAGACAATTACATGAAAGCAAATTACACAAATTTTACAAACCCCGCTATAAACCTGACCACAACAAAAAGTGTCTCTTGTGTAAAGTAAGAAATTCCAAGTAATTGTACAGTATGTAGGGAAACTAATCCATGCAATGTGACTGTGAGCTCGCTCAAAAACCCTGGGCCAGATTTATCATGGTTTTTCATTGCCCTTGTGTCACGCAGTGGGGCATAAGGGCGACACAAAACTTAAGTAAGCCACGCAAGGCTACCTTGCATGGCCCTGCATGACTTGATAAGTTTAAGGTAACGCAAGGCAGTGCAAATCATTGCCTAGCATTACTCTGCTCCAGGGAGTCGTTTCATGCGTGGAGCACGGGTGTTCCCATGCATTCACCCATGGATTTTGGCACATTACCAGACTAACCATTAGTGGTAGAGCTGGGAATGCATCAAAATTGTACACCTCACCAGATGAGGTGTAACGAGGATAAATATCTTTATTTCTCTTAGTTTTTTCCTCTTTCTATGTGTGCTGCATCCTGCAGCACACATAAAAAGAGGAAAATACCTCTCATGATTGATTTTGTGCAGGAAGGTGTGCAGGAAGGTGTGCCTTTCGGCACAAAAACTATACTGCCTACAATATATGCAAGAATGCCTGCATTGGTGCTAGGCAGCCAAATTGCGGCAGCGCTAGGAAAGGAATGCACAATATAATGTTAAATACAGCACATTCCTGCTCTTTCCGTTTCACTCAGCACAGCAAGGTGGTTTGCTGGGTTGTGCTGCATGAACAAATGATAAATATAGGCTACACTGTTTCTAAAATATTTCAGAAAGTGTTGCGAGCAGCTAGAATCCACGAGGAGGTCAGTAAGGATAGTGCAGATGCTTTGGAGTAAATTCCTATTTAGCTGGTTACTCAAAGGACTGCAATGTTGCAAAATGAAATGACACTGGACTTTGTGATTTCATTAATAGGGTGCATCTGTGCTATTATGGGAAGGTAATGCCTTACTTATGTGTCGGACAATTGTAAGTTGATCTTTGTACAAAAGGTTTCTATTCAGGAAAAGATTAAATAACTGCACAAAAGTGACTGGGGGTCCTCTAGTTCTGGATTGGTAATTGATTTGGAGGCTAGAGGATGGAAATGTTAGTCATGTCATACTTGCTGTTATCATTTATGCTAAAATGATTGTTCAGGTAACAATAGCCTCAAAAAAGTGCCATTGCCACAGTACCTTAAGGTCCTAATCAGCGCTCGCTATCAAACATGAAATCAAAATGATGAATCTTTAATGTTGAAATAGAAGAAATGAAAAAGCTAAGGAAAATTTGATAATTGTTTAAATGCGCATAGTGATCTCAAACTATTTTGGAAATGTTGTACTAAGATAACTCAAAAAGAGGAACACGTGAAATAAGGTTATGTTGTGTTATCTCATGTTATGGGTATTTGTATGGCTAACAGCTCAACCGGGAGGGCCTCCTGCTGATGAAGCAGGAGCTGTATGGGCTGAGCCATGGTCAGGTCTAGGTAAATTGTTAGGCATTCAGTTTCTTGTGGAATTCAGAAACTGAGGAGGAGACTCAATTGTGCAGAGGCAGGTTGTTCCAGGCTTTAGGAGCGAGGTAGGAGAAGGCATGACTGACATTTCTGGTTCTACATATTTTGGGGCGGGTGCGAGGAGGAGTCTGGCTAAGTGGAGGTCTGGTAATGAGTTTTGCATGGTCTGGAGTCTTTTGGTCAGTTGAGTGTTGATTCCAGCATAGAGTGAGTTGCCGTAGTCCAGCTTGCTGGTGATAAGGGCTTTGGTGGCGGTTCTCCCAGTGTTAATGGGGAAGGATTTGAAGATTTTCTTGAGTGTGTGGAAGCAGGAGATGGAATCTGTGTTCCCTTGGCTGGTCAAGGTGAGTTGGTAGTCGATTATTATTCCATGATTCTTTACGTGGGTTGCCGGGAGGGTTGTGGGTTGAGTTCGGCAGGCCAACAGGTGGAGTCCTAGAGCGATGTGTCTTTGGCAAATATTACTACATCTGTCTTGTCTCTGTTGAACTAGAGGCAGTTGGTTTTAATTGGTCCTGGTGTGTCATGTTTCACCAGAGAGGAAAAGTATGAACTGGGGTCAGCATAGGATATGATGTTGATTCCATAAGCGCGGATGATGCTGGAAAGTGAGGCTATGTTGGAGTTAAACAGAGTGGGACTAATTGAGGTTCCTTGTGGAACTTAGCAGATGATGTTGACAGCGTCCAAGGTGAAGGAGGCCAGGCTGTCCGACTGGGTGTTGAGTTTAAGGAAGGAGCAAATCCAGTGAACTGCAAATCTTGGATGTCGGCTTCGTGCAGTTGTAGGATAAGGATACGGTGGCACATGGTGTCGAAGTCTAAGAAAAGATCCAGTAAGTGGAGGGGTGTGGTGTCTTCCTCATATTTTGCTAGTGGGCATAAATCCAGCACAGACATTTCCATTCAGCCATCTACATGGATGATGCATTTTACTAAAGCATTTGAAGAACCTCACCCTAGAAGCCACGGCATTCAAACTGAAGATCTTATCCCTGTCTCAGAGACAGATGCACAGTTGATAATTACTTTAGATGAAGTCATTCTAGCAGTGAGTAGATTCCCAAATAACAAAGCACCAGGCCCGGATGGGGTGCCAATTGATCTTTTTAAGAACAACACTGAGCTGTGGGCCCCCAGATTAGTCAATGTCCTAAACAGTACAATTGCTTGTGGTCCCCCAGTTCATGGCCAAATGCCATCATGGTGACAATCTTATAAAAGGGTGACATAGGGGGATCCTAACTACTATTGCCCGATTTTGCTTATAGATTGCACAGCAAAAGTGCTGGGCAGGATTCTGTTGGAACATTTTAAAATTTGGGTGACAGAGGAAGGCATTTTGTCTCTTGTACAGTATGGTTTCAGGTGGGCCAGGGAATGATTGACCAGTGCCTGAACCTTTTTCTCATGCACAGTAAGTATGTATAGTCAAGGGGGGTCATCTCTACCTTGCCTTCATGGACCTCAGCTCAGCATTTGACAATGTTGACAGAGGTAGACTCTGGTCAAAACTGCTGGCTTTGGGCATGGAGGCAAGGATAGTACATGTCTTAAGCCAACTGCATGAGGAGGACGTTGCAGGTTGCATCAGGTATGGCCCTAACGGGGAATGTACGCCTTCCTTTAACATCAGGAAGGGAGTACGCCAAGGCTGTGTCCTCGCTCCATTCTTATTTAGTTTCTATATCAATGATTTGGAGAAGCATCTAGTGGAGATAATGGCAGATTCCCAGAGGTTGGGGACAAGAGGCATTTCAGTACTAATGTACGCAGATGACTGTGTGCTCATGTCCAGAACAGGTGGGGGCCTGCAGAGATTGCTGGATCGGTTCGTGGAGTTCATGGACTCCTTTGGGCTACAAATGAGTAAACCAAAGTCTTTTACTATGATTCATTGCTGGCCCAAGGGCAAGGCAAGAGCATTCCAGGTACAAGACACTAATTTTCAGACAGTAAACACCTTCACGTACCTTGGATTACCCTTTGACAATAAATGTGATTATTAGGTTTGCAAAAAAACTTTGATCTTCTTCTTTGAGGGGTACTACTTAATATGTACAAGGCTTGATGCATTTTGACAGCCACATACAAGGCAGGCATTTGGGAATTCCAGGGCACGACACAATTACAGACTGCCGAAAACAGTGTCCTATGCAAATTACTTCGATTACCTGGGTGTATACCTGCATCTATATGCCATGATGATTTAGGGCTAACTCATTTGAGTGACATTTTAAGATAGCTCTGATTATGTTATGGGTCACTACGTAGTTTCAACCTGAAGCAGTACTTACCAAAGCTGTCATAAATGATTGTCTGAAACTTGAGAAGGCTTGTGATATTCAGTGGCTGCAGTACGTCAAGACCCAGCTCTACTTGATGTGCCATCAACAGTTCTTTGAAAACCCCCAAAATATATTGAGGCATCTAAAATTAGTTATTAAAAAAGAACTGCTGGGTCACATGATGAGAGAAAGAGAGGAGGGGGAGAGTGGCAAGCGGATGGTGAAGACATATAGGGGCCGATTCCGATCTCGGTCGGAGGCGCACCCAATACTATTCGGTCGGGAAAAAAGCCATGCGAAAGCCAGTTTCCCGACCGATCCGTACAGCACACCGAACGAGCAAGTACGATGCGCACAACAGCAAAAATTCCGGCCGAGCCGTACTCACCCAAACCAGGTCCTGTTCTCCGACCGAGGCGAATCCGGAAACGCCCGAATCGAGTCGCACGGAAGGGAAAATGCAGCCCCGTCCGGCCGGACAAGTACGATGCGCTTTCCGTACGCGCCGAACCCGTCGCTACGCACGGCACGTCAAAGCATCCGGGAGAGGCGCACATAAGCTCCGAATCGCGCCACAACACGATCCACGGCTACGAGACGAACACAGCACCGACGAGGACGACGCGAAGCGACGAGGACGAAGCGAAGCGACGAGGACGAAGCCAAGCGACGAGGACGACGCGAAGCAACGAGAAGGACGAACGACACGAACCAACCATGAATCCCTTCGTCCCGATCATACCAATATTCTACATCTACTACCGGAACAGGCACGGACGCGTACGGCGCAGAAGGTAAGTCAGACACCAACCACAAAACACATACAACACGTACACGACACATCACACACATACACTGGGAATCTGAATATACTTACACCAGCAACAGCAGCACCATAGGGGCGGGATGCCCATCACCAATGCCACATATGCACACAGGGGCCTGAATGCGCGCCACCACCCCAACCCAGGGGGCTGGATGCCTACCACTACTACCACCCTTAGCCAGGGGGCAGGATGCCCACCACTACTACCACCCTCACCCAGGGGGCAGGATGCCCACCACTACTACCACCCTTAGCCAGGGGGCTGGATGCCTACCACTACTACCACCCTTAGCCAGGGGCAGGATGCCCACCACTACTACCACCCTTAGCCAGGGGCTGGATGCCTACCACTACTACCACCCTTAGCCAGGGGGCAGGATGCCTACCACTACTACCACCCTCACCCAGGGGGCAGGATGCCCACCACTACTACCACCCTTAGCCAGGGGGCTGGAAGCCTACCACTACTACCACCCTTAGCCAGGGGGCTGGATGCCTACCACTACTACCACCCCCACTCATAGGATGGACAATGCATGACACAACAAGCACACCACAACCTAGGGAATGCAAGATTAAGACATCCCCCACCACCATGACAAGCGTGTGAGCAGGCTGTGTCAAATGCCTACAACACCGAACATGACTTTGAACATACAATGTGACCCCTAGCACATGTGCCACACATATATGTGTGTGGCACCCACAATGCAAGCAGCCCATGACCATTGTGGCAATGGGGCCTAAACCCCCATCATCACAGTGACCAAAAGGCAAGTGTGGGGTCCATAGCTGAAGCACATTTTGACCATTGTGGCAATGGGGTCTAAACCCCCATCATCACAGTGACCAAAAGGCAAGTGTGGGGTCCATAGCTGAAGCACATTTTGACCATTGTGGCAATGGGGTCTAAACCCCCATCATCACAGTGACCAAAAGGCAAGTGTGGGGTCCATAGCTGAAGCACATTTTGACCATTGTGGCAATGGGGTCTAAACCCCCATCATCACAGTGACCAAAAGGTAAGTGTGGGGTCCATAGCTGAAGCACATTTTGACCATTGTGGCAATGGGGTCTACACCCTCATCATCACAGTGACCAAAAGGTAATTGTTGACAAAGAAAGAGCTGCAACTGCCAAACTGCATGGATCATTCCTGGTCACAGAACCAAAAACTCATCTGTGGCAAAGTAGTGTATGTGTCCCATTGCAACATAAATTGGGGGAGCCAAATACTGCAGTGCAAATGAAACATTCCTTTGGCCATGTGCAGACAAACAACACCCATGGGGGCTGAGACCGTCAACAGTCATCAATGACACAATGACAGAAGTGACCATCAGAATGCAGAACCACATATTTGCACCAATGGGCACACAAATGCAGATACCCTGTGGAGACAGCAGATGTGAGGTGAACAGATACCATACCATGGCAGCAATGGGACACACAAACCATGATCACTGTGCTGACCGATGACCTAGGAGTCCCAGGGACAGCAGGGGAAACACACCAAACAACATACAGCCAATGGCACACCCAAGATATGCCAATGCAGTGGTGCAGATGCACAAACACAAACAGGCAGACCAACACTGTCATCATACACAGCAGGTGAGGGTGGGGGTGCCAGTGTCCCCAGGCAACAACACAACACATGAGGAGAGCTGAATACCAATCATACAGATGTGCATACACTGCCACACTAAGCTAACTCATGGATCCAAATCCCCTATGTGGGCAAGCAGGCATTGACAGGTGAGAGGGAGCACAAAACACACATGTCACACAGGCACGTAGGAACAACAACTGACACAGCAAGTCACAGACACACCACAGCACCACCCCCAGGGCCCCCACAATGTGGTGACCCTGGGCTGAATAAAAATACCACTGTGATGACAAAGCTAAATGTCGTTCACACTGTGAACCACAGTCAGGTGTCCTGAGCAACTAACTACCATCACACCTACACAAGCACAAATCAATCAGCATGGCCAGTAAGCCAAGGCCAACATGGAGGCAGGGGACTAGCCGGGCAACAACTCTCATCTGCACACACTCAAGACCACACCCCTCGACCTCCAACAATGTGCAGCAGTGAAGTACACATGCACTGGTGACATTGCACATGCACCCATGACTATTCCAGGGTGGTGGGTGGGAACCAAGGTGTAGAAACACATCACACATGGACACTCAACAAGACTCCTGAATGTCTGACACACTGCACACTACGCTGTACATGGACATGACGGCAATACCACACCCGACCAATGGGATCCCAGCCACAGTCACACACCAATGAAGAAGCCAAGGTCACCCACAAAGAACACACATAGACAACAACCAACATTGCAGCCCGGACCCTAAGGAGTGCCAGCAGTCACACACACAACGTGTCACAATCACTGAAAGATAACACAAACTGGAAATCACATGACAGGGGCAAACAACAAGTGCCAAAGGGAAACCTGACTGTGACCCATCTGCGTCAGCACACAAACTCTGCCCTGACAGCAAACACACCTATGGGTGACACCCTGATGACCAGTAATGTGCCATGCACCCACATCACAGAGAACACAGGGAGAAGACTTTGGGGGAACATAGCTCAAGTCAGCAAGCATCACAAACAGGTACAACACTAGGGATCACAGCATGCGCAGATGAATGAAAGTGAACACACAGACATGCACATACAACACACACCTTGGGCGCAGGCAATGTCACACGTGTACACACTGCCATGAGGGGACTCCACTCCTGTGTGAGGAAAGCTGTGCCATATGTTGCCTCAGTAGGGCCCCATCATGTCAGCTGAGCACTTGGTCACACAATCAACAATTAGCACCAAATGAGGGCTCCCATCACATCAGCCTGGTCATGGATGTGCCAACGGAATCATCAGCACAGATCCAACACACTTGTATAGCAATGTTGCACTGACTACACGGATGAGTCCCTCCCCATTGATGCCCAAACCTGCATGTCCACTGGAGATGGCAACACGGTCAGGGAAGTAGACAAATGCAACGATGGCAGGCACAACAGATGTGCAGGGGTGGAAGCCACAGATATGAAATTGCCAATGTAAGTAGGAAACCCATTGCCAAATACTGAACACATGACACCCTCAGATGCTGCTATTGATGACATGGATACACCACATGATAGGACACATTCCCCCTGGACCACATGGGTTCCTGCACAGTAACACTTCATAATCATGAGACCAGATATCACCATCACTGCAGCAAGGGCATGGTTAGCTGCACCAACAACATGTACATCTGAAGCATGAGCACTAGAGAAAAGAAAGTTGCTTTATTCAGCATATGTGTTGTTTGATAACGACGTCCAGAAGAAATTAGAGCAAAGGCCAATGGCCAGTCCATTGTCAAAGTTCAAACAGGGTGACACTGGCAGATGTCACCCTACGCATGCCTGCACAATACCAGGGACAATCCACTAGGAAAGGCAACCGGGGGGGCAGGCCAGGCACCGCAGGGACAGGATCAGGGCTCACCAGGGGGAGTCAGGGAAGGGGTGGTGGGTGCTGGAGAGCCACTGACAACTGCAGTGGAGGTGTCTGACATGGTGTGTGCCGGCACAACTGGGGGCATGACACAGATGTCGTGGGTGCCGGCACAACTGCAGTGGACCCTGCAGATGGGGTGGACAGGTCCGCCACTGCAGTGCCCAAGTCAGACAGGGCGGTAGTGGACTCCACTGCAGTGCCTACCTCCAGGGGAGGAGAATGGGGAACAGGCAAGGTGGGTTGGACAGAGGGGGAGGACACCCTCACCACATCAGTGGCACAGACAAGCGCAGCGGGGGGTGTGGTGCTGGGAGAGCAAGTGGCAGGGGGAGAAGGCCGGAGCATCTTGGGGATGGTATATCTGTGGGTGGGGGAACCTGGGGCAGGGTGTGGTGGGGGCACCTGTGCAGTGGGGGCCTGAGGGATGGAGGACGGAGACCTTGTGCCTGAGCTGCAGGGCGGTGGCGGGGTCTTGCTCTTAGCACTCCGGGGGACTTGCGGGTGGGGGCCTCAGTCCGTCTGCGCCTGGGGGAGGGTGTCCGGGGCGAGGGGCACTCTGCTCCGTGTGGGTGGGCTTCCTCTTCCCCCGGGATGCTGGAGCAGCTTCATCGGTGGGGAAGAGGCCGAGGTCACAGAGGAAGAGCTGCTGTGACTTTGGGGTTGCAGGTGAGGCAAGGGAGGGTGCTTTGGAGGGAGAGGGAACTGAGGACTGCGCAGTGCATGTGGATGCGTGTGTGTGTTCCAGGGCCCCATCCCCTGTGAGTCTGGCTTCAGTCCCCTGAATGTGCGTGCGTGTGCGTTTTGTCATTGGCGTGTGTGTCAGTGTGCTGGATGTGTGTGTGCTGGTGTGTGCCTGTGCCAGTGTGTGTGTGCCTGGGATGGGTAAGGTGCTGGGGAGTGTGGATGGAGCAGAGGCAGGAGGGGTGAGGGACCGTTTGAGGAGGGACACTGCTGCCGTCAGGGAGGAGTCCATGGACCTATTGCCCCTCTGTAGGTCAGACATGCCCGATGAGATGCCCTCCATGAACGACACCAGCTGAGTCAACAGCGCGGTGTGCGCATGGAGGACACTCAGCATGGCTGTCTGCCCTACATGGAGCTGGCGAAGGAGGTACACAGACTCCTCACTCAGGGCAGCAGGGGACACAGGGGCAGGGGGTGCGGTGCCTGGCCCAAAGGAGACACGCTCCCGGACATGGGAGCCTCCACGGACCTGGGGAATGGGAGCCGATGGGAGGGCGGTGGTGGTGCTGGTGGTGGCGGGGACAGCAACACTAGCTGGGGTGTGGTGGCTGCTGACACCCGCCTCCACAAGGGAGTCATCCTCCGAGTTGCTCTGGTCCTCAGCTGAGGTGGATGCTGCTGAGGACTCCTCGGTGTGGCTCCCTCGCCCTCCGTGCCACTGGGTCCCTCCGACCACTCCTCGGCTGCTGACCCAGTCTGGCTCTCCGGCTCCTCCTGGTCCGTGGAGCTGTCCCCTTCCGTGGCCGTGGATGTATCTGCAAACAATGGGGAAACAGACAGACATCAGTCACCTGCACATAACGCACACACCACTGTGAGCACAGCACATCACAGAGCAAGCCCTGGCATCATTAGTTGTACATTGCTAAAAGTGCACTAATTGAACAGGAGAAGTCAATTGTCAGTCTGATGCCAAGCATGGCACTCACATCCCACATGGCCTTGCACCCATCTGTCTGGTGTCTGTTGGATTGCAACACCCCAGTGTTGACACATGCACCAAGTACACAGTAGTTGGACAGTGCAGAGGACACGGTGTGGACACATCACAGCTCTTGCCACTGAGTCAGTACAGGTTTCCGGATGTAAGGGATGCCCAGAGTCAAATAGGAAATGCATGTGATGCATACCAGCGACAGACACCATGATGCACCCATGTCCTGATAGCCAGCGCCACTATGGTGTGCATGTAGCACATGTCACTCCCCTGCAGGCTCACCAATCAGTAGACACATGCCATGGCGGAGGCATGACTGCAAAGTCATACATCACTGGCTCAGTGATGTATGACTTTGCAGCCAGACAACAACACTCTGCACTGTGTCACAATAGTAGGTCATGGGGAATGCAAGTCCTGGAGCTGCACAAGTGCACATGTACATCCCCCCACAACACATCCTCTTAACCCTCATCTGTCCAGGTCATACCTATTGGACATATGGGAGACCTGTGACACTACCCTCTGAACCTGAGCCCCTCACACTCTGCTGTGCATGGGGAACAGCTGCCTGAACTTCACATTTACATGCCCCAGTCTGCATGGGCAGCTGATCAGACACCTATGTGTCACACAAGTATCGTCTCCTATGGTCACATCTCCAGTGGCATGCTGAGCCCCTACCAAGAAACTCCACAGCAGTCCTGGCGACTAATCCACAGCACACTGACACAGAGGCAGACACCTGAGGGGTCAAATCACTGTGCACAATGTGTCCTCTGATACACGGGAGTGGGAGTACAGAGTGTATTGTATGGCCTGGAGTAGGCATGACTGTCCAGCCCCACATGAATGAGGGATGAGCCCTGGACTGTAGGCAGCTGGCTAAGTATGTGTGACACACGTCATATACATACTCCTGGGGCCCAAACATTGTTCCCACCCGCAGCATGGGTGTGTGCCAGGTACCCCAGCCACATGTGGTGGATCAGCTCAGCAATTGGACCACAGATCAAAGTAACACGCTGAATACATGTCAGAATACAGGCATTGTGTAAGCAATGGACCCACCCATGATGCCCACCACAGAGTCAGGGAAACAGATGCTGTCTCCCACCTTGAGTCAAGCAAACTGCAAGGACACAGTCCTAAGTGACAGAATTCCCTGCATGTAAGGGCCACACCTGGGTATCAGATGAGGAGTGGGCAGTGCACAATAGAGGGACATGGCTCCTGGACAACATGACTGCTGTACTGTGGCAGTTCAACCTGGCCCGAGGAGGGCACATAGCATGTTAGACAGAGTACACAGTGCAGTCTTTGACTCACCCCCTCCTTGCTGCTCTCTGGCCTTCAGCTGCCCATCCAGGTCTGGAAAGACCACCGCCAGGATCCTGAGCATGTGGGGGTCAGGGTCCGTGTTCCGCCCCTCCTGCGAGGAGGCGACAGCTTCAGCTGGACCCGTGCAATCCTCTGGGTCCAGCCCCGAAGGTCCTGCCACCTCTTTTGGCAGTTGCGGATCCGGCTCTTGTAGACCCCCACGGACCGGACAGCCTCGGACGATGTCCTTCCAGATCTCATGCTTCCGATGGGCAGAAGCCTGTCAGGATGACAAAGTGATAAGGCCATTACTACACATGCAACATATCCGTGCATGACACAGTTGCATATACATGTCGCAATCACAGGGGCACATGGTGTACCCAGGCAGTGCACGGCTGCCCATGGACAGTTTTCCAGAAGTCACTACATGGTATCATTGCATGGGGAGTAAAACCCTGTTCAGAAGCACTGTCACTGCACCATACCTGTCCAGTGCAAGTCACTACACACTATGGGGGGTGACAACTACTCAGTGAGCCTGCTAGCCAGTGGTGTGCTGACTCTCAGCCTTGCTAGTCAGACAAAATGCACATTCAGAAAGGCAGTGCACAGAACACTCACCTGCTCCCCTGGTGTCCCATACAGCTTGCTGTACTGTGGAAGTAGGCTGTCCAGCAGGGCCTGGTTCTCTTCAAGGCTGAAGGCTGGGGCTCTCTCCACAGTACGTGCCATTGCAGGGTCCAGAGGGGCAGAGACAGCAGCAGTGCAGTGGCAGATGTCGTCCTGGAGCATGTAGTGCAGGCAAGTGGGCTCTCAGGGGAACATGCAGCAATATATATGTGCTGGAGAGGCAGATACTGTCCCTTGTGTCCAAAGTGATAGGTCCAAGTCGTTTGCATCTTCTGAATCTGGCCAATCCATGGAATAGCAGCACCAAAACACGCCCACAGCATCCTTCAAAATTTCAACTTCATGACATACATGATTTTGCAACATTGTTGTGGGTGACCAACTGATTTTCCAGCAACCGACTCGTTCGAATATTCGAAAACGCGTCCGTTGCCAGGCAAGCCCATTGTCAATGGGTGCGCACCGATCGGTCCATTGAGGTACAACGCGCACAGGGGTACAACGCGTACCCGCACACATTGAATGCAATGGGCCGGCCGGAGGCACCGATCGGTCCATTGCAGTACAACGCGCACAGGGGTACAACGCGTACCCGCACATTGAATGCAATGGGCCGGCCGGAGGCACCGATCGGTCCATTGCAGTACAACGCGCACAGGGGTACAACGCGTACCCGCACACATTGAATGCAATGGGCCGGCCGGAGGCACCGATCGGTCCATTGCAGTACAACGCGCACAGGGGTACAACGCGTACCCGCACACATTGAAAGCAATGGGCCGGCCGGAGACACCGATCGGTCCATTGCTGTTCAACGCATCACTGTACATGTGACTGGCATATGTCAGCATGCCTGTCTCAGATGGACATATGCCAGCCACAGATAGCTCCCAGGGAGTGAGGGGCACACCTACATCACGACAGCCTGTCCAAACCTTATCATAAGGCATGTAAGGCTGCATTTCCTATTGTGTGTATGTTGGTGTACATGTTGTCCTGTGGGTGTCACCTGTGGGCAGCCACCCCCAGGCTGTGCACGTGTTAATGGGGACAGGATCCTGGGTGTTACGTGTACGTGACCACTGTGATGTGCAACTGTTCATATCTGTGCATGTGCCATGGTCACATTTCACAGTGGTGTTTGTGTATGTCATGTCACATACCCCGTGAGTCCCATGTGGGACGGTATGTTTGAGCCAGGGTGTCCCAGTGGCACAATAGTGATGGCCCTCCACAGTCTTTGTGCATGTAGTGTTTACAATGTCTCTGATTTCATGTGCACAATGGGAGACAGTCTCCACATCCACGTTGTGTGTGCATGGACTCTGATGTTGTGCGTGTGTGTCACAGACGTCCATGGCTCTCCTGCCATGGCAAGTGTGGCCACTACCTGTGGGGGTCATGTTTGTTTTGTTGTGGTGTACACATGATACTCCAGGTGATGCCAGTGTCCATGTGGCATTACAGGGTCCCTGGGAATGTGCCTGTCGTTGAGCTGTGGTGCCTGGGGCACATCTGTCCTCACATGTCACTGGGGGTGACTGTGACACAGCATCATGATATCCAATGGGCCAACCTGGGACAAATTGATGCCACCTGTAGGACCGTGTTGACAGATGTTGGCCATGTATGTACCATACATGTCGTTCCGGTACTGCACACTTCATGTAGTTGTGCCTCATGATGATGTATGTTGGGATCTTGAGTGTGTTCAATGCCGCATATGTGGGGTGACTGACGATCTTGCTTACTTCTCCTCTGCACTGCAGGGCTCCTGCTGTCCATCGGCCATTCCCAGACCTGGCAACGATGGTGGAACGGGACAGCATCCGACGGTACCGCTTCACCAGGCAGCTGATTGAGGATTTGGCAGTGCAGTTGTCCCCACATTTGCAGCCTGGCCGGCCGTATCCTACAGCGCTGACCCCCAAGGTGAAGGTGATGGCAGCCCTACACTTCTTTGCCACCGGTACCTTCCAACATACTGTGGCGTCTGCTGGTGGGATGTCACAGACCATGTTCAGCCGTGTGCTCCGCGATTTCTTGGCGGCAATGTTGCTCTTCCTGAACCGGTACATCTATTTCCCTAGACTGCGACGACTCACTGACGTGAAGAGTGACTTTTATGCCCTGGGGAGGATGCCGCATGTCATTGGCTCCATTGATGGGACACATGTGGCTTTGGTACCACCACAGGCCCAGGAGCAGGCCTACAGGAACCGCAAGCACTACCACTCGGTCAATGCACTGGTGGTGTGTCTTGCAGACATGACCATCACACACGTGTGTGCCCGTTTCCCTGGTTCAGCACACGATGCCTTTGTGATGAGGAGTAGTCGCATCCCCAGGTTGATGGCACAGATGCAGAACCAGCGTGCCTGGCTTGTCGGTGTGTACTGACTTTGTGCCATTGTGTGTGATCTGATCTGTAGTATTCCGCCCACTTTTCCAAGTCAGCTGATGTGCACTTGTCTGTCCGTAGGTGACTCGGGATACCCCAACATGCCGTGGTTGCTGACACCCCTCAGGAACCCTGTGACACCTGCCCAGATGCTCTACAATGAGGCACATGGTCGGACCAGGAGAGTGATTGAGCGGACCTTTGGTCTCCTGAAGAGCCGCTTCCGCTGCCTGGACAAGACCGGAGGGTCCCTCCCATATGCCCCTGCGAAAGTGTGCAAGATTATCATCGTCTGCTGCATGCTCCACAACCTGGCAGTGCGGAAGGAGTTGCCTCTCATCCAGGATGACGATGACCAACATCCGCCACCTGTGGAGGATCCTGGCCTGGACCACGATGCCAGTGACGATGATGATGATGATGGTGATGGTGATGTCCGCACACAGCTCATCACCAACTTCTTTAGCTGAATGTGAGTATCCTGAGGTGTCATGTGAATGATGTGAGTTGGCATGATGTGTGGGTGGTGCTCTGGTGCTGTTGGAGTGTGTCCATGGGCTACTTGACAGGATGTGTGTTGCGATGTGTGGTGACAGGTGGGCTGTACTCCCCAACAGTGTTGACATGCTAACTTGGTTCTGGGTGGGTATCTTGTAACATGTATTGTGCATGAGTTTTGCTGGTCTGTCCTGTACTGCATTGCTTTTGACTGTGTGTCATTTCTGTCCTTCACAGGGTACTTTCAGATTCGTTTGGTCAACTGTGTCCACCGACGACGTGATTGCACATCCAGGCTGGTAGCTGTTGTGTCCCTACAGGTGATGTGCGCCACACCCATGGACTTCCTTCTGTCTACAGTTGTTGACTGTGTGCCCGCTACCAGGTGGGGTTACCTTGCATCTGTAGTGGTTACGGCATGTTGCTACTGTGTAATAAACCTGTGCTTCACTTAGTGATGTGCGTTGTCTGTGGTCACACATTTGACTGCCATTTGCTTACTGCACCTGTGGGCTACTTGACTACAACTGGGAATGGGTGTGGTGTCTGTGCATTGCACCGTCTTCCCTGGCAACATCAGTGTAGGCAATGAGTCAGATGGCCTAGGTGTGTATGTGTTGTGTAGCCCTGGTGGTGTGTCTCCCTCATATGTGTCACGTTGCCTGTACTCACATGCCTGTGTTGTCCTTGCTGTTGCAGTTCGCATACACAGTGTAATTTTGCTGTTCATCATCCCCATAACAGCACCCACGTTGGAATCACGACAGAGGCAAGTATGGTGTATTATTGTGTTTATTGTGATACATCTGTGATAATAGTGCATAGGATGGATTGTGCTGTACATGAATCTTGCAATCCCAAGTTCCTAGATGAATAGAAAGTCCAGGTAGACAGGATCCCCAGTATCGGGGCCACAGTTGTCTGACACATTGTTCCAACTTGTACTCCCCATGCAATGTGTGGGAGTAGTGTTGCCATCAACAGGGTGAACAGTCTGTGCACAAAGGCGAAAATCCAGAACAGGTTCAGGCTTCCTGGGAGTTGCGCTTGGCCATCAGCCTCTCACTTTCCCCTCCTCGGACGACCCCTCTTCTTGGGGGGGCCCTCAAGTGCAGGCTGCTGCGGTGCAGGGGACTCTCCGCCAGAGTCCTCCTCCCTCCCTGTGGCAGTTGCAGTTTGTTCGGTACCAGATGTTGTTGGCACACAGGGAGGTGTGGACTGGTTGCTGTTCATCTGGCGGAGGCATTGTAAAATGTCCCTGTGCACCGCCGTCATCTCATGTAGTACATCCCACTTGGACTCCACGCGGGACATGTGGGAGTCCACACGTGACATGTGTGACTCCACGTGGGACATGTGGGAGTCCAAGCGGGCATGATGGGCAGCCTGCTGCTGTTTGATGTCTCTGAGGAGCCCCACTACCTGGCTGAGCTCTCCGGTGCTGGACTGGTACGCATCAGCTATGCGTACCAGTTGTGGGTCTTCATGCACACCAGCAACGTCTGCAAGCAGCGACCTCTGTCTCCCACCCCTCCCACCACCCCTGCTGACATGTGCAGTGTGTGCAGTTGCACGCACAGATAACCATGGTCCACCTTGGGGGTTGGTGGTGGTGGTGGTGTCCATGGCCCCAGGTTGGTCCAGGGTCACTGCGCTGGTGTTGTTCCTTATTCTGTCCATGTCGGCAGGGATGGTATTCGTGGTGACAGTCGTTGGAGGGGTGGGTGCAGGGGGTGCAGCTGGTGGACCTGCTGGTGCTGCAGCTGGTGGTCCTGCTGGTGCAGCATGTTGACTTGCACCGGATGTGCCAGGTTGTTCTTCATCGTCCGAGGAGGACAGAGGCTGTACGACGCCAGTGAGCTCGGCATCCTCTTGAGCCTGGGACTGGGACTCCTCAGCGTCTGCTGCTGTGTCCCTATCATCACCTGTTTTTGGGAGACACAAACAATGTATGTCATGTTTCTGCAGGCATCAGTGGTTGACACACCTGACAGTTGTGACTGTGCCTCGGGGTGCGGGCCTGTACATTGTATTGTCCTAAGTCGTCACAGTCAGGGGTTGATATTGGTGTGGCACATTGTCCTGCATTATTTGGGCATTTCTATGTATTCTCTGGGGTGTGAACATGGTCTGCATTGATTGTGTTTGGTTGACAGCCAGACCTCCTTCCCACCCACCCACCCACCCAGTCAGTTATCCCACCATGGAACGTGCTTGCATTGCAGGGAGTGTAAGTTGTCTCTCAGGATGTCAGTCAGTGGTGTCCTGCTGTTTGTTGGTGCACAGTTGGCAGCAGGGCCTTGTGCTCCCCACAGCAGTAGCCAGTGTCAGCCATCTTGTGAGTCCTTCTCCACTCCCTGTGATGTGAGCATGGTTCAGGGTGGTGTTGATGGGCCAGTTGTGAGGGTGACCAATATCAGTGACTACGACTCCCATCATGCTATTGCCTCCACCCCCTTCCCAGCATGCCCATGCTTCCTTCCTTTTGACTCTGCTTCCCTGTGGGGTGGGCTGGCTGTGCTGACAGGATGGCTGGGAGTGTTGTCCTGGCAGTTTGTTTGGCTAAGAGTCCCAAGAGTGTCCCTGTGCTTCACACAACATAACCCAGGGTGGTGGTGCTTTGTGGGATCTTGTGTTAGGATGGAGGGCATTGCATTCTACCAGGTGGGTACTGTGGAGTTTGTGTTGGGGGGTGTGAGGGGAGGTGCTGGTGACTATGGTCAGTGCTGCAAGTCCCCCTTCCCACCCAGCCAGCCAGATATCCCACCATGGAACGTGCTTGCATTGCAGGGAGTGTAAGTTGTCTCTCAGGATGTCAGTCAGTGGTGTCCTGCTGTTTGTTGGTGCACAGTTGCCAGCAGGGCCTTGTGCTCCCCACAGCAGTAGCCAGTGTCAGCCATCTTGTGAGTCCTTCTCCACTCCCTGTGATGTGAGCATGGTTCAGGGTGGTGTTGATGGGCCAGTTGTGAGGCTGAGCAATGTCTGTGACTACGACTCCCATCATGCTATTGCCTCCACCCCCTTCCCAGCATGCCCATGCTTCCTTCCTTTTGACTCTGCTTCCCTGTGGGGTGGGCTGGCTGTGCTGACAGGATGGCTGGGAGTGTTGTCCTGGCAGTTGTTTGGCTAAGAGTCCCAAGAGTGTCCCTGTGCTTCACACAACATAACCCAGGGTGGTGGTGCTTTGTGGGATCTTGTGTTAGGATGGAGGGCATTGCATTCTACCAGGTGGGTACTGTGGAGTTTGTGTGGGGGGGTGTGAGGGGAGGTGCTTGTGACTATGGTCAGTGCTGCAAGTCCCCCTTCCCACCCAGCTAGCCGGATATCCCACCATGGAACGTGCTTGCATTGCAGGGAGTGTAAGTTGTCTCTCAGGATGTCAGTCAGTGGTGTCCTGCTGTTTGTTGGTGCACAGTTGCCAGCAGGGCCTTGTGCTCCCCACAGCAGTAGCCAGTGTCAGCCACCTTGTGAGTCCTTCTCCACTCCCTGTGATGTGAGCATGGTTCAGGGTGGTGTTGATGGGCCAGTTGTGAGGCTGAGCAATGTCTGTGACTACGACTCCCATCATGCTATTGCCTCCACCCCCTTCCCAGCATGCCCATGCTTCCTTCCTTTTGACTCTGCTTCCCTGTGGGGTGGGCTGGCTGTGCTGACAGGATGGCTGGGAGTGTTGTCCTGGCAGTTGTTTGGCTAAGAGTCCCAAGAGTGTCCCTGTGCTTCACACAACATAACCCAGGGTGGTGGTGCTTTGTGGGATCTTGTGTTAGGATGGAGGGCATTGCATTCTACCAGGTGGGTACTGTGGAGTTTCTGTGGGGGGTGTGAGGGGAGGTGCTTGTGACTATGGTCAGTGCTGCAAGTCCCCCTTCCCACCCAGCTAGCCGGATATCCCACCATGGAACGTGCTTGCATTGCAGGGAGTGTAAGTTGTCTCTCAGGATGTCAGTCAGTGGTGTCCTGCTGTTTGTTGGTGCACAGTTGCCAGCAGGGCCTTGTGCTCCCCACAGCAGTAGCCAGTGTCAGCCATCTTGTGAGTCCTTCTCCACTCCCTGTGATGTGAGCATGGTTCAGGGTGGTGTTGATGGGCCAGTTGTGAGGCTGAGCAATGTCTGTGACTACGACTCCCATCATGCTATTGCCTCCACCCCCTTCCCAGCATGCCCATGCTTCCTTCCTTTTGACTCTGCTTCCCTGTGGGGTGGGCTGGCTGTGCTGACAGGATGGCTGGGAGTGTTGTCCTGGCAGTTGTTTGGCTAAGAGTCCCAAGAGTGTCCCTGTGCTTCACACAACATAACCCAGGGTGGTGGTGCTTTGTGGGATCTTGTGTTAGGATGGAGGGCATTGCATTCTACCAGGTGGGTACTGTGGAGTTTGTGGGGGGGGTGTGAGGGGAGGTGCTTGTGACTATGGTCAGTGCTGCAAGTCCCCCTTCCCACCCAGCTAGCCGGATATCCCACCATGGAACGTGCTTGCATTGCAGGGAGTGTAAGTTGTCTCTCAGGATGTCAGTCAGTGGTGTCCTGCTGTTTGTTGGTGCACAGTTGCCAGCAGGGCCTTGTGCTCCCCACAGCAGTAGCCAGTGTCAGCCATCTTGTGAGTCCTTCTCCACTCCCTGTGATGTGAGCATGGTTCAGGGTGGTGTTGATGGGCCAGTTGTGAGGCTGAGCAATGTCTGTGACTACGACTTCCATCATGCTATTGCCTCCACCCCCTTCCCAGCATGCCCATGCTTCCTTCCTTTTGACTCTGCTTCCCTGTGGGGTGGGCTGGCTGTGCTGACAGGATGGCTGGGAGTGTTGTCCTGGCAGTTGTTTGGCTAAGAGTCCCAAGAGTGTCCCTGTGCTTCACACAACATAACCCAGGGTGGTGGTGCTTTGTGGGATCTTGTGTTAGGATGGAGGGCATTGCATTCTACCAGGTGGGTACTGTGGAGTTTGTGTTGGGGGGGTGTGAGGGAGGTGCTGGTGACTATGGTCAGTGCTGCAAGTCCCCCTTCCCAGCCAGCCAGCCAGATATCCCACCATGGAACGTGCTTGCATTGCAGGGAGTGTAAGTTGTCTCTCAGGATGTCAGTCAGTGGTGTCCTGCTGTTTGTTGGTGCACAGTTGCCAGCAGGGCCTTGTGCTCCCCACAGCAGTAGCCAGTGTCAGCCATCTTGTGAGTCCTTCTCCACTCCCTGTGATGTGAGCATGGTTCAGGGTGGTGTTGATGGGCCAGTTGTGAGGCTGAGCAATGTCTGTGACTACGACTTCCATCATGCTATTGCCTCCACCCCCTTCCCAGCATGCCCATGCTTCCTTCCTTTTGACTCTGCTTCCCTGTGGGGTGGGCTGGCTGTGCTGACAGGATGGCTGGGAGTGTTGTCCTGGCAGTTGTTTGGCTAAGAGTCCCAAGAGTGTCCCTGTGCTTCACACAACATAACCCAGGGTGGTGGTGCTTTGTGGGATCTTGTGTTAGGATGGAGGGCATTGCATTCTACCAGGTGGGTACTGTGGAGTTTGTGTTGGGGGGGTGTGAGGGGAGGTGCTGGTGACTATGGTCAGTGCTGCAAGTCCCCCTTCCCAGCCAGCCAGCCAGATATCCCACCATGGAACGTGCTTGCATTGCAGGGAGTGTAAGTTGTCTCTCAGGATGTCAGTCAGTGGTGTCCTGCTGTTTGTTGGTGCACAGTTGCCAGCAGGGCCTTGTGCTCCCCACAGCAGTAGCCAGTGTCAGCCATCTTGTGAGTCCTTCTCCACTCCCTGTGATGTGAGCATGGTTCAGGGTGGTGTTGATGGGCCAGTTGTGAGGCTGAGCAATGTCTGTGACTACGACTTCCATCATGCTATTGCCTCCACCCCCTTCCCAGCATGCCCATGCTTCCTTCCTTTTGACTCTGCTTCCCTGTGGGGTGGGCTGGCTGTGCTGACAGGATGGCTGGGAGTGTTGTCCTGGCAGTTGTTTGGCTAAGAGTCCCAAGAGTGTCCCTGTGCTTCACACAACATAACCCAGGGTGGTGGTGCTTTGTGGGATCTTGTGTTAGGATGGAGGGCATTGCATTCTACCAGGTGGGTACTGTGGAGTTTGTGTTGGGGGGGTGTGAGGGGAGGTGCTGGTGACTATGGTCAGTGCTGCAAGTCCCCCTTCCCAGCCAGCCAGCCAGATATCCCACCATGGAACGTGCTTGCATTGCAGGGAGTGTAAGTTGTCTCTCAGGATGTCAGTCAGTGGTGTCCTGCTGTTTGTTGGTGCACAGTTGCCAGCAGGGCCTTGTGCTCCCCACAGCAGTAGCCAGTGTCAGCCATCTTGTGAGTC
This sequence comes from Calotriton arnoldi, assembly GCA_963921515.1. Classification (NCBI taxonomy): domain Eukaryota; kingdom Metazoa; phylum Chordata; class Amphibia; order Caudata; family Salamandridae; genus Calotriton; species Calotriton arnoldi. The sequence continues at coordinate 284,851 of CAWUFW010012789.1, read as the reverse complement.
CTTCTCCACTCCCTGTGATGTGAGCATGGTTCAGGGTGGTGTTGATGGGCCAGTTGTGAGGCTGAGCAATGTCTGTGACTACGACTTCCATCATGCTATTGCCTCCACCCCCTTCCCAGCATGCCCATGCTTCCTTCCTTTTGACTCTGCTTCCCTGTGGGGTGGGCTGGCTGTGCTGACAGGATGGCTGGGAGTGTTGTCCTGGCAGTTGTTTGGCTAAGAGTCCCAAGAGTGTCCCTGTGCTTCACACAACATAACCCAGGGTGGTGGTGCTTTGTGGGATCTTGTGTTAGGATGGAGGGCATTGCATTCTACCAGGTGGGTACTGTGGAGTTTGTGTTGGGGGGGTGTGAGGGGAGGTGCTGGTGACTATGGTCAGTGCTGCAAGTCCCCCTTCCCAGCCAGCCAGCCAGATATCCCACCATGGAACGTGCTTGCATTGCAGGGAGTGTAAGTTGTCTCTCAGGATGTCAGTCAGTGGTGTCCTGCTGTTTGTTGGTGCACAGTTGCCAGCAGGGCCTTGTGCTCCCCACAGCAGTAGCCAGTGTCAGCCATCTTGTGAGTCCTTCTCCACTCCCTGTGATGTGAGCATGGTTCAGGGTGGTGTTGATGGGACAGTTGTGGGGGGGCAATATGTGTGACTGCGACTCCCATGATGCTATTGGCTACACTGACTTGGCCAGCATACACAGAATTCCTTCCTTTGAGTGGTCTTCACTGTGTGTTGGTGTTGTTGTGGTGGCTACATGTGTGGATGTGTGTGTTAGTTCTATTTGTGCCACTGCCTAGCTGTAGTTGTGGTTGTGTTTGTACATGTGTTGGCACAGTTGGATGTGACATTTTTGATGGCATGTGTTGTGTTTATCTGACTGACATACACATTTTGGGATGATTCTGTTCTAGTTGCTGTGTAATTGCTATGAGTGCATGGTTTGACTCTCCCCTTGACAGTGATGTGTGTGTTTTGTGGCAGTTTATTGTGTACATTTGTTGTGTACTCACCAGGCTCTGGGATGTTCTCTAGTCCATATACGCTCACTGGCGGAAGGATGGCCCGCACCTTCTCCTCCCAGGGCCTGAGGTATATTGGCTTGGCAGGAGGGCCACTGCCGGTGTGTTGGCTGTTGATGTAGTCTATCTTCAGCAGGTCCCGTACCCTCCTGCGCACGTCATACCACCTGTTCTGGATGTCCGTCTTTGTGCGCCGACATGGTGATTGGGCGTTCACCCTGTTGATGATCCTCTCCCACATCTTGGTTTTCTGCGACATGGGGGTCTGTTGGACCAGAGTGCCAAACAGCTGTGGCTCCACCCTGAGGATCTCGTCTACCATGACTTCCAATTCACTATCTAGGAACTTGGGATTCTTCTTGGGGGCATGGTGATGGGTGGTGATGGTGGGTGATGTGTGTGTTGGTGTGCAGGTGAGGGTGTGTGGGTGTGTGTTGTGCTGGGTGTATGTGAGGTAGGTATTTGTTGGTGTGCTGATGGTGTGTGGCTTGTGTGAGGGATGAGCTGTGGGTGTGTGGTTGCTTTCTCTTGGGTGCTGGCAGTGGAATGGCATTTGCAAAGGCTCATGGTAGTGATTTGTGTCCTTTATATAGGTGGAGTTGTGGGTGTGTCTTTGTTCTCTGTCCCCACCCCCCAGTATTTATTGGCTTGGTAATTGCTTGTTTGGCCTTTTTTTGGTTGATTTTTCCTTTGTGCTGTTTGTGTATGTTGGAAACGTTCTTGTGACCGAGTCGGACCCTGCATTGGTCTCGTACGGTGTTTTCCGTTTCGTTCACGCTGTGTTTGTGCAGTTTTGTATGCTGCGTACGCGTCGGTCGCGGTGTATTGTGTTGCTTCGGCTCGGTTTTGTATGCGTGTCGGTCGTACGGCTTGTCCTCCGTCCGACTCGGTCGTGTTTTCGCGCCTTGCATCGTACTTTGCGGGTTGGAGTTGGCGGGTACGATTCGGTCGGATTTGTTCCGGGTGCGTGTCGGTCGGTTGGATTCGCGTGTTTTTCCGGCCGGATTGCTATTTTCCGAGCGGCTCGGTCGGTCGGCTTGGTTTCCTGACGTGTCGGTCGGATTTATCGCGGCTTGCATCGTACTTGGCGTGTCGGGCGCCACTGGTACGTGTCGGTCGGTAATTTTTCCGGCTCCGAGTCGGTCGGTGCTTTTTCCGGCCCGAATCGGAATCGACCCCATAGTATGTTGATGATGGCAAGATGTATAGAACCGTACCTGCTTACTATTCCTAGTACACAATAATTTTTTCTGGTAAGATTCTGCCTTAATATGGCCCATCTGCTGGTCTCTTACCCATCAACAGCTCACTGTGATAATGGTCTCACAGTCTGTCTATGTGATTTGAACTCATCATAGTTACACTTTTTCTCCTTTTGCCGCCTGTATACCAGACCCAGAAAGTCCATACTTGTCCCACTGCTCAGGATTTTAAATATTAGGCAGTGTAGACCTGCCCTGTTGTACCTCCAACTGTTGCAACCCGAACTGGTGCGTCACACAATTTACAGGTACATTGCAGCTTCTGTTAGATTGCGTAAGATTGTGGGGAAATAAATTGTTATTCTATTGTATGTTCAAAATTTTTAAGGTTATATAACCGATCAAAGGCCTTTTTATATTACATATATTGAACTAGGCAACGATGAGCTGTTAGTATTTTAAAGTACAATCACTTTATTATCATGACTGGACCCTGGGGATTTTACTATGTAATTCTGCTTTCATTTTTTAGCATGTCTAGAAAGGTCATTACAATGCACATGCACTTTCTTGAGTTTAAAATTACTGTATTAGAATTGTGCCACTGATGCTAAAAATATGTTGTTAATTTACACAGTTTATATTGTACTGTAAAGCATAACCCACTCTGATGTTACCGATCTATGTTGCGTCTAATGAGCGACTGATTACTATGAATATATGCGTAGAGATGGAACATTGGTAGCCATGGCATACCAAATGAGGGAGATGAATGTTATTATTGCTATATAATCTGTATAAATTGTATATATGTGCATCTTTTATGGTTTGCTTTTAACCGAATACAGAATATTTACTTACTACTTACTGGAGCATAACACAGCACCAAAAAAATCCAAGTGCCATGCATACTAAAATAGTTGGCAAAGAATAGTAATGAAAGCCATCACCAGCATTTGTACAAGATAAATTATATTATGATCTAATTTTTCAAATTTATTTATTTATTTATAAAGTTTTATATAGCGCGAACATGACCTTAGAGGGTATCAGAGCGCTTTACATAACACTGTTCAGATACATTAGAAGGTAGAGGGTAATATACATACATTCAATGTACAGGTAGACAGTGGTAGGTAAGATAACATATTTTGAAAAACAGTAACGTAAGAAGAGTTAAAGTCTTAGGATGGGAATTTGTTCATTAGAAGCATTTTCACTTCTTTTTGAAGGAGGAGGAGGAAGGGACCTTGCGAACATCTGGTGGTAATGAGTTCCAAATCTTCGGTGCGATACCTGAGAAGGCTCTGCAGCATGTTCTCTTTTTGTGGAAGGATTGTGGTTTCAGTAGTAGTGAGCTAGCGCTTCGCCAATGTCTGCAACCTCCAGACAGCTCTAGCTTTTGTGCTAAGTAACTGGCGGTTTTGGTGTGAAGGGCTTTATGGGTCATGCAGGCGATCTTTAGTTGTGTTCTTGCCTCGTATGGTAGCCAGTTCAATGCTTTTAAGGTCGGAGAAATGTGGTTGTTACTTTTTGTTCCGGAGACCAGCCTGGCCGCAGCGTTAAGTGAGGCCCTCAGCGGGTCCAGCTTGTATTTTGGAAGTCCGCATAGAGTGGTGCATCCGTAATCCAATCTTGGTAACACTAGGGCTTGTACCGCCATTTTTAAGTCAACCTGTGGGAGGAAGGGTTTAAGTTTTCTTAGGATACTCATTTGATGATTAGCTCCTTTGGTGGCGTTACTGATGTGCGCCTGCATATTCAAGTGTTTGTCTAGAGTGATTCCCAATGATTTAGCGGAGCAATGATGTGGGGAGAGCAGTTAAAGGTTGTTAGATGCTTCAGCCAGAGGTCTATCTTTGGTGTGTGGTTGGGGGGGGAGATGAGGAGGAATTCCGTTTTGTTGGTGTTGAGCATGAGATGGTTGCCGGTGAGCCAATTTTGAGTGTTATGCAGAATGGTGTTGAGGGAGATGAAGTCCTCTAGGGAGGAAATTTTCATATACAATTGTGTGTCGTCTGCATAAATGTGATATATAATGTTCACAGAATTCAGCGCGTTTGCCCGGGGTTCCATGATTAGATTGAAAAGGATGGGTGATAGTGCAGAGCCCTGTGGAACTCCTAGGGTGGCCATGGAGGGTTGAGAGAGGGATTGCTTCATCTTGATTCCTTGGGTTCTGTTGTTTAGGAAAGAGGTAAACCATTGTAGTACGGGACCAGAGAAACCCATCCTTTGTTCCAATAGGGACAATAGGTTGTCATGTTTAACCGTGTCGAATCCGGAGGATAAGTCTAGAAGTATCAAAAGACATGATTCATTATGGTCTAGCATTTTTAATATGTCGTCCGTGATGTGGGTGAGTGCTGATTCAGTGCTATGTCCTTGACGGAAGCCAGATTGATGTTGATCTATAAGATTGAAGTTCTCAATGTGGTTGCATAGTTGAGTTTGCACACATTCTTTTAGTAGTTTTGCCAGAGTGGGGATGTTGGATATAGAGCGGTAGTTGTTGAGATCTGAGGAGAGGGAATTGGCTTTTTTTAGTATGGGTGTGACCTGCCCTACTTTGAGGCAGTCAGGTATAGTGCCTTGCTTAAGAGAGGCATTTACAATCTTTGACCATAAGGGAAGAATAGAAGTTTTTTATCATTTTGAATATGGCAGGAGGTAGTGGATCAATGAAGTGATTGGAGGGATTAATCGCTAGAAGGATGTTGTAGATGTCATTTTCAGTGTAGGTTGTCAAGGTGTGCCAGGAGGCATTGTTTTTTGGGACTCCCACCGGTGTAGTAAATTGGCCCTTGACCTGGGAGTAGAATGTAGACTCATGATCGGTAGCTGGTAGAAGAGCATTCTTAGCGTGTAGGTCAAGTTCAATGGTTTTTGTTTTTTCTAAGAAGAAATTGGCCAGGTCCTTGCAGTTCGGGGTAGCAGTCTCTCTTTGTTCTGTAGAATTTGATGAGTTGAGCGATTGTTGTTTAACTATTTCAAATAGTTTTTTGGGACGATTAATGGCTTGGTTCAGCTGAGTTCTAAAGAAGACCGCCTTTGCCTTTAAGATTTTCCTGTTGTAAGTATTCCTCAGTGTTCTAAGGTGATTTAGGTGTTCCATAGAGGGTGCTGATCTCCATATTCTTTCTGCTGATCTTAGTTTGCGTCGGTCAGAGTTCAGACTCTCGTTGAACCATGGTTTAGAGATTTTGGTGGAAATGTTTTTTTGTTGAAGGGGGCTGTTGAGTCAAGTATTTCAAGAATAGTGGAGTTGTAGAAGTCTGTGAGGTCATGGACGTCTACCATGCCTGCTTGGGGGATCAGGTCGGTGTTGCATCGGTTTGCTAGGTCTATAGGGTTAATATTTTGGGTATTCCTTTTCCATTGTTTTGTTTTCATAGGTTGACATCTTTTCGGGGTCATGCTGTGATGGTCAGACCAATCGCAGAGGATGATGGAATCTAATGTGACATTGTTCATTTTTGCTATGATGAGGTCCAATGTTTCTCCCTTGTTGTGGGTTGGACTGTCACAGAATTGGGTCAGATCCTGAGCTGATAGGAAGGATTTAAGACAGTGTACAGTATGATTGTTTGTATTGTTCCAATGGAGATTGAAGTCTCCTAGGTAAATTTGCGACACTTGTGGGTTGTCGTTGGATGTGATGACTTCCATTATCTGTTCCATGAATGGTAGATTATCACCAGGGGGGTGATATATTATGTGGAGTTTGGTAATGATGCAGTTGTTGTTTGTGATGTTGATGCAAAGATATTCCCAGGTAGCTAGAGGGACGATGTCTGTTTGATTAACTGAGATTGTGTTTCGGTAAATGAATGCTACCCCACCGCCATGTTTCACAGTTCTGTCTAAGCGGATTATGTCATGGCTGGGAGGGACCAATAGGTCTAGGATAGGTGAGGAGGAGCTATTTAACCATGTTTCAGTAAGGATAACAATGTCAAGCTCATTTGAGAGGATGAGATCGTAGATGTCGGACGCATGTTTGCTAGCTGATCTGCAATTGAGAAGTACGCCCTTCAGTTTGCTAGTGTAGTGGGTGATGTCTGTCTGCACTATGTCGATATTTTTTAGGTTTTTCCTATTTATCGATCTGTCGTTGTGAGTGGGTTCTCTGTAAGGATTAGTTTGAATGGTTTGTATACTATTCTGTGGAGGCTTGCTATTGTCTAAAGGACTGGAATAAGATAGGAGGAGGTTGCGTATGTCATTGTCAGATAACTCAGCAATTAGTCTCTTGGGACGAGAAGGGTCGTTTGGGGAAGGTATGGTATTATGAATAGTGTACTCGGGGTGAGGTTTTAGGGCGATATATCTGTTCATTTGGTAATTTATTCGGTTCATGGTGGCATTAGTGGCTCTGTGAGAATATAAGAGCTTTTTGGTGATGGTTGATAGATTCTGTATTTCGAGCTTGAGGTGGGATAGGCCGATGGATATCTCATTGAAGCGTGCGATGCAATCAGAGTTAGGACAGCTAATTATGTGTTGAGGTGTGTGTTCTCTTAGCGGGGGAGTCCGCATGTTAGATCCGGTTGGATGGGGATGGCAATATTAGGCTCCAATGGGGTTCTTGTATCTAGTCGGATTGGGGGGGGTCCATTTGGGTATGGGTGATGGCCTGGATAGGTGATAGCATGTGTGGGCCTGTGACATGCGGAAGAAATATGGTCGATGAGTGGTTAATTAAGTCAAGGGATATATGTTCCGAGAGGGAGAGCGACCGTTCATAGATCAGGGTTGTTGGCAAGTCATGGGGGGCCTTGCGGGCCAGTTCAATTGTAGGTGAGTAGAGTGGATTAGCGGGAGAGGATTCATATTTGGAGGGGGTGTGTGAGCATAGGTTTGGCCAGTAGCAGATTGGATCCTTGACCCTTCTGGGCCTGGGGGCCCTGGAATGGTTGGGTCCGGTGTGAAGGACGGGTGGTAGTCGTTGGGGGAATGGCGAGAATTAATTACAGTTGATGTAGTCACGGACCTTTGTGGTGGAGTGGGAACACCGTCAGGACAGTCAGGGTGATTTGTGATGGGAGGTGAGGTCTTCTTGCTCAATGCTTTCTTGAGGATAGGGAAGATCTTGTCTATATGAGCGAGATTTTCATTTGAGGCTTGTATAAGGATATCACCATTGTTGTAAAGGGATATAGTTACGTTCGCATTGCAGAAGTCCGAGGCGGATACCGACAATTTGAGGGCATGTGGGGTTTTCCTAGAATCGGAGATTCGAAGCATGGTGTAGAAGAGATTCCTCCATTGTGCACGCTTTTTGGTGTAGAAGATGAGGTCATTAGTTAGTATACCCTTGTTGGAGCAGGAATAAGGATCTGAAATAAGTGTTTCTGGGTGATTTTTCATTAGGTGTTTGAACTTTGTAGCCACATTTTCGGATAGATTGGGTGGATATTTAATGGTGAAGGCATGTAGACCTGAGGGTTCTAGGTTTGGATCAATTTTTTTATTTTTTTTGTCAAATGACAGGGATCTACATGAGGTTGCTCAAAGACATAACCAGAAAGGTGTGCAATGAGTCAGATTATTATTTAGTGCATTCCCAATATCAAGAGGTTCGTGAAAAGAAAATAAGCATACTTCTAAAATCTTAATCAAAATAAGGAAAGAATGAAAAAACCTCAGAATTTAACAAGTTTTCCATGGTCCCTGCAACAGAAAAAAGTTGAAATTGCAAGACCAACCAACTATGACCGTGGACTACCGTTATCCATAAAGTTAAGAAACTCACCAAAGTACTACAATTGCATTGGTACAAAAATCAGGCTGGCGCATGGGGGTTCTAGTAGCAACTTTATAAGAACCTCCTCCTGGCATTTAATCGCCTCCCAGAATGAAGGCTAATGGAAGAGAAAGCGTGAATTCCATTCTAGACAAAGCAGATTACTGCAATGGATAGCAAACACCACTGTAGCAGAGTCTATGACCTGGTCAATTGTTCAGCTCACAAGGAAAACTCTTTTGGGAGGCGATTAAATGCCAGGAGGAGGTTCTCATAAAGTTGCTACTAGAACAGACAATTTTCAAACAATTAACTTCCTCAGAATTTTACTGAAAAAATGACAAGTTCATGGTTGGAATGCTTGAATTAATTTCAGTCACTGCCAATCGCTCTGGGCCGCATTCCAATCCAGAGTTTTAATGCCCACCATGCCACCTCAGTTTGGATCCAGCCATATGCAAATCAGTCTTAGCCCTGCTCCCTATAGGAGCAATTCAGCCCAAACTGCCAGTCCAGATCTTTCCTGAATGGGAACACAAGCAATGTAGGACGTGTTTCACTCTAGTAAGGGCTCTTCAGCCAGGTATAGCTTGGTTTCAGTGACACAGTGAGCCTAGGACCCATGTCTGGGCATACCCGGCGCAGTTAGGGCGTCAAATGCAAAAACAACAAGATGATGGATGGAATGCTTGATTTAATTTCAGTATCTGGCATTCAATCCAGCCACATCCTAATCCATTGTTTTTATGCCCACCATGCCAGCTCAATTTGGACCCAGCCATATGAAAATTAGGCTTGACCCTGCTCCTTATGAGAACAGTCCAGCCTGACCTGCCAGGCAAGGCGTTCCCTGAACTGGAAAACAAGTAACCTAGGCCTGGTTTCGCCCTGGTTAGGGCTCTTCAGCCAGGTATAGATTGGTTCAAGTGGCACAGTGAGCCAGGGACCCACTTCTGGGCATACCCGGCACAGTTAGGGCATCAAATGGAAAAACAACAAAGTGATGGATGAAATTCTTCAATTATTCTCAGCCATTGGCAATCACTCAGGCTGCATTACAATCCATCGTTTTTATGCCCACCATGCCACCTCAGTTTGGACCCAGTCATATGCAAATCAGTCTTTGCCCTGCTCCTCATGGGAACAGTCCACCCTAAACTAGCAGGCCAGGTTTTCCCTGAACTGGCACATAAGCAACCTAAGACCGATTTTGCCCTAGTAAGGGCTCTTCAGCCAGGTATAGCTTGGTTCCAGTGGCACAGTGCGCCCGGGACCCATGTCTGGGTATTCCCAGTGCACTTGGAGAGTCGAATGCAAAAACAACAAGGCGATGGATGGAATGCTTGAACTATTCTCAGTCACTGGCAATCGCTCAGGCTGCATTCCAATCCATCGTTTTTATGCCCACCATGCCACCTCAGTATGGACCCAGCCATTTGCAAATCAGTCTTTGTCCTGCTCATCACTGGAACTGTCCATCCCGATCTAGCAGGCCAGCTCTTCCCTGAACCGGAACACAAGCAAACTAGGACCGGTTTTGCCGTAGTTAGGTCTCTTGCCAGGTATAGCTTGGTTCCAGTGGCACAGTGCGCCTGGGACCCAAGTCTGGGCATAGCTGGTGCACTTAGGGCGCAGATGCAAAAAACAACAAGGTGATGTATAGAATGCTTGAATTAATGTCAGCCACTGGCAACCGCTCGGGTTGCATCTCTATCCATCTTTTTTATGCCCACCATGCCACCTGAGTTTGGATTTAGCCATAAGCAAATCAGTTTTGAAACTGCTCTTCATGGGAACCGTCCAGCCTGAACTGCCATTCCAGGTCCTTCCTGAACCAGAACACAAGCAACCTAAGACCGATTAAGCCCTAGTTAGGGCTCTTCAGCCAGGTAAAGGTTTGTTCCAGTGCCACAGTGAGCCCGGGACCCACGTCTGTGTATGCCTGGTGCGCTTATGGCATCAGATGCAAAAACAAGATGGTGATGGATTGAATGCTTGAATTAATCTCAGCCATTGGCAATCGCTCGGGCTGCTTCCCAATACATCGTTTTTATGCCCACCATGTCGCTGGAGTTTGGATACAGCTGTATGCAAATCAGTCTTTGTCCTTCCCCTTATGGGATAATTCCAGCCCGAAGTAGCAGGCCAGGTCTTCCCTGAAAGGGAACACAAGCAGCCTAGGACTGGTTTACCCTATTTAGGCCTCTTCAGCCAGGTATAGCTTGGTTCCAGTGGCACAGTGAGCCCAGAACTGACATCTGGGCATACCCGGCGCGCTTAGGGTGTTAAATGCAAAAACAACAAGATGATGGATGGAATGCTTCAACTAATCTTAGCCTCTGGCAATCGCTTGGGCCGCATCCCAATCCATCATTTTTTTGCCATCTCAATTTGGACCCAGCCATATTCAAATCAGTCTTGGCCCTGCTCTTCATGGGAACCGTCCAGTCTGAACTGCCAGGCCAGGTCTTTCCCTGCATGGGAATGCAGGCAACCTTGGACCAGTTTTGCCCTAGTTTGGGCATTTCAGCCAGGTATGGCTTGGTTCCAGTGGCACAGTGAGCCCGGGACCCACATCTGGGCATACCCGGCACAATTAGGACATTAAATACAAAAACAACAAGGTGATGGATGGAATGCTTCAATTAATCTCAGTCTCTGGCTATCCCTCGGGCCGGATCACAATCAATCACTATTATGGCAATCATGCCACCTCAGTTTGGACCCAGCCCTATGCAAATTAGTCTTGGCCCTGCTCCTCGTGGGAACAGTCCAGCCCGTACTAGCAGGTCAGGTCTTCCCTGAACCGGAACACAAGTAACCTTGAACCGGCTTCTCCCTAATCCAAACTGGGTCCAAACTGAGGTGGCATTGTTGGGAAATACAATAGATTGGGATGCGGCCCGAGAGATTGCCAGTGGCAGAGAATTATTCAATTATTCCATCCATCACCTTGTGTTTTCCACATTTGACGCCCTAAATGCACCGGATATGCCCAAATGTGGGTCCCGGTCTCAGTGTGCCACTGGAACCAAGCTATACCCAGCTGAAGAGCTCATAACAAGGGCAAAACCAGTCCTGGGTAGATTGAGTTCTGGCTCAGGGAGGACCTGGCCTGGCATTTCGGGCTGGACTGTTCTTGTGATGAACAAGGTCAAGACTGATTTGCATATGGCTGGGTCTAAATTGAGGTGGCATGTTGAGTGAAAAACGAGGGATTGGGATAAAACCCTAAGCGATTGCCAATGGCTGAGATTGACTCAAGCATTCCATCCATCACCTAGTTGTTTTTGCATTTGACACCCTAAGTGCACAGGTATACCCAGACATGGGTCCCGGGCTCACTGTGCCACTGGAACCAAGCTAGAAGAGCCCATAACAAGGGCAACACCGGTCGTGGGTTGCTTGAGTTCCAGTTCAGGGAGGACCTGGCCTCACAGCTCGGGCTGGACTGTTTCCATGAGGATCAAGGTCAAGACTGATTTGCATATGGCTGGGGATAAACAGATGTCTTGTGGTGGGTGAAAAACGAAGGATGCCGCTCGAGCAATATCCAGTGGCCGAGATTAATTCAAGCATCTCATCCATCACCTTGTTTTTTTACAGAATTTTAATGCCATTCATTTTTCAATTCCAAGAAACATAGGCCACTGCCACCTGCTACAAATCCTACCACCTGTGGACATAATTACAATCTTTCCATCTCTCCATGGAGAAGTAGAACAAATATAGTCAGTGTCACTTGCACTACACAGATCTGTTGGATCTGGCCTTTTTTTGCAGCATACCACCAGATTTTTTTCTTTTTTGCTGAAACTGTTTTTGTTAATTATGCAGACTCTGTGTACTTTACAAATGCTAACCAGTGCTAAAGTGCTTGTGCTCTCCCCTTCAAACATGGTAAAATTGTCCTACACCTAATTGGCACATTAAATGTACTTGTTAGTTCCTAGGAAGTGGTACTACATGGACCAGGGCCTGTAAATTAAATACTACTAGTTGGCCTGCAGCACTTATTATGCCACCCGCTAAAGTGTCTTTTTAAAGCATGTCTCAGGCTTGTCACTGCTGCCTACATTGCAGTTTAAACTACCATTTTGACCTGGTAAAATAAACATTTTCCCAGGCCTAAACCTTCCTTTTTATTATTTATGTCACCCCTTAGGGTGAGCTCTAAAGGCTCTTAGGTTAGGGTACATTGAATATAAAAGATAGGGCATGTGTAATTACGTTTTAGATCTCCTGGCAGTGAATAACTCTCAAAGATGTTTTTTACTGTTGTAAGTCATATCTCTCCCATTGACTAACATTGGGTTACATTATAACCTTTGATAAGTGACATCTTTAGATTGTGAGCAGATAGAGATATGCTGTTTATACTCAAATTAATTATAATTTAACATCGTTTTTAATGGTGAAGTCGGATTTTAAGTCACAATCCTGAAAATTAAACTTTTAGAAATTTGGCATTTTCTTGTCCTAACCATTTGTACCTTCTGCCCGTGTCCTGGGTCACATGTTTGTGATTGGCTCTGCATTTGGGGTTTGTGTATTACTTCCAGGCAGTAACACACAGGGGGCTTAAGTGTGGGCAGAATGGGACATCCTGGCAGGATGACTGCGAGGGGCCATACCCAGCCCCACTTACATCTCAAAGGGCTTTACCTCCTGCACACAAAAGGACTCTGACACCAGGCCTGCCCTGTCTTTTGCCACCCCGGACAGATTGGAGCCTTGACAGGGGAAAGGGAAGAACTTTCCAGAACCAGATTTGGGGATAGGACAGGGTATTCCCCACACACAAAGGCTGGCACCAGGTATAAATATTGGACCTCTAGAGTGACTCATCAGAACACTCCTGTAACAGTGAACATTACAGAAGGACTGTCCTCCTGCCGGTGGACAACACTGGTGCTTGAGGGCTGCCTTGCTGTCTGAAAAGAAAGACTGGACCTGCTTACCTTCATCCTAGTCTAACCTAAGTGACTCCAACAGTCAGGTGGCTGAACTCCTGTTTGAGCTATAGGGCCATAATAGGCTCCAGAGGCTACACTGCAACTGCCCAGCTTACCTGCTGGAACTGGACCTTCCTGGACTTGCAACTGGATGTGCTTGAGTCCTGCTGGACTCTGCTGGAGTAGGTTTCTCATACCCAAGAGGTGCCCCCCAGGTCCTGGACCCTTGCTTGGCATCAGTCTGAGCTCCTCCCTGGAAGAAAAGGTGAAATGCTAAAGTTTGGGCACTTCCTGTCTGTGAATATGCCCCTTCACACTGAAACTCTATAGTTCACAACGACCGCCAACGTGAAGCTCCGGTGGATAGCTGCTCTTCGTGCTACAGTGACCACCAGCGATGCCTGGCAATGCGAGAACTGAACTTTGCACTACAGGAATGACAGCCCACCTGCTCTTCCAGCTACAGCGACAACCATCTGCGACACTCTCCCTGCTCCTTGTGGCCTCCTCCACCACAAACAGATTCCTCATGCCGGACTTTGAGAATTTAACTCTTTCAGTGGGATTAGCCTAGTCCCTGTATCCAACCCTTGCTTCGTCGCAGTTGGCCTGAACTTGTGACTTTCTCCCAGTCTAGCACAACCAGATGACCTTGAGTGGTGCTTGGTGCTTTTCGGTACTATTTCTAATTCAAACTTTAAAAATTGATATCTCTGGTTTTATTAACTTGATTTTTATTGTTTTTATATATTAAAATATTCTCTATTTTTCTAAATTGGTTTTGGATTTTCTCGTAGTGTCTTTCCTTTTTTTTACTGTTTGAGCACTGCATAACCAATTTTCACATTGCCTCTAAGTTGAGTCTCACTACTCTGTGCCTAGCTACCAGAGAGTTATTTAGTCCCTTTGATGATTCACCCTGACAAGGACGGTTGATTTTTATTTGAGTTAGGTTCCAACCCCTTTAAACTAATACTCCAATTTCTTACAATTACCCATTTTCTGCTATTTCATAAAGTGGTGCAGCACATGATAGTGATGGCCAATAATGCCAAACAAAATTGAATAATACATTAAAGGTTGAGATGGTGAAATAGACAAAAGTGAGATAGAATGGTCACCTTCCCAGGAGTCGGTCTGTCCTACAGGACAGTCTAGCAGTGCCAAAAGGACTGGTATTATAGGTCAATGTGTAGGCAGGTTTTGTAGCTGCTTGTGGTCCTGTTTTATTGTGTGGAGGGCCTGTTTTTAATATTGATTTTCCTGATATTACTAAGCCTGGGCGGAGTTCACAAAGTTTCACTCCACGGAACTCCGCGAAGTGGCAGAAAAACTCAGCTGCGCTCTGTGGAGTTCCACCAGCGGCGGAGTCTAATAAGTTGCGTTGCTCGCGCTGATTTTTAGTGACAGGAGTTTGTCTCGCGCTCTAAAATCAGCGCGAACGGCACTTTGCCTTGTGCCAGAGGGCGCTGCTGTTTTCTGCCACTCGAGTAGACATTCTACTCGAGCAGTAGCTTCCTCAACACGAGGGGCAGACATCTCAACCAGAGCGGTCGCGACCTGCTGCCAATGCCCACGATGAGAAATCTCGCCAGGAGGAGGTCTAGCGAGTTATTTTTCTTGCAAGCGCTCGCCAACTTACTGTTGGCGAGCCGCTCGAGAGGAAAAACTCTGCTCCACGTCACTTCGCTGAGTTTTTCGGAACTCCGCTCTCTGCAAGGAGTGCTGAGTTGGCAAAACTCTGCGAAATCCGCTGGCGGAGCGGAATTCTGCACCCACCCTTAGATATTACCACAAGCATTGCATTCAACAAGCACAAATGCATGCAGTCTCCTATACCTTGTAAAACGCCTATACAGTGTGCAGTGCTTAATTTGAAAAAGAACAAGTGCCAGTACCCAAATCTCTTCTTAGAAGCCGTGGCCAGAGCAAGTAAATGTCAGGATGCGAAATACCAGTGCTTTGTAGTCTTGAATCCACCTCCTGCCTCTTTAATCCACTGTCAGACAACCCCTGCCCCTTTATCTTACAGGCTCATGCTTTCTCCCTTTGCTGTAGGTTTTCATCTTTCTTTTCTTCCTACTTTCCTCTTTGTGTGTTTTTACCTATCTTGCTCTCTATACATGTCCAATGATTAACAATAAGTGCTAGCCCACAAATATGAGTTCTAGTGGGCCTCACCAGCTCAATTAAACACTCACAACATGTCTTCACAAGTTCAAAACTGCCCCACTTTGCAAATACAGGCTAGAGTTATTACTCCTGATTCGCTAATGAAGCTGCTGTTATTTTTGGTGCTATGCCTATGTTCTGTCTCAGTCCCAACTTGCCAGGAGCTTCTCATAAAGTGGGGGCTCTGAGAAATTGCCCACTTTCCCCAAGACTTGGAATGTTCATTATCAGAGAGTTCCGCTTTGCATGTAAAAGAATGTGTCTGAGCTGGGTGTTTAACTCACCCCTGCTTATCCATAACATGGTGTGGCGCATAACAGTGGTGCTTCGCGTCCATGTAGTCACAAGGCCTATGCGTGGTTTGAACGATAAAAACTAAAAACAATCTTTACTGAATTTTGTAAATATGGCCCATGGCGAAGTACATATAGCTAGGATTTGCACATTGGATTTTGTTCTAAAAAGAAAAGCTATCTGTGACGAGCCCTATCAGTGGCATAACTCAAAATGATGGGACCCACTTGCAGAATGTGATTTGGGGCCTCTAAGTTTCCCATATCTCACTGATATTAATTGACCTTGGGCTGGATGAGGGCTGTAGAGTGCCCCCTGGCCTCTACGATACAATGTATCGCACATCACAGTCCAAGGCCAGGGCATGGCCAGAGGGTATAAATAAAAGATAAAGTGATTGCTTGTGGTCACTCCACGATACCCCTTTGCAATACAGTGTGTGTGTATCCCGTTATTTGCTGTCCCCTGATTTATGCAGCGGTCTTGCAAGCTCCTGTGCTGAACCTCACACTGTTGGCGAGAACAGTGAAAACCACGTGTTGTGAGGACTTCTGTGACTGAAGCAGTGCTCAGCCTGCAACACAAGGGTGCATACAGCTGGTGTACACCCTGGCGGCAGGCAGGCAATCCGTGAGGTGCACTGGTGGTCAGACAGAAAACAGTGCCTCACCCACAGGTGAGAGATGCCGAGCTCCAAGCCGCGAGACCGCACCAGAGCCTACTCGGTGTGCCCCTCTCTCCCAACGGTCATCTGAGCAGCAACAGAAAAAAAAGAGGAAAGGGACAGTGAAGACACCTGGGGACGCAGCTCTTGATATAGTAAATAGGCCAGGCGTGGCTGGTGACAACGCAGCAAAGCCACCTGGGGACTGCTGAACACACCGCACCCAGTGCGAAGACGGCCTACGCCACGAGGGTGTTCGCCCAGCGCCAAGGTCTGTAAAGGCACCTGGCGAAGAAAATAAGAAAACGTAATAATAAAAAAGACACCATCTGGTCAGTCGGAACCGATCTGGACTCTCTTGGGGGCACGCGCACATCAGTGAATAGGCATTGTCCAGTCTGTCATCAAGCATAGGCAAGTGCAAGCCCAAACCAAAGGAAAGAAAGTGCTAGGCCCACAAAAGTCACTGAAAAGAAGAAGACAAGCACTGGTGACTGCTAGCAATTGAGTGGGTGCGCCAGAAAAGAAAAGGTATGACACAGCAGGGCTCCCAGAGAACATTTGGGTCACAGAAAAAGGCCTACCTTCCAGCCAGTGGAAGGAAGAACCACAGCAAATGCCTATCACATGCACACCACACACCCGTCGGAAGGGCCCTTCCCCGAAGCGATGAGTGGCGCATAGGAATGCATGCTCACACAAACAATATCTGACCAACCACAGAACACTGCACCACCCGCCCCTGCACATTGCACGCAATCCTCTGTCACAGCAATGCCACCATTTAGCCAATTAGTAGAACTTGCCACAGCCGATCATGCTGGCGCTAATGGATTGGGCACCTGCAATGCTACTTTCGCGCCACGCATGAAACGGATGGAGCAGTGTAGAGACCCATGATGCTCCACGTTGGTGGTGCAGAACTATTTGACCTATTCGAACACCTCCCCTGGAGGAGAGAACAACTTTGATGCCCCAGTGGCTGCATTGAACTGCCACTTTGATCACCAACTCAACCCTGACTACGAGAAATTCAAACTGAGGCAGGCCTGGCACACCGATGACGAATCCGTAGATGTCTTCTACGCACAGCTGTGCAAATTGGCAAGCACATGCACTGACGTCAACCAACCAGATGAAATCAGGGCCCAGCCGATCCAAGGCTGCCAGTAATCAGTCCTCTGGAATTAATACTGGACAGACAGGCATCTCCCTAGACAACATGCTGATACTGGCAAGATCCCATGATTTGGCAGACAGTAGGGCCGTGGACATGGAAGCGGCGTTGGCGAGAGGAGCGTCCCACTGGTAGGTGCAACCCGGGAGATAAAATTAAAGAGGAGCAAGTCAACACCATCAAGAGACGCTGCACAAGTCCCTACAGTACCACAACACACAAGCAACCTGAAAAAGGATGCAGCAGCTGCGGTCTGACACACCAGACGACAAATGTGTGCCTGGCACAAGGGAAAGCCTGCTTGTAGTGTGGACTCATGAACTATTTCATCAAGGTATGCTGGAGCAGTGGGCAAAGCACAAGCGCATGATACAGAGGGTGAGGGCTTTCAACCCACGGCTTGCCCAGACGTGGGTCCTGGGCTCACTGTGCCACTGGAATCAAGCTATCCTGGCTGAAGAGGGGTGAAACCCCGAAACCGGTCCTAGGATGCTTGTTTCCGGTCCAGGGAGGACCTGGCTTGGCAGTTCGGGCTGGACTGTTCCCATGAGGCACAGTGTCAAGACTGATTTGCATATGGCCAGGTCTAAACTGGGGTGGCATGGTGAGCAAAAGAATGATGGATTTAACCCAGATCTCTTGACTGGGGGTGAATGTTTTGATTTGTTCTGCATTCCGTCCATCAATTGTGTGTCTTTTGCTTTCAACCCTACGCCAGCTATCCCTTGAACGCTTGTACTCTGCACATCGACCAGAACCACAATGCGCCCGGCAATGAAGACAATGACCATATTCACCATCTTGTTTGCGGGGAGGGAGAGCCATCGCAAGCGGCACCCACCGATGTGCACAGCAGACGTCGAAGACAGCCCAGCCATAGCATTCATAGTCACTGGTACCTCCATAAACGTAATGGATTCAACCCAATTCCACAAAATCAAGCCACAACTGAAACTGACAACCATAAAGGCCCAAATATACATGTATGGAGACACCGAACTGCTAAAGCTGAGAGGCGTTGTAGATGTGATGGTGAAGACTGAAGGGAAAACAACTCGTCCCTGATTCTATGTGACCAGAAGTGGCACGGGCACTCTTGTTGGTTAGGGCTAGTCTTCCTTGCTCGGCAGGTTCATGGCTCGCATTCCACAAAAATCATCCAAGAATTCCCACAGCTATTCGTAGGGCTGGGGCATCAGAAAGACCTGAAGGTAAAGCTTCACATTGACGAGACTGTGAGAACGGTATCACTCAGCCACAGGAGAGTGCCGTTCCACCTGCGTCCCCTAGTGGAGAAGAAGTTAGATAACGCAAACAGCAGGGAGTGATTGAGAAAGTAACCGGGCCCACCCCGAGGGTCTTGCCTCTCCTGATAATCCCCAAGCAACCTGGAGCCATAAGACTATCAATTGACATGTGGCTCCTGAACAAAGCCATACACAGGAAGCAGCATATCAATCCCACAGGTGACGACATAGTGGCAGACCTCAGTGGGATCAGGTGGTTTTTGAAGCTAGACCTCAATGTAGGATATCACCAGCTCAAGCTTGGTGATGCTAGCCAGTATATAACCACCTTCTCAACACATATGGGTCTTTGCAGATACAGACACCTAAACTTCGGAATATCAGCAGCAGCAGAGGTGTTTCAAAATATCATCCAGGAAACGCTTTCTGGGCTGGTTGGAGTGCTAAATATTAGCAACGACATTTTGATATATTCCGACACACTAGAAGACCATCATGTGTGGCTGGGGGTGACCCTCAAGAGGTTAGCGGACTGTGGGCTAACCCTCCACAAGCAAAAGTTCTCGTTCTACACCAACTCAATTGAGTTCTTTGGAGACAACTTCTCAAGTGAAGGGCTACAGGTGGACCCGAAGAAAGTTGAAGCGATCAGGAACGCAGCCGTCCCACAAAATGTGTCAGAGGTGAGAAGCCTCTTCTGCATGGCCAACTACTGCGGGCGCTTCATTCCAGGTTTAGCCTCTCTGTCAGAGCCGATGCTGACATTAACAAGACATGACATTCTGTGGGACTGGGACACACGAGCTAACCTGGCATCCCCGATGAAATAAAGATGGACAATTAACGCCCATTCCAGGGGCGGGAGTTTCAATCATACATACGCAGCCTGAATGTCAAACACCGAAAAGTGACTCCACAGTGGCCCCAGGCCAATGGAAAGGTGGAGCGCTTTATGCGCACTCTGAATAGGGTACTGTGGATCGGAGTGGAACAAGGGGAAGATGCAGAATGCTGCCTACACTGTTTTATAGGGGCCTACCGGCAAACACCACACAGCTCCATGAGATGCTGCCAAAGTGTACTCCTGATGCAGAGATACACTTGCGACATCATTCCCCCAGGATCCAGCTGGAGCCCAGCCGTTATCGACACACAGGCCACTCAGGAGAAGAGGAAGATCACGAATGACCGGGCTAGTCGAGATCACAAGGCCGTTGTCCCAGATCTGAGAAAAGGACACAAGGTGATTATGAGAGACCGACACACAGGGTGGAAGTTCTGCAGGGCATTTGAGAAGGTGTGGGAAATCGTCAATATCCAGGGAACAATGATCACCGTCCAGTGAGGCCTGTCCACTGTTCCAGGAATGTCTCCTGGTTCAAGAGGATTAGGTTGCAATCGATGGAAGCGGACAACTGTCAAGAAGCAGTGGACGAGGCACTGGAGGTCAACATGGCGGCACCTAGCCCTCGACAAAACACGACACAAGTGGAGCCATGCCGGACAGCACCAGCCCCTAGAGGGACAGGCCCTCGGATGTCCATGAGTCCAAGGGGCATGAGTGATCATACGTCAATGAGCCAGGAGTCAAATGGCAGAAGCAAGAGGTATTAACTCTGGCCCAAGCCTGTACCGAGCCTGAGGCTAAAGGACTTTGTTATTTATATTCCAAAGTAATGAGAGCCCGGTTCGTTCCGTTTTAGTACAAGTTGGAAGGGATGTAGAATGCCACTCAGCGGCTACCATACAATTATTGCACCTCACAGTGCAAGGGCCGGCCGCGGCCCGAGGGAATAAATGAAACACAAAGTGATCGCTCGTGGTCACTCCACGATACCCCTTTCAATACACTGTGTATGTCTCCCATTATTTGCTGTCACCCGATTTATGCTGCGTCCTTGCCACATTCTGTGCCGAACCTCACAGGGGCTCCCTGAAGACTGCCCCTCCCGCCCCCAATCCGCAGGTGCTGCAGACTGCAGCGTCGGATTGGTAACGCGGGCACTCGGGCATTGCCCGGAGGGCCGGTATCCGAATTCCAGCTGTGGGCTTCTTTTTTGAGCAGCCTGGGGGGCCGATTTGGGCGGTATTTGCTGTCACCCGATTTATGCTGCGTCCTTGCCACATTCTGTGCCGAACCTCACAGAGGCTCCCTGAAGACTGCCCCCTCCCGCCCCCAATCCGCAGGTGCTGCAGGGGCCTAATTTACACCCCTGCGTCACATTACAGTCAACCCAACATAGAACAAAAAGCAAGCCAGATAGTTTCCATCCATACAGTCCCCTAGTAAGATCGGCCTTTGTGATTGATACCATTAATTCCATACTTTCTTCTATGAGTCACTTTCTGAGATTGAAAAGGGTTGTTTATTGGTCATATTTAATGTATATTGTTGAATTGGTGACATGAAAACTGTGGCGTGTCCCCGTGCCTGAGCAAACATTGGCAGATTTGTCCGTCAAAGTGTCTTACATGACAAAAACACAGGTATTAACATTTATACACGTTCGTGAGATTGCAGTGTCGCAGCTAATAACTGACCGTGCCCAGTTTTAAATCGCTAACGTAAATATGTTGAAATCAGTTTACAAGATAGAAATGGCAGGAAGCATGACACTTCTGAAAGCCGTAACTCGCAGGCAGCGTCTTCGTAAAACCACTACCCTTCGAACAGATGTCAGATACTAAGGATGTCCGCCTCCAGATCATATTCCTGCTGCCAAGTCTCGCGAGCCTCTCGTCAGAAACTGTTGCTATTAATGTCTGTGTACGCTCCAATTTACATGCGGAAAGAGCCGGATACGCACCCCATCTGCAGAAATAAAGCAAGTTGACAGTTTAAAAGTGCACATTACTATACTGGGTAAGTGCGAATCTTTTTTTTTTTTTTCATTTTCCTCTGTAGATTATACGTGTAAGTGACGTGGCCGAGAATGTTTGTTTGTTTCATCAAGACTCGGTAATAGTGGTTTTCGGACACTTGCCGCTGGTCACAAATGACCCACAGAGAAAAGAAGAGAAACGTGTTTTTTGAAGGAGGTTATTTTTAGGGAGCACAGGAACACATGCTGTTTTCATTAGAATGTGGACCAGGAAAAATAATGTTATTAGTAATGATCATAATAATAAATTGTTTTGCATAGCGCTTGGCACCGCACTTCTGACACTAAACGCTGTAATGAGACGATCTGCTCTGCAAAGACGCTGATGCAATTGTTTTGAGTGTTTCTGCCTTTTAACCCACACATTCACCCTGAGTGAAAAAAATAAACTTTATTGTACATTGTGTCCCTTCCACAAACACAGATTTGATGTTCTGGGAACTGAATCAACGGCACATTCAATCGTTTACTTTCTTATTATTGTAATAAGCTCATGATCTGCTAAAGATCTATATATCCACAAGAAGATTGCTCTCCAGTACTTTGATAGTCATGTGAAATATGGATTTTAATTGTGCACTCTCCTCTGCACGTGCACCCGGCTGTCATATATAGGTCTGGAGAAAGTGTAATGAAAATACGTGTTGCCTTTTTAAGTCTGCTGTAAAACCGAAACACTAGACGTGTGGCATGTATTCTAATATTTAAATAATGTAGGACATGCAGAGAGACATTGATTAAAAGCACTTGCAAACGCAAAAAAAAATGTCTTCGAATATAAGACTGTTTATAATTAATACAGTTCTGCCTTTTAATAGTATCGCTTCATTATGATAATTTCATGCACGTTAGAATGAACCTACTGCATAGCCAGACAAAAGATGTCCTCTTTAGAGATAGCGTGGTCCCCACGGGGGTAACTGTGACACGCTGTAGCGTACACCGGCTCACGCATTACCCTGCGAATTCACTCTGCTCTCTGGGTTTTCCCTCTCAGGGAACATGGAGAATTACGTACTGTGGCGCAGTCACTCAGCTGTACCAACAGAGACATCAGCGCTGCTTCTGGGGAGAGCGAAACGCTGCTTGTTAACAAAGAATTGTCTGTGCTCAGTGACAGAATATTGTTTACAACTGAGCAGCACGAGCACAACCCTTGATAAATATATTTAGCAGCTAGAAGCTACGAAAAAAACCTGCTTTTTTGTTGAACTGCATTTGGAATGAGCCACAATGCAGCTGTGCACATTCGTGGATATGCCAAAATGCCTCAAATACGGAATAGAAATCACAATTACATCTGCTGACTATTAAATTCAAGACGCCATTTTATTGTGGAGAAATTGGGATGTTCGCCATTAGCCTGTACATATTTTTATGACAAATTTAAAATGATGTCATCATGGGCATTTCATTGAGTGCTCTGGCTAGACTACTCGGATGGCCCGGGAGACCCCTTAAAGTGGCATACGACGGTGAATTATGTCACAATATCCCAAAATCCCAGCCAACAACAACAACAAAAAATTCTAGAAATCTTATTTTCGGTTTTAATAGTAAAGCAGGACTAGGTAAAGATTACTTTTGTCTTCACTGAATGGCCACTTTAAAGGTTCAACAAGACTAAAAAAAGAAATTTTGGATTTCACAGTGTGTTGTAATTAATAATCATCAAATACTGAAAAAAGATTAAAACTATTTTTTATTGCTATCGGGCTTTATATAGAAAGGCTCATTAGTCATGGAAGATAAAGTACCCTAAAAAAAAAAACATTAAAGAGAGACAATATTTTTGACAGTGAAGACATACCTTAAACACAAATACAACATAAATGGAATTTAAAGAGCCACTCTTTTTGGTATGTTTGTGTAAACATATAGTGGCAATGACACACAAGAGGTATTGGCAATGCCAGTAGGTCTGGCTTTAAAGGAATATTATATGGTAATTGAAGCATTTCAAGTATATATCATGGGAATGGGTATGTATCTGCATGGAAGCAAAGAACTGTAGAATAATATTGGTGTAGGTTTAAAGGTCAAGTCAGATTTGCACTGCCAAGCCAGACCTAAAGATCCATGTAGGTTATTGACTACCCCTCCCATCTGTGCTGCTGCCAGAGAACCCCCCACCATAAATCATCTAGTTATCTAAGACACTTTAATAGCATTACAAAGTAAGCTGTGTGCCCCTGAAAGTTCAAGCCCAATCAGCTTGATAAATAAACAAAATGATCACAGCTGTGTGGAGGGCAAGCACTTCTTTAGTGAAAGCGCACAACTTTTGCCCAGTCAAAACACATAGTCCTGGCTCCCAACATGTGGCAGAGGTAAAGTCTCGATAATAATGGTATTTCATTTAACATAGCATTATTTTGGTTACAAACCTTTAAAAGCGCAGGTAAAAATCTCATATAAAGCATCAATACATAATCATATTATCTAAAAACAGTTAAAATCATTTCCATGGTTCCTTAGCATGCGACAATTAAATGACAATCCAATATCAGATAGAGAACACAAACAACCTTATAGAGCATAACTATCCATCATCATTACATTTCCAAGGCCGCAATCTTTGTTCAATTCTACAGTAGTTTAAATAATCTGCGGAAGGATTACAAGAAAACGCAACTCTCTCAACTAATCATTGCAAACGTAGTGTGCCTTGAAAGCTCATGCCTTTCTTTTTCTGAGCAAACCCAACTGCAAGCAAAAACATCTTACACTGAAAACTATAATATAGTGAGCAAAATAAGGATGGATTTAACCCAGATCGCTTGAATGGGGGTGAATGTTTGATTTGCTCTGCATTCCGTCCATCATCTGTGTGTCTTTTGCTTTCTTTTTCTGAGTAAACCCAACTGCAAGCAAAAACATCTTACACTGAAAACTATGCACAGGAAAGTGTCCGTTTTGAGGATCCTTAGTGCTTCTTGGTATTTCCTAAATCCTAAAATGGATCCATTTCCTTCTAGGGTTTGTGTAGGTAGGGCAAAAGAATAATATGTGAGCCTGATTTTCTTTGGTATGTAAATTACACAAATTACAGTTTGTATCCACCAAGTCGCTATTGTCAATTATCCACCTCGATGTATACTCTCTAATTTGAAGAGTGTCATAGTGGAACTTCAAGTATAGTGATTTGGCCAATTGGGGTTGAACATCATCCAAAAAAAGATTCAAAATGTCAATAGGCTTAAATAATAAACATTGATATAGGTCACGAAGTCCCAGTAGATGAGCTTTAACTGCCTTTTCGAGTGTGCTGGCAAATCTTGGGGATGACTCTAAAAGAAGCCCAGACCCAATCGGGCACAGCAGCACTCAGCATGTTGGGTCCAAGGAAAGCTACACGATTCATCTATCTTCAAAAGTTCCATTAACCACTCCTTATAACAGCTAAATTCCTGTGTGGTCCATAATCTCACTCAGAATACTAAGGGTCTCAGGGCCACTAAGTGCTCCATTCTCTTGAGATCAGTATCTTGGTATAAGGGGGTAAGAGGAGTCCTAGTAGGGAGACACAGTAACAATCATATTAACTTATTCTCACCCCAAATAAGCTTATCCACATTATTAAATCCCCATAACTCGGCTTCATATAGAGCAGCTACCTGCTTGGGCCTTACTCCTATGAACTTCAATAGCTGGAGAAATTGCCCTTGATGTAGTGGCTTTGTGCTTTTTCAGTATAGCCATGGAGCTATGTGCTCGGGAAGCTGCACTTTTGTTGATATGTGGGGCCCAAGAGAGTTTAGAATCAAGCTTTATACCCAAATATTCAAATCTGGGTACACACTCAAGCTTTTGTTGATGAAAGTCAATACTCCCTTTGAAAGTTGCATGTGGTTTGATTGCCATATAATTTGTTTTAGTAATATTTATTTCGAGGCCCTTGCTATCACAATAGATTTTGACTTTGTTGTGCAAGGACTGCAAACCCCTCACGGTCTGCGACATCAAAAGTGTGCCATCTGCAATAAGTAATGCAGGGATAAAAACCTCATTGAGCTTCGGTGAATCGTGCCTACACTTTTTTAGGTAGCCAAAATCATCATTAATATAGAGGGAGAAAACGGTGGGTGCAAGCACACACCCCTGTCTCACTCCTCTGTTGAGTAAGTTCGCCCTGAGGGCTTCAGCGGACCGTTGGATAATTATCTTGACGTAGTCTCATTATGTATAAAAAAAGATCCTCTGGGTCTCCTACATTCCCTAGGACCGCCCACAAGGAGCTCCTTTGGACCAGATCAAAGGCTCCCCTAAGATCTACAAATATGATGTATAAATGACCCCCTTTTAACTTTACATATTTTTATATCATACATAAGAACCTGAACACGTGGTCTTCTGTACTGACCCGAGATCTAATTCCAGCTTGAAATGGGGATAAGATCTTATTATCTTCTATCCAACCACTGAGTTTGTTTAAAACCTCCCGCGCATATACTTTTTGCAAAGTATCTTACAAACAAATCGGTCTGTAATTGACTGGATCTTACCTATTCCCTTTTTTAAAGATGGATACTATTTCTGCACATTTCCAAGTTTCTGGAACAGGACTTCCAGAAGCGACTGAATTGCATAGTGAATTAACATATGGAACCATACAGATTGATCATGCCTCAAAAGATCTCCTGGGATCCTATCTGGACCAAGGACTTTGCCTAATTTCAAAGCATCACTAGCGGTTGCTGTCTCTTCAAGGGAAAATAATGAGACTGATATGGTACAACACTGTTTAGTTGACTATTCAGTAGTGTCTGTGTTACCAATAAGGAAAGTTGTTCATAAGTAGAGCCCAAAGAGTAGAAATTAGTAAAATGGCACACCCAGTGTTAGACTTGGCTTTTTCAGCGGGTTTACCCCCAGACTTTTTGCTTTTTGGCCTCCTGTTTTTGACCCTGTTTTTGTTGCTTTTAGGACTCTGGGCTTTTACCACTGCTAATCGGTGCTAAAGTGCATATGCTTTCCGTGTAAATTGTGTTATGGATTGGTGTTTCCATGATTGGATATTTGATTTATGTGTCAGTCCCTAGTAAAGTGCACTGCGAGTGCCAGGGCCTATAGATCAAATGCTGTTGGTGGGCTGCAGCACTGGATTGTGCCACCCACGCAAACAGCCCGTAAAGTGTAACTCTCGCCTGCCATTGCAGAGCCTGTGTGCAGCCTGGGGCTGCCATGTCGACTTGGCAAGTGCACACACTTGCCAGTCCCTAAACCTTCCCTTTTCTACATGTTAGTCACCCGTAAGGTAGGCCCAAGGTACCCGTGTGGGCAGGGTGCATTGTATGTGAAAGGTAGGACATGCCCTGGTGTGTGTGTGGCATGTCCTGATAGTGAAATACAGCCTACTTCGTTTTCACTATTGCAAGGCTACCTGTTCCCCATAGGCCAGAATGGGCAGTTTTGATTATTACATCCTATGATCCTAACTGACCCAGGGAACATGGTAGAAATTCGAGTTTAGTATGCCTGAACTCAGAATTATAAAATGCATCTATTAGTGAAGTTGGTTTTAACATTCTGTGTTTGAAAATACCACTTTTAGAAAGTAGGTATTTTCTTGTCTAACCATCCAAGCCTGCCTCTGCTAGGTTGTGTATTCCTTGTCTGGAGTGTGAGTGACAGGGGCTGGGGGATTCCAGGAGACAGGATGAGTCAGCACAGGGCTGAATAGCAAGATCTACATGTAGATGGGTGGGAGGAGATGCACCTGGGACCTGAATAGGGCTGTGCCTTCCCTCTACAATGCTGGCTCCACCTCCTGTGGTGTGTCTGATGTCCCTGGTCTACACTGCAAAAGGAAAGAAGGAGACTTGTCAACAAAGTGCTCCAGGACTGACCAGAACTGGTTTGGACTAGGCAAAGGCCTCTCTGCCTTCAGAGAACAAAGAGAAATTGAGGATAAAAAGGGGGACCCAAACCCCAGAACTTTAGAACTCTTTTGGACCAAGAAGACTGCCAAGAAGAAGAGCTGGAGAAGCTGTGAGGAGGAACTACCACTTTGCTGGGTGCTTTGCTGTGTTGGCCTGCAGTGGCTGCTTCTGTCTTGGGAAGTGAAAGGACTGGACTGAACTTTCTGCAATCTACTTTGTGAGTTTCTCCAAGGGCTTGAGGTAGAGCTTGCCCCCTGTTCAAGAAGTCTCAGGAACAGCAAAGACTTCAAGCCCGACGCCGTCTACGACGCCGCTGCCGACTCCGTCTACGACGCCGCTGCCGACTCCGTGTCCTGAAGGCACCGCAGAGGGCACCGCCGCAACGCCGCACCGCGACCCTGGTCTCACCGACGACGCCTGCTGACGCCGCCACCGAGCCGCTGCTCGCACCGCGACCTGTGGGCACCGCACTCCGCACCGCCTCGCTTCACGACGACGCCTTGGTATCCCCAACTACGCCGCTCCACGCCGGACTCGATGCTGCTGCTTGCACCGTGGTTCGAGGGCACCGCTCGTACAGTTACACGACGCACCGCCCTCATCCCGCACCGCAGCCTTGGCCTACCGACGCCGGTGCCATCGACTCCAGTTCGTCAGCCGACGACAGCGCTTCAGCAACGACGACGCTGCTGCTACACGGTGACCTGCCAGCACCGTGACGAGCACCGCCTTCACCTCACACCGCGACCCTGGTCTCACCGACGATGCCATCTGACGCCGCCACCGAGCCGCTGCTCGCACCGCGACCTGAGGGCACTGCACGCCGCACCGCTGCACTTCGTACCGCAGCACCCGACACCTGCCGACGCCAGCGCTCCTGACTTCAACAGAGAGGAGAGCGATCTGCAACGCGTGTGACTTCGAGGGCCCCGACGGCGCCTGCACCGACCTCCAGAACCGACACCTGCGGACGCCGTGTTTTCGGAAGCTCACCGCGAGGTCATCGACGCCCTGCATTTCTGAAAGGTACTGTTTGCGGGTCTTCTCGACACCGTAGCTGACCCGTGATGCTGCGGTCAGCCAGAACTGTTTGGATTTGTTTGTTCACAACGCCGTGATAGCCCCGGACGGAGCTATCGACATCAAGGAACTGTTTTTAAGGATACCGTGATAACTGAAGATTTTTAAAGTCCTGTACTGTGAATTTTTATCGTATTGGTCTTGTTTAAAGTATATACAAATATTGGATATTTTTCTAAACTGGTGTGGTGTCCGTTTGTAGTGCTTACACTGTATTACTGTTGGTTATGTGCAAATGCTTTACATACTGCCTCTAAGATAAGCCTGACTGCTCGTGCCAAGCTACCAAGGGGGTGAGCAGGGGTTATTTTAGGAGTGTAACTCCCTTATCCTGACTAGGAAGAAGGGTCCCTACTTGGACAAAGGTGCAAGCCCTTGCCAACTAGAGACCCCCATTTCTAACATTGGTTGTCAGCGGTGAGGATAGGACTTGTGTTTGCACTTGACTTACAGTGATTGGTGTGCACTACTACCATATCGCAGACCATTACATACCACATACAGGTTCTTTTTCTTTTTTGGCCTATTTTTGATCTTGCCAGTTTGAACTTGCTACTTCAACATTACTGAATTTATAGTATCATCAAATGCATCAGTAGAAATTGCCTTTGAGGAGGATCGATTGGAAGCCTACAATGTCAAGGAGTTAAAATCGATTTGCAAAAACCTGAAAGTCCAGGTCAGAGGCCTCACCAAGAAGGAGGAGCTACAAAAGGCGCTGAGGACCTGGGTAGCAGCCAGACATGCCAGTGGGCAATCTGGTGACCTCAGTGGAGAGGTGGAGGAGCCTGTTCCTAGGGTGGATGTGCTTTTAGGAGGAGGGGAGCCCTCCAGGCCAGGCAGCAGTAGCTTGTCCCCAGAGGAGCTGGAGGACAGGCGGGAAGCAAGGAAGTTCGAATTAGAGAAACTCAGAATGGTAAGTGAGAAGGAAGACAAAAGAATAGCCATGGAGGAAAAGAAGATGATCTTGGATCATGAGCTTAAAATGAGAGAGCTGGAGCTGGATTGGGAAGCCGGTAGGGCTTTGTCCAGCCCAGATGGTGGCAGCAAAAATGTAGTGTCTAGTACTGAGGGGGAGGTACACGCACACACAGATTTGGGGCCTTGCTTCAAGGAGGGGGTTGACATATGCCAGGGGGTTCAGGATTGTGAGGTTACTCCCGTGGTATGCAGTGTCCCTGAGGTGGATTGGGGAACTGGCACAGGGGATCATTTTCCTGGTAGTGAGAGGGACACTCTACTGACTCTAGAGGAGAGGTGCAGGGAGAGGGGTTCCCCCATGATAGAAGCCCTGGTAAGTGAGTATGAAGACCAGCCAGAAGAGTATGGGTTGAGAGACAGCAACAGTCAGACACTGTCTCACCGGTCTGGTGAGAATGATGTGGGGTACTTGTCTGAGGCACTGGATGGTTGGGTGAAGGGTAGTTTGATTAACACCTGTGTGGGGCTGTGTGATTCAATTGTTGGAGAGCATATTTTAAGTCCCTGTTTTCCAGAGCTATGCCAACGCCCAGTGGAGTGTAAGTTTTCTGACCCTAGGGAGCTTGCACTGGAGGCAGACCTTTTGGTGGATTCCAGAGGGTCTGGAGAAGCATCTGGGGGTGACCCGGAAGGAAGGGGCTTAGGTATTTCCCCACCAAGGGTGGTGGGAAAGGTTCATGGTAGCCCAGATAGGTCCTGGTGTCATGGGAAGGGTGTAGGGACTAATGTCCTGTCTCCGCGGAGAAGGAGTGGGAAGGGGCTGTGGCCCAAGGTGCCCGAAACCCGGTCCCAGAGCCTGGGTGGTTCCAGGAGGGAACACCAGGTGGGAAGCCTAGGCTGTACTGATAGGCCATCCGTTGAGGGGGATCTCCTAGAGTCAGGAGAACCTGGAGCATCTGTAAGGGGAACTCCAGTGGTTCTGGTGTCTGGCGGCACCGCTCCAGTTGGGAGGGTGCAGGAGTCCAGATGGAGGGGTGAGAGGGGGATGCGTTCCCCAGTGGGAGAACCAGTGGGTCAGGGGCCAGCCAGAAGGGCTGAGCCTCCTAGCAGTGACCATGGTGACACCACTTCTGTCCTGGGGGATCTTCGCGCACTGTCAGATGGACAGAGGTCAGGAGATCTGTGCCAGGCAGACTGTCACGCAACGCATGAGTCATGTGTTACCCTCAGGGGGGGCATGCGTGCTCCCAAGGAAGTCCTGGTGCGCCGGGCAGGTGCTCAGCTGCAGGGTTTAGTCCCTGGGTTGGGAAGCCAGGTTCAGGTCCTGCCTGACCTGGAGGGAAGGACGACTGTAAGCAGTGACCTGACTGGTTTGTCTTCTAGGGGTACCACTCCAGGTGGGAGGGAACAGAACTCTGGAAGGGGGTGCAGAGGGAGGGAGTCCTCACCTCTGACCCCGGTTCAACTTGAGGGTTTAGACCCTAGGTTGGGAGACCAGTTGCTGGAGGGAGGTCCTGAACTGGTGGGCGAGTTGGGCAGGACACCTGCCACAGGTGCCCTGACAATTTTGGAAGGACCAGTAGGTCAGGGATTGCCGGCTCTAAGGTCAGAGCACCCCAGGACTGACCCTGGTGAGGCCACTTCTGGCCTGGGGGGTCTTCATGCTCTGTCAGGTGGACAGGAGGCTGGAGACCTGCGCCAGGTGGATTCTGGCCCAACTCATGAGGGGTGTGTTTCCCTTGGGGGGGGTTGGTGTACTCCCCCGGAAGTCCTGGGTTGCCAGGCACAGGTCCAGCCTAAGGGTACAGGCCCTGGGTTGGAGGACCAGGTTCAGGGTGTCCCCCTGACCTGGGGGAAGGGACAACTGCTAACAGTGCCATTACCAGTTTGTCTTCTGGGGGTGCCACTCCAGGTGGGAGGGTACAGTGCCCCAGGGAGAAGGACCGGGTGTGGGAGAGCCTACCCTAGTCCCTTGTTCAGCCTCAGGGTACAGACCCTGGGCTGGTGTACCAGTTGCAGGATAGCGCCCCTGAACTGGTGGGTGAATTGTGCAAAACGCCTGCCCCAGGTGGCCTGACAATTCTGGAGTTGAGGGGGACTGCTCCCAGTGCGGGGATGCAGTGCCCCAGGGAGGAGGACAGGGTGTGGGAGAGGCCACCCCAGTCCTGTGTCCAGCCTCAGGGTACAGACCCTAGGCTGGGGTACCAGTTGCAGGATAGCACCCCTGAACTGGTGGGCGAATTGTGCAAGGCACCTGCCACAGGTGCCCTGACAATTCTGGAAGGGGGTACCGCTCCAGGTGGGTGGGTACGGAGCCCCTGGGAGGAAGACCGGGGGTGGGAAAGCCTACCCCAGTCTCCTGTCCAGCCGCCGGGTACAGACCCTAGGCTGGTGGGTCAGTGCCAGGATGTCATCCCTGGCCTGACAAGAGGGAGAGTGGACAAAGGGTGCCAGGCACCTGGGGCTACTGCCCCCCACTCTCTGATGCCACAGAGGTTAGAGAGCCCTGAGAGGCATAAGGCCTGGGTCTCCCCACTGACAACTGTCGGTAGCCACTGTGGCTTACTGTCCTGGTGGACAGAGTTGCCCCTGGGAGGGGGACAGGAGTCACCCCCCGGGGGTGGACTGGGCCACACCACTGTGTTGGCCATGTGGGCACTGTCGGCCTGTTGGGACACATCTGTGAGCAAAGTAAGTTTAGGCGCTGCACAGATGGGGTCCACAGGTGAGAGAGAAGGGTTCCCCATGGGTCAGCTTATTGGGCCCTGAGAGTGAGGACAGAGGGATCCAACTGGGTTTGGAAAGGCGTAGAACCAGAACGTGCCCCCGCTGTTGTGGGCCAGGTCTATGTTCTATCGCCCCAAGCAGGGAAGTCCATCAAGGGATTGATTAGTCTACCCTGGCTTTAGGCTGGGAGGGGGCTGTGTTAGACTTGGCTTTTTCAGCGGGTTTACTCCCAGACTTTTTGCTTTTTGGCCTCCTGTTTTTGACCCTGTTTTGGTTGGTTTTAGGACTCTGGGCACTTTACCACTGCTAATCAGTGCTAAAGTGCATATGCTCTCCGTGTAAATTGTGTTATGGATTGGTGTTTCCATGATTGGAAATTTGATTTATGTGTCAGTCCCTAGTAAAGTGCACTGCGAGTGCCAGGGCCTATAGATCAAATGCTGTTGGTGGGCTGCAGCACTGGATTGTGCCACCCAAGCAAACAGCCTGTAAAGTGTAACTCTGGCCTGCCATTGCAGAGCCTGTGTGCAGCCTGGGGCTGCCATGTCGACTTGGCAAGTGCACACACTTGCCAGTCCCTAAACCTTCCCTTTTCTACATGTTAGTCACCCCTAAGGTAGGCCCAAGGTACCCCTGTGGGCAGGGTGCATTGTATGTGAAAGGTAGGACATGCCCTGGTGTGTGTGGCATGTCCTAATAGTGAAATACAGCCTACTTTGTTTTCACTATTGCAAGGCTACCTGTTCCCCATAGGCCAGAAGGAGCAGTTTTGATTATTACATCCTATGATCCTAACTGACCCAGGGAACATGGTAGAAATTCGAGTTTAGTATGCCTGAACTCAGAATGATAAAATGCATTTTTTAGTGAAGTTGGTTTTAACATTCTGTGTTTGAAAATACCACTTTTAGAAAGTAGGTATTTTCTTGTCTAACCATCCAAGCCTGCCTCTGCTAGGTTGTGTATTCCTTGTCTGGAGTGTGAGTGACAGGGGCTGGGGGATTCCAGGAGACAGGGTGAGTCAGCACAGGGCTGAATAGCAAGATCTACATGTAGATGGGTGGGAGGAGATGCACCTGGGACCTGACTAGGGCTGTGCCTTCCCTCCACAATGCTGGCTCCACCTCCTGTGGTGTGTCTGATGTCCCTGGCCTATACTGCAAAAGGAAGGAAGGAGACTTGTCAACAAAGTCCTCCAGGACTGACCAGAACTGGTTTGGACTAGGCAAAGGCCTCTCTGCCTTCAGAGAACAAAGAGAAATTGAGGATAAAAAGGGGGACCCAAACCCCAGAACTTTAGAACTCTTTTGGAGCAAGAAGACTGCCAAGAAGAAGAGCTGGAGAAGCTGTGAGGAGGAACTACCACTTTGCTGTGTGCTTTGCTGTGTTGGCCTGCAGTGGCTGCTTCTGTCTTGACTGGGGGTGAGTGTTTGATTGGCTCAAGCGTTCCGTCCATCATCCCCTTTTGTATCGCTTTGGTCGCCCTAAGTTGGCGGGGGTATGCCCAGACGTGGGTCCCTTGCTCACTTTGCCACTGGATTCAAGCAAGCCTGGCTGATGACGGCTGAAATGCCAGAAACCGGTCCTAGGATGCTTGTTTCCGGTCCAGGGAAGACATGGCTTGGCAGTTCGGGCTGGACTGTTCCCATGAGGCACAGGGTCAGACTGATTTGCATATGGCCATGTCTGAACTGGGGTGGTGGAGTGAGCTAAAGAATGATGATGGATTAAACCCAGATCAGTTGACTGGGGGTGAGTGTTTGATTGGCTCAAGCTGCTCCGTCCATCATCCCCTTTGTATCGCTTTGGTCGCCCCTAAGTTGGCGGGGGTATGCCCAGACGTGGGTCCCTTGCTCACTTTGCCACTGGATTCAAGCAAGCCTGGCTGATGACGGCTGAAATGCCAGAAACCGGTCCTAGGATGCTTGTTTCCGGTCCAGGGAAGACATGGCTTGGCAGTTCGGGCTGGACTGTTCCCATGAGGCACAGGGTCAGACTGATTTGCATATGGCCATGTCTGAACTGGGGTGGTGGAGTGAGCTAAAGAATGATGATGGATTAAACCCAGATCAGTTGACTGGGGGTGAGTGTTTGATTGGCTCAAGCGTTCCGTCCATCATCCCCTTTTGTATCGCTTTGGTCGCCCTAAGTTGGCGGGGTATGCCCAGACGTGGGTCCCTTGCTCACTTTGCCACTGGATTCAAGCAAGCCTGGCTGATGACGGCTGAAATGCCAGAAACCGGTCCTAGGATGCTTGTTTCCGGTCCAGGGAAGACATGGCTTGGCAGTTCGGGCTGGACTGTTCCCATGAGGCACAGGGTCAGACTGATTTGCATATGGCCATGTCTGAACTGGGGTGGTGGAGTGAGCTAAAGAATGATGATGGATTAAACCCAGATCAGTTGACTGGGGGTGAGTGTTTGATTGGCTCAAGCGTTCCGTCCATCATCCCCTTTTGTATCGCTTTGGTCGCCCTAAGTTGGCGGGGTATGCCCAGACGTGGGTCCCTTGCTCACTTTGCCACTGGATTCAAGCAAGCCTGGCTGATGACGGCTGAAATGCCAGAAACCGGTCCTAGGATGCTTGTTTCCGGTCCAGGGAAGACATGGCTTGGCAGTTCGGGCTGGACTGTTCCCATGAGGCACAGGGTCAGACTGATTTGCATATGGCCATGTCTGAACTGGGGTGGTGGAGTGAGCTAAAGAATGATGATGGATTAAACCCAGATCAGTTGACTGGGGGTGAGTGTTTGATTGGCTCAAGCTGCTCCGGTCCATCATCCCCTTTATATCGCTTCTGTCTTGGGCAGTGAAAGGACTGGACTGAACTTTCTGCAATCTACTTTGTGAGTTTCTCCAAGGGCTTGAGGTAGAGCTTGCCCCCTGTTCAAGAAGTCTCAGGAACAGCAAAGACTTCAAGCCCGACGCCGTCTACGACGCCGCTGCCGACTCCGTGTCCTGAAGGCACTGCAGAGGGCACCGTGACCCTGGTCTCACCGACGACGCCTGCTGACGCCGCCACCGAGCCGCTGCTGCTCGCACCGTGACCTGGGGGCACCGCACTCCACACCGCCTCGCGACGACGCCTTGGTATCCCCGACGACGCCGCTCCACGCCAGACTCGACGCCGCTGCTTGCACCGTGGTTCGAAGGCACCGCTCGCACAGTTACACGACGCACCGCCCTCATCCCGCACCGCAGCCTTGGCCTACCGACGCCGGTGCCATCAACTCCAGTTCGTCAGCCGACTACAGCGCTTCAGCAACGACGATGCCGCTGCTACACCGTGACCTGCCAGCACCGTGACGAGCACCGCCTACACCTCACACCGCGACCCTGGTCTCACCGACGACGCCATCTGACGCCGCCACGGAGCCGCTGCTCGCACCGCGACCTGAGGGCACCGCACGCCGCACCACGTGTGACTTCGAGGGCCCCGACAACGCCTGCACCGACCTCCGGAACCGACGCCTGCGGACGCCGTGTTTTCGGAAGCTCACCGCGAGGTCATCGACGCCCTGCATTTCTGAAAGGTACTGTTTGCGGGTCTTCTCGACACCGTAGCTGACCCGCGACGCCGCGGTCAGCCAGAACTGTTTGGATTTGTTTGTTCACGACGCCGTGATAGCCCCGGATGGAGCTATCGACATCAAGGAACTGTTTTTAAGGATACTGTGATAACTGAAGATTTTTAATGTACTGTGGATTTTTATCGTATTGGTCTTGTTTAAAGTATATACAAATATTGGATATTTTTCTAAACTGGTGTGGTGTCCGTTTGTAGTGCTTACACTGTATTACTGTTGGTTATGTGCAAATGCTTTACACACTGCCTCTAAGATAAGCCTGACTGCTCGTGCCAAGCTACCAAGGGGGTGAGCAGGGGTTATTTTAGGAGTGTAACTCCCTTATCCTGACTAGGAAGAAGGGTCCCTACTTGGACAAAGGTGCAAGCCCTTGCCAACTAGAGACCCCCATTTCTAACACCCAGGTTTCAGGATCTAGAAGACAGTAAGGGGCAAATGTACAAGGGAAGTGGCGGAGTGAGGCGTTAGCCTTCCTGGCTTAACTCCTCACTCCGCCACTTCAGAAATGCAGGGTTGCACCATATTTACAAGAATATGGTGCAGCCCTGCGTTTCCCCCTGCGCCGGCGCTACACTTTACAGCCTCGTGGCAATGCAGGCAGGGGAAGATTGTTTATGTGCAGGAAGGTCCCCCTTCCTGCACATAAACAATCTTTCAATGTCGCTTTGTAACTACTATGTGTGCTGCCTAATGCAGCACACTCACAAGTTGCAAAGCAGCATTTTTTTAAAATGATTGTTTATGTGCAAGAAGTGGGACCTTCCTGTACATAAACAATCATTGACCTTTGCTGTTTTCATGTGTGCTGCACAACGCAGCACACATGAAAACAGCAAACATGTGCAGAAATGAAACAATTTTCCTCGTTGTGCCAGGGTAAGACCAGGTTTTTCCTGGTCTTAATTCTGGCGCTGCCTCCTCTTTATGCCTCCCTCGTAAATAGGAGGCAGCGTCAGAATCAATGAGTGTTGCGGTGGAACGCCCACAGCAACACCCATTACCCGCCTCTTTCACGCTAAGCATAGCGTGAAAGGGGGCCTTATTTACAAGGCAGTGTTAAGCCACGTTAAGTGGCTTAACGCTGCCTTGTAAATAAGACGAGGCCCCTATCACCATCACAATGTCACTGAAAGTGACGTTGTGATGGTGATAGGGGCTTATAAATATGCCCCTAAGTTTGAGGAAACAAGTTCTTATCACCGTGAGCAATAATCCTCCAGAAGGTTTCTGTGTCTCTACTTTTAGATGCCATGATCAAATCATTCCCGTTGCCATCATCCCAGTCCCTTTTCGCTACTTCCAACGATTTTTAAACATATCTTACATGTACCAAAGTGTTATACTTTATGCCATACCAGTGGTAATAATGTGGCCTAATAACACGTTATTTGTTAGGATGTGCAAAATTAAGGTAATGTGCTGTTGTGTAAGTAAATGACATTTTGCAAAAATTACGTTGAAATACACATAATTATGCAAAATGCAAAACTGGCATTCTTTTACCATGTAATGCGTTCTTACGTACATTTTAAGAACGAGGACGTATTTCACAGTAAAACAACAGCATATAAAAAAACACAACCGCTGCAAACAGAATGCACTCACATTCTGGTCACTTGAGTTGTTCCTGTGCACCTAATTTTAGCAGCAAATGGCCGGTATCTATGAAAAGAGGCATGATAGGGTAGTTTCAGTGATTTTGAATTATCGTAATTATGTGAGATTATGCTGGCATAACAGAAATTTTGCCAGGGCCCAGTTATTTGGAGCTCATGCCGTAGTAACCACAGACTTCTATAACTAAGTATAAAGATCAAGTCCCATTACATTACCTTAGACGAGAGATAGGTAAAGACCTTCTTGACCATCATGTGCTTGATCTTCATGGACAGTACTCTGTGCCTAAGAAATGAATTTGTGCTCTGCTATTGCTCAAGTAGCTGTTTTTATCACTAATGGACTGGCCAATAGGGCAATCAGGAGGTACCCGATGGCAGTAGCGGCCCGTGGTGGGAGTGCTGCCGGGCGCTGACATGGGGCGGGGGGGGTAGTAAACTACGGATTACGGCCGATTAGAGGTAAGTAAGCATAAAAATAAATAAAACAAATTTCGTTGCGCGCGCTGCATCGCCAAC
This sequence comes from Calotriton arnoldi, assembly GCA_963921515.1. Classification (NCBI taxonomy): domain Eukaryota; kingdom Metazoa; phylum Chordata; class Amphibia; order Caudata; family Salamandridae; genus Calotriton; species Calotriton arnoldi. The sequence goes on along the minus strand of CAWUFW010012789.1, from coordinate 247,170 downwards.
GAAATTTGTTTTATTGATTTTTATGTTTACTTACCTCTAATCGGCCGTAATCCGTAGTTTACTACCCCCCACCCTGCCCCTCCCCCGCCCCACGTCAGCGCCCGGCAGCACTCCCACCACAGGCCGCTACTGCCCGATGGGCTGGTCTGACAGACCAGTGTGTGGGCCGTTTTTCTTAGCAGTTTGTGGGCCAGTTTGTTTTATGGCCAAGTGGGCTGTTTTTTACTGTTGATTTCACTGATATCACCACAAGCATAACCTGCAGCAAACACAAAAACATGAAGTCTCCCACAGCGGCGGTCCGTGCAGGTAAGCGCTGGGGGGCGGGGCGGGAGGGGGAGTCAACAGAAGACAGAATAGGGAAAATTAAATAAATAAATAATTCCTATTCTGTTTTCTGTCAACATACCCCCGCCCGCCCCGTCCCAACGCCCCACCCGCCCCGCTTACCTGCACGGATAGCTACTGGTCTCCCATACTTTGTGACATACTCATACAGCGTGTCTTTACAAGTTTAAAACTGCCCTGAATAGCAAATGTGGGCCTCTGTTTTTTTAGCTAGCTGGTTTGCTCATGGGGGCCACTTTTACTTTGGTGCCCGGGCCTATTTTCTCTCCCATTTCGTTTGTGTATGCAGATGCCAGATTGTAATAAAGCCATTATTTAGGACAGTGCACAAACTGCAGTGTTTCATGTGTTTTTCTTTAGATTTTAACTCATCAATATGAATGCAATAGTGTAAGCCGGAAACAAGGCAATGAGTCACATTGTGACTTCCTGTAAAAGTACTAGAGGCAAAGGAAATGTATGAAAAACACGTATGACGTGTACAACTTACACTGTGTAAAGCAATGCAGGGTATTGAGCATCTTTGTGTGACGTAATGTCAAAGTGTTTACTAGAACAGATGTACTTTTGTGACATACATGTAACACCTATATAACTTATACCAAAGTTAAAAGGACATTTGTTATTTTAAATCTATAACATATGCTGGAGTCCAAGGAGAAGCAGGAGAGATCCCAATGCCAAATACTTTAATTATCATGGGGGCTAGAAGTGGGGGAAGATCCAGCTTGCTGAAACTAACCTTGAACAAGAACAAATAAGAGTACAGGAGATATTAACCTAGATGTTTTGTTACCAATATTACAAAATGGAAACAAAGTAAGTGTATTTTACAAAAACCATAAAAAAAACCATTTTTAAATGCACCGTAGAAATTTGCATCAAAAACTAGATATGTCAAAGCGTATTTTTCTTTTATGTATTCTCATACAGTGAGTTTACTGTGCCCAAATTTGCGCATGTAATACCCTTGTAATAAGCATGACAAGTGCCAAACAGCTGGCAGATCAGCACATTATAGTTATTTCACAGTTTGCCTACTGGTAACATGCACTTTCCCCATTCAAGATCAATCTACCCTTCTCTCACCACTCTGAGAGCAATTGTCTCATTTGTAGATATGAAAAGTGTTCTTAATTCCAAGTGAGGAATGTTACAAACATGTAAATAAAGCCATCTCCTTTGAGCATCCAGTAAGAAATCATTGCTTGAGAGCCACACACTACTCTTACGTTCGTAATTAGAAAGAAATTTCACCTTAATGCCCATTTCTATTTTTAATTCAGAACAAGTCTATTAACCCATTTTATAATTTAGAAAGGCTTTACAGAATTGCAAAATGGATTTAGTAGGCAGCAAAAAGTAATTTTGCATTAGCAAACCTTGTCATTTTGAAAATCGTTGGGTTTGCAACTGCAAAATGGCTCTGTACATCAGACAGCAAGGCCCAGATTCACAAGGTTTAGCGTCGGGTTAGAGTTACTTTTGTTTGGCTAACCCGACACTAAACCTTTTTGAGGTTAAACAATCCAATGCTAATTGGTATTAGTATTGGCTTGTATAAGAAAGTAACGCAAAGCAGCACGAAACACTGATTTGCATTACTTTGGGTCAAGGGGGCGTTAGATGGGGGTACATGGGCATTCCCATTCAACCAGCCATGCTTTTTGACGCTAAGCCCTAACTACTAATATGAGTAGACATGGTTTAGCGCCAAAAATAAATGCCGCTGGAAAGCAGGCATTAAAAGGAGAAATGTTTTCATTTGTCCTTTTTTTCCAACCTTGCATGCGTGCTGCACTGAGCAGCAAACATGCAGAGTAGAAAAGCTTTAACATGTGTCTGTACAGGAAGGGCACCCTTCCTGTACAAAACCTATGGTAGACTCAGTCACGCACCTGGGTATTATGGTGCTAAGGTGCGTGCCAGGCGCACGGTAGCTGAAATCAGCACCGACGCTGGGGAGAGGGGAGGAGAGAGCCATATCTCTGTGAATATGGTGCTCTCCTGCTCTCCCCTTGTCACGCAATGCTGCACTTCGTTTTTGGCTGCTGTGCTGCGTTCCGTGACACCTTTCAGAATCTGAGCCTAAGTGATTTATACCGTCCATAGATAAATATTACACTTTAGTACAATATTTAGTTTGATGACAGATGGAATAAGTCCTTTTGAAATTCCAATGGTTTCAGAGAAATATTAAAAACAGAATATTTTCTTTTGCAGGGTTAAAAACGTTCTTTCTGAAGTCCCCTCATAACAGGGTCATGGATTGTTAGAAATGGGGTTTCTGGTTGGCTAGGGTAAGCACTTAAGCCAGGTAGAACCCACCACTCTAGTCAGGGTAAGGGAGTTTCACATGAGATATCCCCTGCTCACGCCCTTGGTAGCTTGGCAGAGGAGTCAGGCTTATCCCAGAGGCAATCTGTAAGGCGTTTGTGCAACACACGCACACCAGTGACACACTAGGCACAGCACAAAAAGAGACTCCATGCGATTGTCATGACATCACATAAATCATAATTTACAGGTAGTGCACCAATGTAAATACTTATAAGTTGCACACTTCATCAAACATTATGAAAACACCCCTTTACACCCTGCCTGTACATAAAATGCAGTCTCTGAACACACAACTTATTAGAGTGTTACTTACAGGCATAATCCTTGCACATAAATTGCTGTGTAAACATTAGCGTTGTCAATCAGGCAAACATAACATACCTGAACCAGTACATGTACCTTGCACATAAATCACTTTGTACAATGCTTATAGCACATACATTATTAACTGAGGAAATAAAACAGCTATAGTTTAATTACACATACATCACCCGATATTACTGTTATAACCGTGAATCTATAGGGTGCAGCTCCTCAGATCTGGGCCTAAATCCATCGTTTTTTTGCTTCAAAAGTGGGAAGGGTATGCCCAGACGTGGGTCCAGTGCTCACTGCGCCACTGGATTCAAGCTAGCCTGGCTGATAAAGGGTGATGCCCCGAAACCGGTCCCAGGATGCTTGTTTCCGGTCCAGGGAGGGCCTGGCTTGGCAGTTCGGGCTGGACTGTTCCCATAAGGAACAGAGTCAAGACTGATTTGTATATGGCTGGGTCCAAACTGGGGTGGCGTGGTGGGCAAAATAATGATGGATTAAACCCAGATCATTGTGACTGGGGGTGAATGTTTGCATTGTTCAGCATTCCGTCCATCAATTGTTTCTTTTGCATTTGTTGCCCTAAGTGGGAAGGGTATGCCCAGACGTGGGTCCCGTGCTCACTGCTCCACTGGATTCAAGCTAGCCTGGCAGATGAAGGGTGATGCCCCGAAACCGGTCCCAGGATGCTTGTTTCCGGTCCAGGGAGGGCCTGGCTTGGCAGTTCGGGCTGGACTGTTCCTATAAGGAACAGGGTCAAGACTGATTTGCATATGGCTGGGTCTAAACTGGAGTGGCGAGCAAAAGAATGATGGATTAAACCCAGATCCTTGTGACTGGGGGTGAATGTTTGCATTGTTCAGCATTCCGTCCATCAATTGTTTCTTTTGCATTTGTTGCCCTAAGTGGGAAGGGTATGCCCAGACGTGGGTCCCGTGCTTACTGCGCCACTGGATTCAAGCTGGCCTGGCTGATGAAGGGTGTTGCCCCGAAACCGGTCCCAAGATGCTTGTTTCCGGTCCAGGGAGGACCTGGCTTGGCAGTTCAGGCTGGACTGTTCCTATAAGGAACAGGGTCAAGACTGATTTGCATATGGCTGGGTCTAAACTGGGGTGACGTGGTGGGCAAAAGAATGATGGATTAAACCCAGATCCTTGTGACTGGGGTGAATGTTTGCATTGTTCAGCATTCCGTCCATCAATTGTTTCTTTTGCACTTTCTAAAAGTGGTATTTACAAACACAGAATTTTAAAACCACCTTTACCAAAAGATGTGTTAATAAATTCTGAGTTTAGAGAGCTTAAATTCCATTTTCTATCTTGTCCCTATGGAATGCGACACATGTAAAATGATAAGCCTATGGGACAGACAGCCTTTCAATAGTGAAAAACGAAATACACAGTATTTCATTATCAGGACATGCTTGGCCTTCCTTAGGGGTGCTTTCCATGTAAGGAAAGGGAAGGTTTGGGCCTGGCAAGTGGGTGCACTTGCCAGGACAACATGGCAGTTTACAACTGCGTGCGCAAACACTACAGTGGTAGGTCTGAGACACATTTACAGGGCTACTCATGTGGGTGGCACAACCAGTGCAGCAAGCCCACTAGTAGCATTTGATTTACAGTCCCTGCCACACGGCGTGCACTTTACTAAACCAAATATGCCAATCATGGATAACGAATCATATCAGATTTTATACAGAGAGCATATGCACTTTAGCCCTGATCAGCAGTGTTAAAGTGCCCAGAATTCTATAGCCAACGAAAACAGGGTCAGAAAAATAGGAGGCAAAAGGCAAAAAGTTTAGGGATAAACCTGTCAAATGGGTCATGTCTAAAATGGATACAAGTTGAATTTTGAAATATTTTCAGTAATTGCACACAGGACTAAGAAAGTGAAATGTGCACCAGCGTATGCAAGAATGTTGTGACATGGTGATTTGTGCATTAATTAGCGTCAACTCTAATGCAGGATTTGTTTGAGGGACAATGGCAAAAATTCAATCAATGCATGACGGGTGTTACTTGTTGGATGAGCAGCCATTGATTCAAACTCAAAAACAACAAGACTGAGTTATTGATTGTGGATGGCAGTGTCAATCTCTGCGGCCCATCACTTTGACCACAAGAAGTGGGCAAGTACCTTACTCCAGTTATATGTTAAAAACCTTTGGCTTTAAATATCACATGCATTTCTTTCCTTTCACTGTTATAGTAGTGACAGAATCCTTAATAGATTAGCCTTAACTCTGTGTCAGAGCTTGTGCGAGTAACAAAAACAAAACATTCAGAAAAGGGCTGTTGGTCATCCTTTCTAACCAATGATTGCTTTGAGTCAGTTTTCTACAGCCACTGTTTAATTAAAGTGTCTTTCATATTTTAAGAACAGCTCATAATAGTATTTCCTCTTCACAGTCATGCTGCTATAGTACTGGTGCATTTGACATTTAAGTGCACAGTAGGTAAATTAGATTAATTAGCCGAAATCATGCTCTCGTGAAATTTCAACCATGCTTCATGGAACCTCATCCTCAGGTGAGTTCTTGAAAAGAGACACAGAGCACTTTTGAGCTGCTGAACTGGCCCTGCACTAATCCTAAATGGCTTGCAGCGGCCGGCACAGGTAAGCGCGGTGGGGCGGAGCAGGGCGAGGCGGGGGGGGTGGGAGTCAACGTGCGATGGAATAGGTATTATTTATTTATTTAATTATACCTGTTCCATGGTCCCTCGACTTACCCCCTCCCACCCCACCCCGCCCCGCATCACCGCTCCACAGGGTTTACCTGTGCCGGCCGCCGCTCGCTTGCAGTCTCCCAATCTCTGCTCTGCAACCATTGCTAATTTTGTCAGTATACCATGCCATAAGAGCACTGCTTCTGGCATTCTAGCATCTCTACATTTCTCTTTCCCCTTGACGCCTCCTCCTCAATAGTTCCAATACTATTTCTTTCATTTTAACCAATGCCGGGAGCATTCAGAAATCTTCACCCTAACAAAAACCAAATCAATCATATAATCATTCAGTTGATGAGCTGTTACTAGGTGGTGTTTCATATCCTGCCAGCACTGCTGAATTACATGGGTGCATTTCAACAGGCCTTTAGTTGATGCTTTTCGTAGTTCCACTGGATAACAAAGATTCAGTTCTCTAGGGCCTTACTAATCGGAGTCCTGGCTAGCAACATCATTGAATTTCAAGCGTGCAGTTCAACAATGCTACTGTTAGGTGATGTGTTTCAGCTTTTAATCATTCGTTCAGTAAGTGAAGTAAGTACTCGAGGTCTGTAACTAGAATGCTTTTATTAAATATATTTTATATTTAGGCTAAGTAGGTGTTAACAAGGAATCGAGGAAGAGATGTACTAAGCCATTTAGCGGGCAAAGAGCCTGCACTGTGCAAAATCACAGGGATTGTGATCGCTAAATTGCTTTTTAATATGTACTAAACCCAGTTCACATTAATGTTAGTGGTTACAAAATTGCAAAATGGGTTTAGAAATTCATAATAAAGTGCAATTTGAAAAGATGTAATTAGGGCGGCCCTTAAAAATTGTGATTTGAAGTTCAATGTATCAATGGTTTGTGCCCACAATTTTGATTGCAAACCATTGAAAAGTTAACGATTCCTCAAAAGAAGTATTAACCCATTTGCAAAGAGGAAGGTGTCTCCTTGGGCCCTCTTCTGTGAAATACGTTTGTGCTGGAGCTGCAGGTGTGTCGAATCTATCTCAAGGGGGCATTCCCTCATTTGTGACTCCATACAAATTAAGAGAAATTTGCCTGTGTGCTCACACTGTATTATAAATGTGGACTCTGATGCAAGGAGACCATGAGTAAGTGCACTGATTGTGTACCACAACGAGGTGGCACACAATCAGTGGCAGCTCTTCACACCAAGGGCAACCCTTGAAGGGCTAAGGGTGTCCCTTGGACCTTCCAGGTGAAAATGTGCTCCACCAGGTTTGGCACAAATTTGCTGACGCCCTTGGGGTAGCACTTTACCTGTAAAAGGGCACGCTGACCAAGTTTGCTTCTTGTGCATCCATTTAAAGGTGGTGCAGAGCAGTGCACCCTATCCATAAAAAGGCCCTAGATGTTGTCTACATTATTTGACTACCTCTTGGGTTCCTCATAAGCATAACTATGCTACCTATTGAAAAGTAAACACACCAATTCAGAAATTCATTATTTTTCCATAATATAGAATGTATGATCATATGGATATATACATAAATCCTGAAGCACTGATTCATGAAGGCATTAAAATGACCTGAGGTAGTATTACAGAGGTAATACTTCACGCCCTCGTATTTACACAAAATTAAGCTTAATGACTCAAAAACCATCATTTTACATGATTAAGAACGTGTACTTGCATTGACATAGGCAAACATTTAGGGGCAAATTCAAAATGCATTAATGAGAGGTGAAGTAGAACTATAGAGGTATTACTTCACATGCTCATAAATACACAAACAAAGCTCAATGAATCAAGCATTTATCATGTTTGCATGATATAAAATATTTACTCACATGGATATAGGAATACTCTTAGTAGCCTATTCAAAATGGTATTAATGAGACATGAAGTACTACAGGGGTACTGCTTCACATACTTATAAACACGTTTGTGAATTCTCCCGAAATGCCCAACTGCCTATTAGTAAAAATACAAAGTGAGCACAATGCTTTCTGTTTGTACTAATTGTATCTGACAAGTGACTGGGCACTCCAATTCCATTGCCATGTCAGGTTTTTGGGGCCAATTCACAAAGACATTTAAAAGTACCTGAAGTAATACGACAAGAGTATTATCTTGCATACTCAAAAATATGTTTGTGAATAGGCTCCATGAATCTATTTAATTTCAACAAAGCCAAAAACAAATTACCATTTTAGTCTGAGTCTAATAATTTATTACTGCACATTTTTTTTCTTTGTGCTGGGTTTTTGATTTTATTATACTTTAAATTTGCTTTGAGCTGTGTTTAGGACATACACCATGCATTTTCAATTTATGACCACAGCACAGCAACACAGCCAAGCAAATATATTCACAGGAGAAGATATTAAATCTAAATATTGTTGTTTAAAAACAATATACGAAAACAGAAGTATTACCTTGCAGTTGTGATTAATTAGTAATTCTTCATAATCAAATTATCACACTTTGTCTGAATCTCTTCTTGATAGTGAGGAAGGGGTGTGTTGTCCATATTTTTGAATGCACATGCACAGCTGATGAATTGGAAAAATTTCAATTACATATGGTAAGTAGAGTTTCTCCTTTTTGTCTAGAAATCATGCAGTACACGCTGGTACTGATTCCGAGGTTCTTCCAGGAAAATGTAAGGGGTAGGATAAGGGTTATCGGTTAGAGATGGCGCTTAATGTCATCCCTCCATGACTCAATGGAGAAAAAAACATTTGCTTATTATTTATGCACTTATTACTCACTCCTCTGCTAAATAAAGACACAAGGGCATATTTATAAGGGAATGACAGAGCGTGGCATTAAGCACAAAATGCAACCGCCACGTTGCCCCATTCCGAAAACACAGGGAAGAGCCGTATTTACAAAGATACCTCACATCCTTGTGCTAAATTAAGCTGCCTAGCGCCAATGCAGGCACCCTCGCACAATAGTGCAAAGGTGCCTGCCTTGAGGGAATGATTGTTTATGTGCAGTAAGCTGTCTTTCCCTGCACATCAACAATCACAAATTAAAGTGACAGTTTTCAAATATGAATTTAGAAACATTCATGCCTCCGGTCACCCTGACAACAATGCCAATAGTGAACTAAGAGGTAAGCCAGTTGTAATGTGCACTATCTGTCTATCCTGGGTTGCTAATATACATGGACAACATTATAGTTTATTGAATTAAACACAGGAATGTTTTGTTAGACACACATCCTGAAGTCATGTATTTCGAGGTCTTCTTACATGTAAAAATGAAGAAAAAGGGAGGCTAAGTAAAATAAAACAATTGCCTAGGCTCACACAATTTGGTCAAGTGGAAAAACATAGATTGAACCCAGGTGCAATTCAACCACTAGATGTACATGCGTTACTTCCCCTTTGCCCTCTTTACCCCTCCCACGCCCTGACCGCCACACTGCTGGCATCAATGCAATCCTCGGTCACACAACAGACCAAACTTTTTGGCCCCTGGGAAAATGTTTGTGAGTACCCATGCTCTAACACAATTCTTGCAGATTTTTTAAACGGGGCAAAGTTATTAGCAAATACCAAAATACCCATTTGGAATCCATCATATCAAACCACCTATGACTACTTCACCAGGTGTGTAAAACACACACTCATACATACAAATACACACACTCAAACGTTTGTGTGCCTAGAGAATACATAATTCATAACTGTGTGATATGGTCCAATATTGCCATCAAGGGGATCTGGTGACATCATAAATGACAAGACCGAAGGCCAAGTGGTTTGTAAATGTCACCAGTACTCCAGATGAAAATATAGGACCGAATTACAAATGTGACCCAATGTGTGTTTATATGTTACATGTTTCCTGACAAAGCTAATTTCATCAAAGAGCAGATACCAACAGATGTTGATTGGAATGAGAATAGTTAGGCTTTGTTCACATTTCTTTAATAAATTATCAATAAAATAAGGGGCAATAAATATAGTCAATAGATTTATGTGATTATTGGCTGCAACATTTAGTACATATTTATGAATTTACCACACTCGCTGGATAATTTGCACATAATTTGCATAATTTTAAGATTTTGCCAAAAGTGTTGTTCTGAGCTCAAACACATAGAAATTACACTTCCACAGAATGTACCGCATAATTGGTATTTTTGCCATATAATTTTGCAATTTGGTCCTCAATGCCATATTCTCCAAACATCTCTGACAATGATAAAAATCTGGAGAGTTGTTTGAGGGCTGTCATTAAAATGATGAAGTCCATGTTTCACAGGGAACTGTTAAATATGTTTTGTATTTCATGATTCCCTGTCTACATTGGTTTTCATACTAACAAAATTTATAAGGCGCACACACACACACACACACACATACACACACACGCATGCATATTTGAGGCTTTAATAGCCATAGAGATCCTTTATTTCATGTTCATGTCCAATACCAACAGTACTCTAAATCTGTCCACCTCAATCGTCTGTTTTTCTAGCAGCACATTTAATCATAGGATTATCTTAAATGCCATCCATGCACAGCTAGGAAAGTGACAAAGCCTTCTGCCATTTTCAACCAAAGTCTTTAAGCACAGCATTAGCGAGGGTGTTATCCATGCTGGGCTGAAAAATGACAAAGGCATTTTACCAGTCCAGGGAACCGGATTATGGGTTTAGATTGGTATGGTAGTACCCAAACAAACCTGGAATAAGTAAAAGGAACCCCCCTGATACTAGTATTTCACTCTCATTAGAGCTTGTCAGAGAAAGTTTCCAATCAAAAGGGGGGGAAACTATGTAAGTCAAAACAACAGGCTGACAACAAAATGCCACATAAATTATGCAAACCCAGATTAGACAATCCTGGGCAGTGCGTGTATCTTGGTAGCAAGTTACTTCGTCTCACAGAGGGCAATCAAAAGAATAGTTAATAACAAAGTAAATGTACACTCTTTAAATTATTGTTTTTCCATCAGCATTTGAAGCATAGGATTAGCTAAACTGCATCTAGAACAGTGACACAGCCTTTTGCCATTGCCCAGGCTTTAGGCAGAGAATTAGCTACAATGCAATATATAACAGGCTAAGAAATGACAAAAGTAGTTCAACATTTTTGAGCTCAATATTAGAGCTTTAGAATGATACAGAATTAGCCAATTGAATATGAAAACACAAAAACAAATACAGAGACATTGTTTGACTGTCATTACAGCTTTTGAGAGAAGTATAGCTTTGTTTCAGCAGAACAAGGGCTGTATGAGTCAAGAACACATGCTGATGAGCTTAGAGTGCTGAATACATTATGGATATTCCAGGTTAGTATAGGTACCTTTATCTAGGTGAAAAGTCGTTCCTTTTCATAGATCACATTTATAAAAGCAAAAACACTCTAAATTGGCCCATATCGTATTTCAATTTTACAAGCAGGATCGTTTATAATCATAGGATTAGTTCAGATGCCATCTATGTGGAGCTAAAAAGTGACAACGATTTTTGTCATTTTTTAGAATATCCTTGAAGAGTACAATTCAGGCTAAAGCATTATATAGGGATTTTACCATTCCAGGCTCAAGATTTTCAATAAACAAATAGCTTAAATTAAGTCAAGATTTCTAAATTACTATTGAAAAACAGAGAAAAACAGAGAAACTAGAAAGTGTCCCACCAATACTTTTTCACCTAAGTACCATTTTGTACTGCTGCTCCCCTTCATGTTGTTTACAGAATTGTCCCACCCAGGGCATACTGACATCCTTATCTGAAGGTTTCTGATTGACTGATGCTCCTGAATCAATAAATATGTTGAGGTACATATAAATTATCCACTGATAATCCAGTATATCGGACTCCACGGCATAAACAGCTTGGCCATCTGTTTATGCTGTGTAAGGGAGAAATGCGTGATAGAGTTGTAAAAGACTCCTTTGTGTCCTGGTGGATTGTCATTTGTTCTATTTCTCCGAGGCTGGGGTCACTTTGTGCAAGAGGAGGTGGTGAAGAAATATGGTTAAGACCTCCATTTGTTCTCTGAAGCCTGTTGAGTAGTGTGCTGCTGTTTATTTTACTGTTCAGTTAAATCTCTTATGACTCCCAGGAGAACTTGCTCAAACATTTTGAGGGACTTGTGAATGACACTGCTCTGTGCATAACAGAGCATACTCCCCATATGGAAAGGATAGATTAGGTCACTGTTTTATGCAATCCCTAAAATGTGAATCAACAAATGTTTACAAAAACATTTATGAATCAAATGTAAGTTATGAATTCTTCTAGGTGACAAGAGAATCCTATGTCAGATAGGAAATTGTTTTGCCTTAAAGACAGTCACCTACTCGGTTTGGTTTTACTAGCCAGATGTCTATTCAATCTACAACTTCCTTCCCAAACACAATAGCTTCAATATCCAGTGTTGATTCTTTCAGAAAAAAATTAAGTACTTTTTATTCTCACAAATGTATTATGCACTACAATGTTAAATCCAGAGATCTTGGCCACGATTCTCCCTTGTGGCACTTCACCCGCTGATCTCCCTAATGCTATTTCCACCAAGTGGACTGTTGTTGAGTTTGTTCCCCAGCAATTAATAAGTAAGTGTTAATCAGGCTCCGGTACAGATTCTAGTGCCCCACATGCCGAATGCACAATCAGTAGGCGCATTTTAATGCGTTTTACCACTTCTGTTGTAGCGGGTAAGAGGTTAGTTTCTGAGTCTCTTATGCTTGACAGGTGCGAATACAGCGCCAGTCCTCAAAAGCACCCAGGAGGCCAGGGCCAGCCCATGTCTTTTCTCACATTGCCACCTGGATTGAGTCCAGCATTAATCAGCCATCAAGACATTTCCGTGCAGGTTCACATCTGGCTATTGCAGCCTGGCCTGGATGGGGAGATGGACGCAGCCATGCTTGAGCTGTAGGCTGATGCCAAAGCAGGGACCAGCCATGACTAAGCTGATGCAAACAACAGGGCAGTTGCAGCACCAACACAGCTATGCATGTTATTGTTTATTATGTATTGTACCAAGCAATATTGACCCAAAATATTGCAAAAAGGATTTAGTATAACATATTTTTGAATATAGAGAAGGGCAATGCATTCACAAATATTTCTTACCTTGTTCTTTGAATAAACGTAAGCTACATAATGTTATGTATATAGTTACATATTTAGTTTGTATTGTTTTTAATGCACTTGCATAGAAAACATGTGCTTAACACCTTGATTACTTACTCAAGGTTCACCACAATTCATCCTCTTCTATGAAGTGAGATGCCAGAATGTTGCTATCCCATTGAGGTGTGGGGAAGAAAGAGAAATGGTTCACAGATTCATTCACAATAAGTTAAGAGATTCCCCAATGCAGGGTTCACAAACAATTTCTATGTCACCTATATCTCTAGAGATTACTCTTTCTTTGGTCATACGGATGGCTCTCTACAAAAATGTCACCTAACTCTATCTCTGTCAAATGGATAGTGTGACACTGTAGTAGTGCAAAGGGCAATGTGTGGTTAACACTCAGAGGGAAGTTATTTTAATTTATATTTTGTTCCAAGCATTAGCCACTGTAATTTCAGAGTGCATAAAGTGATGTTCAGACAGAGTGCAGGTTAACTGTGTTAATTCTGTGGTCCTTTAGCATCCATAGGACAATGATATTTTAAATATTTTCTGGCTGCTTTTTAATGTTTATATCTGGGTTTGTAGATTTGAGACAGCACTGATCTTGCACTTATATATAATAATGACGATGTACAGCCAAATAATCAAGCTTCAGACTTGCACATTTTAGGAGAATATTTATCAATGTTTTACTGTAGATTGAATACATTATTAATTTAATAGCCTGGTTATTATTACAGTCACACAGTGTCATGCCTAATTTATGATTTAAAATTGAAAATAATAATCCTAATCTTGGTCAACAAAATGTTGCCATTTGTTGCAAGTAATAACATTTACTTGGAAGCAAATACCCAACATTTTGGAGTTTTGAAAAAGATCCAGTAGCCGTCACTCTCAACCACGACAGTTGTAGTTTTCCAGAAGTAAATGCTTCACATTTACATGCGGAGAAACATCACCAGGCAAAACAATTCTACACAAGGAATTGAAACCAAAATAACTTTATATAGTTTGCCACAGGATAAATATGTATTTCAGTGTAAAAAAAACATCATCTTATATCTACATTACTATAGGAAGGTGTCTCCCCTTCCCAAATTGGAAATACTCTCCTTGACAGGAGTACGTTGGTGTGTTTTCATGGGGCAAAACCCCTGTACATTGATGGTGAATGCCCGCAAGTTTACTAGTTTGTGAGCGTGTACCAGTTTATACATGGGAACCACCCCTTCCCTGGCGCATGCACCAACCCGCAGTACACCTTAGTTTGTGAATGCAGTAATCACAATATACTGGCAATATTTCATTACACAGGCAGGCACTTTGTGCAAGGAATAGTCTGCCAATCCCCATTTACCTATTCAGGATTGAGAATATTTGTGTGGAAAATGAAACTTTTACTCACCTAATTTCAATTTAGGGGTGCAGAATCTTGTATAAATTGTGCCCTATGTATTGACATTTTCCTTCACTGCGATTCTGTTTCAGAATGACAGAAGCAGCATTTCAGCCACAATAACCGCTTTAAGATTTAAAAATGTATTCCAAAATGTTTGCATGGAAAAACACCTGAACAGCCTTTGGGAGGACGGGGAGACTTTTTCGAGGTGATACAATGTGGAATGTGCAGGTTGTTAAAGAGTCAGATATGCTCTCCTTGGTGAGTGCAAGAGCAGAAGCATGAACGAGCAGGGACGAGAGGAGTTGTTGGCTGTTCTTCTGTTCTGTAAGACGTCTTTACATATTCCAGTTAAATAAATGATTTCCAGATTACAACCACTAGTCACAAAATCATGAAAAGTATTGAATTCAGGATATTTTATTGCCTAAATGAAGGTTTAAGATTGGATGCAAATTTCGTAGCACTGGTTACTGAAAGGAGGCAGCAGCTGCCTGATCTTTAACAGTGTTTTCCAAGTGTTTAATGCATTGAGTTTAAGGCCCTCATTACAAGTTAATCGAAATAGGTGAGGTATATACCACATATGTTTACTCCCAGAGTGAGTATTTACCATGTGTGGTAAATACCTCTTATTGCTGACTGTCTAACTTGCAAATGAGGCAAAAGTACGGAATCCGTATTTAACACACCAAATTGTGCGTCTTTTGCCTTTTTTACTGGCCTTTTCCCCGGATACATATTGACAGGTTTGACATGCCAGTGCTGAACAGGGTAAAACTGTCAGGGTGTTTTAAATATCACAGAACTTGTAATTCCAATCCCTGTGCAAACGTGTTTGCTCATTGATCGGAATTTAGTCTGCACTTATGATCAGGGAATTAACTTTGTAATTGTGGCATGTTTGTTGCTACTTGAATTCAATCGTACACATCCTAGCCAAAGGCTTGGGTAAATGTATGTGTAGTAATTCAGTTTATTTACAAACAAATTAATTAAGTTGACTTGCAACATTTTATTTTCCACATATTACTAATGATCAATATTAGGGCAGTGGCTGACATCCTTTTGATCCACTACAATACATTACTGTTTAAGTATGGTTGGGCTCACTTTAGCACCACACACATTTAACTTTATTCCATGATAGAAAAAGCAAACGTTTCTAAGCTTTATGGGAGGTTGGTAAAAGGCATAGATGTATTAAAGTAATATGTAATCTTGTCATTGAATAAATCATTTCTAACTGGTTTCTAATTTTCATATTGTAAAACAGTAATAACAAAAAAGTACTTTAAAGATAGTAAAAAAAAAGTTTTTAATTTTCTTCTTTATATTTTAGTGAAAGCAATGGACTGCGGTGAGAAAAGTCTGTGCATTAGCTGCACTATTTTCATGGCTTTAATATACATGGTTTCTGTAAGTGCACTGGTTCAGCCCGAAGATGACGAATTGATAGTATCCACCAAGAATGGAAAAATCAAAGGAATGTATATTTCTGTCTTGTCGAAGCCAATAACCGCCTTCTTAGGGATTCCATATGGAGAGCCACCAATGGGTCACCTAAGATTCCGTAAACCCGAGCCCCGGCAGCCGTGGTCTCACATTTGGAATGCTACAGCATATGGCTACTCCTGCTATCAGTACGTTGATCAAACTTTTCCAGGATTTCCCGGATCCGAGATGTGGAATCCAAACACTCTAATAAGTGAAGACTGCCTGTACCTAAATATATGGATACCTTCACCCAAACCTAAAAATGCAAGTGTCATGGTATGGATGTATGGTGGTGCTTTTGAGACTGGGACCGCCTCTTTAGAACTCTATGATGGAAGGTACTTGGCACGTATTGAACGTGTCATTGTAGTGTCTATGAACTACAGACTAGGTGCCCTTGGTTTTCTGTCTTTTCCCGGAAATGCAGAAGCACCTGGAAATGTAGGGTTATTTGACCAAAGATTAGCTCTTCAATGGATACAGGAGAACATAGCAGCATTTGGTGGAAACCCTAAAAGTGTTACTCTTTTTGGAGAAAGTGCGGGTGCAGGTTCTGTCAGCTTTCATGTTCTTTCTCTAAAAAGTCATCAATTTTTCACAAGGGCTATAATGCAAAGCGGAGCTGCAATTGCACCTTGGGCCACCATTTCTAACATTGAGGCCCTTAATAGGACATTGACCTTAGCTAATTTACTTGGCTGTGCTCACAGCAATGAGCCAGAGACAATTGCTTGTCTCAGAAACAAAGAAGCACATGAAATAGTTGAAAAGACATTTTCTGTTTTAACCCATACCTCAATCATTGAAATCACATTCCCTCCAACAGTCGATGGAGATTTTCTCACTGACATGCCCGCCATACTGTTAGAAACAGGACAGGCAAAAAAGACACAGATCTTGACTGGCGTCAACAAGGATGAAGGGACATATTTTCTTGTATACCGGGCCCCCGGCTTCAGCAAAGATAACACAAGTCTGATAAACCAAAAAGAATTCCATGAAATTGTCAACTTCTCGCTTCCCAAAGCAAGTGAACTTGGCGTTGAGTCTGTCATTTTTCAATACACAGACTATGAGGATGAACACAACCCTGTGAAGAATCGGGATGCCCTCAATGACATTGTGGGGGACTATAATTTTATATGTCCAGTTTTAGAATTCACTAAAAAGTATGCAGCATCCGAGAGCACTGCATTTTTGTATTTTTTTGACCACCAATCCTCCAAACTAGCCTGGCCAAAATGGATGGGTGTAATGCACGGATATGAGATTGAATTTGTGTTTGGACTGCCAACTGTTCGAAGACTCAATTACACAAGGGATGAGGAACTTCTCACCAGAACAATAATGACATACTGGGCAAACTTTGCAAAGTATGGGTAAGTTTCTTTGTTGTTGTAGAAATTGAAATATATTTTGCAGTTTGAAAAAAGCTTCAAGAAAATATTTGATCCACTGCACAACTTACTGGTTCCTTTTAGAAGTCTGATAAGCATTTAATAAGAACAGCAATTGCCAACCCATAGCAGATAGATTACATGAATGTTGACCCCGATCCTTTGAAACTGAGAATAGAAGTATTATTACACCCTTAATACAAAAAGATCAGAATTACCGGGATATGGGTCAAACACTTCACGTAATCCTAGAAATCAGAGGGGAAGATTTACAAGCCCCTTGCGTCTCCTTGCGCCACCATTGCGCCACTTTTTTGACACAACGGTGGGGCAAACAATGCAGCCAATTTACAACGTGACGCATCTAGGGAGATGCGTCACGTTGTAAAGCCCTGTGTCACATCATACCTGCGCCAGGCATAATGTATGCAGGGTGGGCGTTCCCACGCAAATAGCCAGGTAGAACTGACGCAGTGAAATGTACAACATTTCACTGCGTCACTCTACGCCTTCACTGCGTCAAAATCTCTGCGTCTGCTCAGACCAGGCGTAAGGAATTACGCAGGGCTTTTTGTATGGGACTCACCTATCTGTTGTGGCACATTGTGGGAGTTGCGTCACTTTCATGAGCAACTCCAGCAATGCGTCACTTTTGTGCCAACAGATGCGTCAGTATTTCTGACACATCTGTTAATCCTTGCGCCATGGAGCACTGTATTGTAAATACAGCGCATCCGTGGTGGTGCAAGGACATTTGGCACAGGCGCAAGGAAACTGACGCATCTATGCAGATGCGTCAGTTCCTTGTAAATCTGCCCCAGAGTTTTGTGGTAATAACACACACCAAAGAAAGTTCCCCATGCCCATTTCACAAGCAATTACTGAATAAATCTGCAAACGGAAGACTAGACAGATTTTTGAAAAATGTGCAGAATTTGGAGCAGTTAATCGGATTTCAAACAATATCCCTCATTTCAATCAGGAAATCTCAGAACCATACAGTAAGTAGATTTATACTGGGTGAAAAAGCTCAAGGTGAAGTAACGCATATTCCATGGCATAAAAATGATGGTATGATATTTGTGGCCAACTCGCTTTGTTATCCACCATAAGTGTGCTTCAACCCAAAAGAGCTCCGGTGCTGGAGACCAAGACAGGGATGACGCCCCTGCTCCTTGTGGAACACTCTGGGTGGGAAGAAGGCGCTAAATTCTTTCAAGCAGTCCTGTGAGAGATTCAGCCACAGTTCACTGCGGGCACATTGTGCCCTTTAAAGATGTTAGTGTTCCTCAGCCCTTTGTAAGATCAACATATATAATAGCTGGATCAGCTGTTCTGAGTAAAGTTAACTTACTGTAGTTTCATGTTGCAGGAATGCGGCCCGGGCACGTGTGTGCATGTGTATTTACTTTCCATGAGATATTTATTTCCATTTCCTTCCTTTGGGGACCCTTCCTTTTATAACTGCGTCTTATAATAGAATGACTGCGCTTTTCTAGGTCTTCCTGTCATCCATATTTTCCACTAGTTTCCCAGGCGCTGCTGAGATCAGGTTCCATTGCTTGACAAGCATGTGTACACTACATCCCCATTGCATATTGTGACGTGTGACTGAGTGGCACCGGCTGGGCTCTCTCTGGGTACAGGCATTGCTGGCCACATTTTTAAAAACGGATTTGTTGAAAATTTGCATTAAATGTATTGATTACTTGTGTAGTTCAGACAAATACATGATCAACAGACTTGCTCTTATCAGCTAGAAGGGTGGCAGGAAAAGCACAAAAACACAGTAGACTAGCAAGGTGCAGAAAGGCGTCAAAAGGCAATAATTGTTTGCTTTCCCTTAATATACAATTGTTAGGGTGATTATGGTTTTTTTGTATACAAACTGGTGGCTATTTAAGAAAATTGCTCTCTCTCTATATATATATATATATATATATAACAGCACCACAGTCCTGTCAACTCCAAATACTCAGACGCAGGTACAGACCACAACGTGCCAAGAAGTAATTAAGCAGTGTTCTTTATTCCGTGCAAACCAGCATGACGCGTTTCGGCCGTGTTACCACGGCCTTGATCACAAATATATATATATATGGTGTCCGGCCTTTTTCAAAATGACGGACACCATATTCACTGCACTACTTATACCACATTGCTCCCACGTGATTAATGGACATAGAAGATTGCTTCAGATGTTTCTGCCCTTTACCCTCCATTTGATTTATCAGGGAGCCCTATTGCTAAATTTAAATAGCATAACATTTAGCATATACATTAAATTTAGTACCAAGCCCGATGGCGATACTAAAGATCGGGGACCTCCAGTAAAATACTATAGACAAGTGTTGGATCCCCTCATTAGACCACAAGGTGCAAAATAACAGAACAATGCTGATGCCTAATGTCAAAATTACAACCCCCCGTTAGATAGTGCACGGTTCTTATGCACATCCACCCTTAAAGAACATCACCAGTTGAAGGGCAAGTATTTCATCAACAACATGCGGTGCAATGGCAATTAAAATCCATATACTGGACACAGTATTGATGTCCTTGATGGTAAACAACAGTCGCAGACATGGGGAGCGGGAACTGAACCGTTGAAAAATCTCATACCCATAATTTGTTAAAACAATTGTAGATCTGGGTGCTTCTTTAGAACTCACTGTTAAATAGCACAGTGCAAAGTCATTTGGGTGTGCCAGATAAATCATATTTGCCATGCACTTCTCATTAGCCAAGTCAATGTTCCCTTGTATTCACCAATTGCACATCAGTGTCCAGAGAGTTACACAGTCACTTTTCCCTGCTGCATCCCACGCTGCGGCCGTACGGCATCCAGTTCATTTAAACACACGCGTATCTTGGGTTCCATAAAGCAGTATGAATACTGCCACCCCTCTCCCAAATGCCTGAACTTCTGCTCACATGTGAGCTCGGGCGTACTTCAACACTCCGGCTACAGGTCGCTCCAAAGGCTAGGGGAGCGCTGTGGTTTGTAACTGTTATATATATATATTATCTACTGGCGGTCGCCAGTAGATAGTTATAGTTAAAACCTATTATCCATAGGAAATCCGCGACATTCTATTTGAAATAACGTTGGCGCCGGTTGACGAATCTTCGCGAAAGTTTCCAACTTGTTGGGGCGCTCCGGTCCGCTCCTATCCTGAAAGTCTCGGGGTGATACGTCAAGCGGGGGCCGAGAAAAAGGGGGGTCCCAAAACGCGTTTTCCCCATTCATTTTTCCATAGGAACCTTTAGTCGCAGCTACAGCCCGAACTGCTGAACGGAATTACACCAGATTTGGCAAAGAGGTAGCCCTTGGTTCAGTGTCGTGCCTTTTGCTTAAATGGTGTAAATCCGTTCAGTAGTTCCTGAGAAAATCAAAAGTAAAGTCACATATATATCTGGGCGGAGCCTAACCACACATGTCATCGTGAGATCTGATTGGCTGTCAGCACTTCATCCTGGAATTGCTGGCAGCCATCTTGGGACCAATATAAATGATAGTACCTCATTGAAATGCATTGTAGTGAATAGAAGATTTTGAGGGTCACCAAAAGGAGAACTATAAAGGGTGATAACAGGCTTTAGTTACATTAGAATTTATTTGTTGATGGTACCATACTAATTTTAGGAATTGTGGTGTATTCTAAGGTGATTTTACCATGTGAAAAACCTTCTGCTGGGATATCATGAATCATGTTTGAGAGAACACTATTTTCTCATGCTTGTCCCATGTAGGTTTGGAAGGTGCTCCAGAAGCTAAAATGAGAGCATATTTTCTGTAAATTCACATTATCTTTCTCACTCATGTGAGAATGAAGTCTGACATTCTCAGTAAAACATGTACATCCAACAAGGGCAGAGACTGTCAGTTGATTCCTTTGTGTTCTACTGCAGCTTCCCAGAGTGTTCTAAAGAACAACTAGAGTGCTAACAGCCTTACTTATGACAAAAGTATGGCACACCTGAAGCCATCTTGATTGGAATAAACTGGTAACACTTAAACAATTTAATTTAAAAGGAACAAAATGATGGGGTTCATTTTGTCATAGAAATTATGGTTAGTGCTGTAGAAAGAAAAATTAGGACATGTTTCAAGTGTGATCTCAAATATCTTCCTGTTATATTTCAACAGGAGCAGCCTGCCAGTTGATGCCTTTGTGTTCTACTGCAGCTTCCCAGAGTGTTCTAAAGAACAACTAGAGTGCTAACAGCCTTACTTATGACAAAAGTATGGCACACCTGAAGCCATCTTGATTGGAATAAACTGGTAACACTTAAAACATTTAATTTAAAAAGGAACAAAATGATGGGGTTCATTTTGTCATAGAAATTATGGTTAGTGCTGTAGAAAGAAAAATTAGGACATATTTCAAGTGTGATCTCAAATATCTTCCTGTTATATTTCAACAGGAGCAGCCTGCCAGTTGATGCCTTTGTGTTCTACTGCAGCTTCCCAGAGTGTTCTAAAGAACAACTAGAGCGCTAACAGCCTTACTTATAACAAAAGTATGGCACACCTGAAGCCATCTTGATTGGAATAAACCGGTAACACTTAAAACATTTAATTTAAAAAGGAACAAAATGAGGGGTTCTTTTTGAAAATAGAAATTATGGTTAGTGCTGCAGAAAGAAAAATTAGGGCATGTTTTAAGTGAGATCTCAAATCCTCTTCTATTTCATTAGAAAATTCTGACATGCAGACTGAAACAATCACTTTCAATACCAGCAGCAGACTACCAGTTAACTCCCTGGTGAGCAGTAGCTTTACTCCAGTGATCTAATGAGCAACTAGAGTGCTAACATTCTGAATTTATGGCAGATGTGAGACACATCTGAATGCCTTCTTGATGGAATCAAAGTAAAAAACTGAAAGCATTTCCTACTGAGGAGACTGCAGTAAATGAGGAAATTAGGAAACTTCATAACAAAGAAGTCTTCCAAGATGGCCACCAGTGAAAAAGAGCCCAAATGTAGCACACATATTACCCAGATGTAGCCCACATATAGCCCAATGACAAAAGTGTGCAAAACACTTTTTATTTTTAGTTTTTTTGCAGTTTTATGTAGTGCAGACTGGTCAGGTATTGGAGCATTGCATCTTAAAACATGACCCCCTACACTACAAAAATACCACTGCACTACCTTAAACCCTAAAACACTACCCCCAGCACGACCCCCTACACTACCCAAACACCACTGCACTAACCTAAATCCTAAAACACTACCCCCAGCATGACCCCCTACACTACCCAAACACCACTGCACTACCCTAAAACATGACCCCTACACTACACAAACACCACTGCACTACCCTAAACCCTAAAACACTACCCCCAGCACGACCCCCTACACTACCCAAACACCACTGCACTAACCTAAATCCTAAAACACTACCCCCAGCACGACCCCCTACACTACCCAAACACCACTGCACTACCCTAAAACATGACCCCCTACACTACACAAACACCACTGCACTACCCTAAACCCTAAAACACTACCCCCAGCACGACCCCCTACACTACTCAAGCACCACTGCACTACCCTAAACCCTAAAACACCCCCCAGCACGACCGCCTACACTGCCCGAACACCACTGCACTGCCCTAAACCCTGAAACACCAGCCCCTGCATGACCCCCTACACTGCCCGAACACCACTGCACTGCCCTAAACCCTGAAACACCACCCCTAGCACGACCCCCTACACTACCCGAACACCACTTCACTGCCCTAAACCCTAAAACACCACCCCTTCACGACCCCCTACACTGCCCGAACACCACTGCACTGCCCTAAACCCTGAAACACCACCCCAGCATGACCCCCTACACTGCCCGAACACCACTGCACTGCCCTAAACCATGAAACACTACCCCCAGCAAGACCCCCTACACTGCCCGAACACCACTGCACTGCCCTAAACCCTGAAACATCACCCCCAGCAAGACCCCCTACACTGCCCGAACACCACTGACCTAAACCCTGAAACACCACCCCCAGCACGACCCCTACACTGCCCGAACACCACTGCACTGCCCTAAACCCTGAAACACCAGCCCCTGCATGACCCCCTACACTGCCCGAACACCACTGCACTGCCCTAAACCCTGAAACACCACCCCCAGCATGACCCCCTACACTGCCCGAACACCACTGCACTGCCCTAAACCCTGAAACACTACCCCCAGCAAGACCCCCTACACTGCCCGAACACCACTGCACTGCCCTAAACCCTGAAACATCACCCCCAGCAAGACCCCCTACACTGCCCGAACACCACTGACCTAAACCCTGAAACACCACCCCCAGCATGACCCCCTACACTGCCCGAACACCACTGCACTGCCCTAAACCCTGAAACACCAGCCCCTGCATGACCCCCTACACTGCCCGAACACCACTGCACTGCCCTAAACCTTGAAACACCAGCCCCTGCACGACCCCCTACACTGCCCGAACACCACTGCACTACCCTAAACCCTGAAACATCACCCCCAGCACGACCCCCTACACTGCCCGAGCACCAATGCACTGCCCTAAACCCTGAAACACCAGCCCCAGCACGACCCCCTACACTGCCCGAACACCACTGCACTGCCCTAAACCCTGAAACACCAGCCCCAGCACGACCGCCTACACTGCCCGAACACCACTGCACTGCCCTAAACCCTGAAACACCAGCCCCAGCATGACCCCCTATACTGCCCGAACACCACTGCACTGCCCTAAACCGTGAAACACCAGCCTCAGCACGACCCCCTACACTGCCTGAACACCACTGCACCGCCCTGAACCCTGAAACACCAGCCCCAGCACAACACCCTACACTGCCCGAACACCACTCCACTGCCCTAAACCCTGAAACACCACCCCGTGCATGACCCCCTACACTGCCCTAACACCACTGCACTGCCCTAAACCCTGAAACATCACCCCCAGCACAACCCCCTACACTGCCTGAGCACCATTGCTCTGCCCTAAACCCTGAAACACTAGCCCGAGCACGACCCCCTACACTGCCTGAGCACCATTGCTCTGCCCTAAACCCTGAAACACTAGCCCGAGCACGACCCCCTACACTGCCCGAACACCACTACACTGCCCTAAACCCTGAAACACCACCCCCAGCATGACCCCCTACACTGCCCGAACACGACTGCACTGCTCTAAACCCTGAAACACCAGCCCCAGCAAGACCCCCTACACTGCCCGAACACCACTGCATTGCCCTAGACTCTGAAACACCAGCCCCAGCAAGACCCCCTACACTGCCCGAACACCACTGCACTGCCCTAAACCCTGAAACATCACCCCCAGCACAACCCCCTACACTGCCTGAGCACCATTGCTCTGCCCTAAACCCTGAAACACCACCCCCAGCACGACCCCTACACTGCCCTAACACCACTGCACTGCACTAAACCCTGAAACACCACCCCTGCACGACCCCCTACACTGCCGGAACACCACTGCACTGCCCTAAACCCTGAAACACCACCCCCAGCACGACCCCCTACACTGCCCTAACACCACTGCACTGCCCTAAACCCTGAAACATCACCCCCAGCACAACCCCCTACACTGCCTGAGCACCATTGCTCTGCCCTAAACCCTGAAACACTAGCCCCAGCACGACCCCCTACACTGCCCGAACACCACTACACTGCCCTAAACCCTGAAACACCACCCCCAGCATGACCCCCTACACTGCCCGAACATGACTGCACTGCTCTAAACCCTGAAACACCAGCCCCAGCAAGACCCCTACACTGCCCGAACACCACTGCATTGCCCTAGACTCTGAAACACCAGCCCCAGCAAGACCCCTACACTGCCCGAACACCACTGCACTGCCCTAAACCCTGAAACACCAGCCCCAGCACGACCCCCTACACTGCCCGAACACCACTGCACTACCCTAAACCCTGAAACATCAGCCCCAGCACGACCCCCTACACTGCCCGAACACCACTGCACTGCCCTAAACCCTGAAACACCAGCCCCAGCACCACCCCCTACAATGCCCGAACACCACTGTACTGCCCTAAACCCTGAAACACCACCCCTGCACCGCCCCCTACACTGCCCGAACACCACTGCACTGCCCTAAACCCTGAAACACCACCCCTGCACCACCCCTACACTGCCCGAACACCACTGCACTGCCCTAAACCCTGAAACACCACCCCCTGCACCGCCCCCTACACTGCCCGAACACCACTGCACTAAACCCTGAAACACCACCCCCAGCATGACCCCCTTTACTGCTCGAACACCACTGCACTGCCCCAAACCCTGAAACACCACCCCCAGCATGACCCCCTACACTGCCCGAACACCACTGCCCTAAACCCTGAAACACCACCCCTGCACGACCCGCTACACTGCCCGAACACCACTGCACTGCCCTAAACCCTGAAACACCACCCCTGCACGACCCCCTACACTGCCCGAACACCACTGCACTGCCCTAAACCCTGAAACACCACCCCCAGCACGACCCCTACACTGCCCGAACACCACTGCACTGCCCTAAACCCTAAAACACTACCCCCAGCATGACCCCCTACACTACCCGAACACCACTGCACTACCCTAAACCCTAAAATACTCCCCCAGCACGACCCCCTACACTACCCGAACACGACTGCACTGCCCTAAACCCTAAAACACTCCCCCAGCACGACCCCTACACTACCCGAACACCACTGCACTGCCCTAAACCCTAAAACACTACCCCTGCATGACCCCCTACACTACCCAAATACCAATGCACTACCCTAATCCCTAAAACACTACCCCCGCACAACCCCCTACACTACCCAAAGACCACTGCACTACCCTAAACCCTAAAACACGACCTCCTACACTACACAAACACCACTGCACTACCCTAAACCCTAAAACACTACCCCCAGCACGAACCCCTACACTACCCAAACACCACTGCACTACCCTAAACCATAAAACACTACCCCCAGCAGTACCCCTACGCTACCCAAACACCACTGCACTACCCTAAACCCTAAAACACTACCCCCAGCAGTACCCCTACACTACCCAAACACCATTGCACTACCCTAAACCCTAAAACACTACCCCCAGCAGTATCCCCTACACTACCCAAACACCACTGCACTACCCTAAACCCTAAAACCCTAAAACACTAACCCCAGCACGACCCCCTACACTACCCAAACACCACTGTACTACCCTAAACCCTAAAACACTCCCCCAGCACGACTCCCTACACTACCCAAACACCACTGCACTACCCTAAACCCTAAATCTACCCCCAGCATGACCCCCTACACTACACAAACACCACTGCACTACCCTAAACCCTAAAACACTACCCCCAGCACGACCCTCTTCACTACCTAAACACAACTGCACAATTTGTTACAGGCATTGCAACGCAGGCCTGTGGTGCTTACTGGAAGTACCTGGTGGGCTAGTTGGGCCCCAGGGACTCTCAGGATTCAAGGTGACCTAATCCCCAACTTAAAACGCGCCACGGGCGCGTTTGCACAGTGGTGAAAGGAGGGGGCGGGGCCTCAGGTGACATGTGCGCAAACACGCCCTGTGGTGCATTTTAAGTTGGGGAGTTAATTCCCTTTGAATCCTGGGGGCCAACTAGCCCACCAGGTACCTTCAGTAAGCACAACAGAGTTGCGTTGCAGAGAGGTGAAAAAGGTGCGTGGCCTCGGAACGCCTCTCTGCAACTCAGCTCTGTGGTCCTAACTGTAGGTACCTGGGGGCTAGTTGGGCCCCAGGGACCCTCAGGATTCAAGGGGACTTAATCCTGCAACTTAAAACGCGCCACGGGGCGCGTTTGCACACATGTCACCTCAGGCCCCCTCCCTTCACCACTGTGCAAACGCGCACTGGCTCTGGTTAGTCAGTCAGTTACCACCAGTACCCGTCTGAAAAAGTTGTGGGCACAGGATGATTTTGCAACAAGGCCTCTTTCTGCTCCTCTGTTGGTTCTTTCTGCACATCTTTTGCTTCTTTCTGTGCGTTTTTTCTTCTTTCTTCACATGTCCTACCTCTGTTGGCATAGTTAGAAACTAGCATTTAAAAACCTTTGAAATTCACTTAAAAAATCATAGGTTTCAGGCACGTTATAGTTAGAAATTAGCATTTAAAAAGCCTTTGAAATTCACTGAAAAAACCAAAGGTTTCAGGCACGTTATAGTTAGAAATTAGCATTTAAAAACCTTTGAAATTCACTGAAAAAACCATAGGTTTCAGGCACGTTATAGTTAGAAATTAGCATTTAAAAAACCTTTGAAATTCACTGAAAAAACCATAGGTTTTAGGGACAGTTATAGTTAGTTGGACATTGCACTCGTACAAAACCCGTGAAATTCCCCTGTTATAGTTAGTTCAGCTAACTATAACTCGCGCCCCCGCAATGCACTGCTGATGACGTCACATATTACATCACTCATGACATGGTCAGTGACATCACTGATGACATCACTGATGACATCTCAAATGACATCACTGATGACATCATCCATGTGATAATTTCATGCATCTTCTCACACCCTAATATAACTTTTGATACACCCACTCTAAATTACAGACTGCCATTCTCAAAACCATAGACACTCCAACACCAAAAACTACATACCCACTCACTGATTCTTAGGTCTACACACACATCCACTCACTCACCTGTACAGTCACTCATACTTAGTCACTCAGTACAGGACTATCATATGCACTCATACACCTTTATAAATACTCACACACCGCCACTCATCCATAGAGGTACTCACACACCTAGTCAGTCATGCAAAAAATTAATCACACATCCATTTACTCACCTATACAGTTATACACACACCAGCTCACTTACTCATACAAATACTAGCACATTCTTACGCTCTTATACAATAACTGATACAAGCACACACGCATCCATACAGCCACTCTCACAATAACACACTCTCACTTATAGCCATTTAAATACTCTAACACACATATATACTGCCTTTTACATATGTAGTTACTCGCACATGTACCACTGAGATATACATTCACTCACTAACACACCCATACACACACTCACCCACCCAAGCAGTCCATCACAGATGCACTCTTGAAATCATGCACCCAGTGAATCACCCACTCACACATCTATGTATAGAGTCACACACACCCCACCCACACAAACACTCAGGCAGCCATACAGATACTCAGAGAACCAATCAATAACCCATATAGGCACTCATGTAGCTATTCGCAAATCCATGCATCCACTTACACACCAACAAACAGACGGATACAGACATTCACACAGTTTAGTCACTAACCCATGCATTCAGTAAGATACGTTTAATCACTCACTTGTAGAGTCAGTCACTCACGTACTAAATCATCCATTCAGACACTTATACACCCACTCATTCTTCAATACGCCTTTCCCTATATATATTAAACATATTTAAACTTTACAGAAACACACAGTCACTGGATGATGTCATCAGTGATGTCATTTGAGATGTCATCAGTGATGTCATCAGTGATGTCACTGACCATGTCATGAGTGATGTAATATGTGACGTCATCAGCAGTGCATTGCGGGGGCGCGAGTTATAGTTAGCTGAACTAACTATAACAGGGGAATTTCACGGGTTTTGTACGAGTGCAATGTCCAACTAACTATAACTGTCCCTAAAACCTATGGTTTTTTCAGTGAATATATATATATATACGCATTTACATATATGCAATAGTATGATGTACGAGAAAAATATATACAATAAATAAGCATTGCCAACACCAATAGTTCTCACATATGTGAGTGCTATTGGCTTTGCCAGTGTCTTTTTGCCATGCTGTACAGCAACGTGGCTGCTGTTCAGCATGGTTACAAGTTAGTGGCATGGCATAGAGTAGAGTGGTGTAGAGGAGAGTAGCGTAATGGAGAGTAGAGTGGCATAGAGTGGAGTAGCGTAGAGTGGAGTGGCGTAGATTAGTGGAGAGTGGAATGGAGTGGTGTAGAGAGGAGTGACAGAGTGGAGTGGCATAGAGTGGAGTGACGTAGGGTAGAGTGGCATGGAGTAGAGTGGAGTAGCATACAGTGGAGTGGTATCTGATAATGACAAAAAGACCCAGCGCAGAAAAAATATGTGAAATAAAACAGGAATCACACATCACTTACGACCATTGCTATCCTGCAACATTGTGACATTAGCTAAAAAATCAAAAGTAAAAAATAACTGGACAAAAACATTGGGCTTAGTATAGCCAATTGGTTATATTACAGTGTGGGGGAAGGGGTTTGACACCCAGTTTGGCAGGTGTGACATTCATTTGCAATATGGCCTCCACTGCTCACATCAAGTTTCCCAACCTTAGTGAGCACTGCCCCATCACAGTGTTCTGTGGAGGGAAGGGAATATACGTAGTGAGTGCATAGGGAAAAATATTACATTTTGCAAAGAAGGTAATTCTAGGACAGTGTGGTGGTCCCTTGCTTCTCACACCAGCCTCCCTACTTAGTTTCCCATGGTCTTGCCAGAATTTCTTACTATGGACTGGAAGACGTCCAGGTAACACCGGCTGATAAACCCTTGGCATCCTGAGAAACAACTTGAGCATTACCCGGCCTCTGACCAGTGACCGTCCCTGGCCTCGTCAGACCACTGCTATTTATCTTCCTTTATGTAATTTTCATTGCAGGTATAGACTTATTGATTCAGTACTCAAATTAAGTGTATCTGCACTAGGTGCAATACAAAATCAATTTTATGGAAGGGAGAGATGGGTAGGACACCATACAAAATGTTCAAACAAATTGATACAATTTGGTAGGATAGATTTTATTGGCTTATGATTCTTACGAAAACAAACTCCCACAGGTTGCAAAGACCCACTTGCTCTGGCTTTAGACAGTAAAGTTGTCCCTCAAAACAGAGAGAAGTACAGGGTAAGGGCCTAATGTATGAAATCTAGGGTCACAAATCATTTGGTATTTTTGCACAGCATTGCTTTGCGATCCCACATTGTAATAATCAGTTGCAGAACAAAATGCCCATTTGCAAAAATTGTAAATCTTCTGTTGCTTAATATTAATGAGGCAGGAATGTGTTTGTAACCAACTCCATATGAATGGCTGTAAATACAGAGATGTAATCCATTGAGTGAGCAAAATTGTCTCTCGGAGGATTGGGGAGGTACTCACACCAAGAAAATGATTGAACATTTGAGGCCAAAACGTGGGTCCTATGATTCAGTTTTTCAAATATATTGATCAAAAGCGTAGGTTTCACAGCCATCTTTGAGGGGCAACAATACCAGTACTCTAGAGTCTGCCTCAGCATCAAGCAGCACTATTTCTCAACCCTAAGGGAATCCTTTGTGGTTATCACGAAAGTGTGTGCATAAAAATGCTGGGAGGACATGCAAAGCCGGAAAATAAATGAGCGGCAAATGGAAAGCAGCCCACCACTCATACACTATGCTTTAGTTGATGTGACAGAGGTATCCTGTAGTATCCGTATCATAACCTGAAGTGCTATTCCTCTGTTGATTGTTGTCACAGTTATCTCAATATGCACTTTATACGGACCTACACTATGCACGTATCCCATCAATGAGACATCCACCTATCTCTCATGTAGCACTCTATATTGTTTTCTAACATGTATATACCCCAGTACTGAGCCATCTACAAAGTTCTCACAATGCAACAAGACCCTGACTTACATCTTGCACTAATATTGCAGCACTAATGCATCCACAAAGCTCTTACAATAGCAACATGCACTAGTATATCACAGGATGCAAAATGCTACTAGATAAAATGCCAAGACTGATCCAGGGCAACAACACTTAATTAACTTGGTTCATCACCTTATATTAGAGAGTTGAATAGAGTAAATGTTTCATGTAAGATAGTTTAGGATATTAACACATCTCTTGCAGTGATTTGCTTACTACACAGATTGACAGTGTAAATTAAATGAGGCTGCAGCTTTCCCATTTACCCTTTTGTTGTAGGTAAAATGAATGCCTTTGAGTTAGGTATTAATTTGCATCAATTATTAAGCCCTAAGAACAAATAAATTTATGTTGTGTGCTACATACACAAGCTAATTGCACAAAATGGGACAAATTGTGTTGGTCAAATACAATGAGAATAATGTGACTGAGTGGAAGGAACTACAGTGCGGTCTAATTCACTCCACCCCTTTTTATGTAGATACAAAAATAGTCCACAGGGAAATTTAGAGATTCTAAATACTATAAGAGCACTAGCCTCCATTATAAACCCCTTGACATTCAAAAACCTTTGAACACTTTATTTTAATATATACCTCTCCAATGTGAGTTGCCTTGTGGACAGATGTGAGTGCACAGCATTGTAAATGCAATTAACCTAATAATTATTATGCTCACTTCAAGCAGCTGACGACTCTCGGTAAGAGTTCGACACAAAGAGAGTAACTACCAGAGGAATCAGAACTACCAATTCTCCAGGTAATTTTTCATTTCTTAGTGGGCCCTCAAAATCCAACTCATAATGGTCCAGATTATCATCTCCTGGAGCTATTGGTCCCCTGGTATTGGTAAGTTCAAGGGTGGGAAAAATCCAGTCTTTTACTGGGCTGTATGCAATGAAGACCCCAAAGAATGTCGTTCTGACCTGGTTCGGCCTTCCTAGATTTTTTTTCTTGATTTTAGGTGCCCCGATTTTTTAATCTTAGTCGTGAGTGAGTCTCAATAATTGAGTTTTCACTTACTGTAACCTCTTGTAAAATGGTTTTGAGTGCTAAAAAGTAGTGCTTGCCTTTTAAAATAAGGTCTGCTTCTACACAGCTGGGGTAAGATTCTCTGTGCTGGTCACTTGGGATCACACGTACACAAGTGTGGGCACTGATGTGCATGCTGAACAAGTTGGACTGCTGTCTATTCTATCTAATTCATCCTAGTATCTGTGCATAGGGAGCTTGTCACTGATTGAGTCTTAATACATTGATTATAGATGTAATTGTGCATTCAAAAATAAATATCCTCATTTCTTTTTCACAATAGTGTGTCTGTAGTGCTTTACTACAATCACACTGTAGGTGAGTGCTGCACCAATACAGTTTGCATTGGTTCATGCGAGAGAAACGTTTATCAGGTGCTTCTCCAGGTTCACTATGATCCTGAGTGCTTCCAGAGCATGAATAGGCCCTAGGGACCCCATTTCCCAGACCACAACTTTACAAATGGGGAGGGGGGCATGTAGCCCTCCTACCAGAGCCATTTTATGGCCCTGTGAACCCCCTCCCCAGTGAGTGGTTCAGGTATGGTGTCCAATGGTCCTTATCCCCATGAGCTCTCATCCAGTGGGAGCACAAAGTAGCTACTGTCAGGTGGGAGAACAAAACTTTTTCCGTACCCGGACTCTTGAGCAGGATTCTGGATTATTCATAAGTTGCCTTTCGGTTATATCCACAATTCTAGACACTACTGTGCTCCAGTGCTCCTATCTGTGCGCATTCCAACACCATTTGATACGTTTTCTTCATTGACTTTGTGTCTTGGGCAGGCTCTGATTGCTCCAGCATATATTCTTGCACACACTATGTTGGACTAAGGGGAATATTATGGGCCTTATTTATGAGGCCTTGCAACAGTTTTGCGCTTCCCTTGCGTCACTGTTTGTGGCGTAAAACATGCCCCCTGTTGCGCCCTATTAACAAAGTGACGCATCTAAGCAAATGCGTCACTTTGTAAACCCCTGCGCTACATTATACCTGTGTCAGGTATAATGTATGCAGGGGGGGGGGCGTTCCCACGCAAGTAAGCCTTGTAGAAGTGACGCAGTGAAATCTATAAGATTTCACTGCGTCACTTCTAGGACGCAAATGTGTCAAAACCTTACGCATGCCTCATAGCAGGCGTTCGGGTGACGCAGTGCTATATCCATAGCCCTCCCCCCTGCATTGCTGGAGTTGCATCACGCTTCCGACACAACTCCAGCAATGCGTTATTTTGCGCTGACAGATACGTCGGTTTTACTGACGTATCTGTCATTCCTTGCGACATGATGCGTCATACAGTAAATATGACGAATCCATCATGTCGCAAGGAGGGCGCAATGAAAAGTGACACATCGCTGTTTTCACGCAGCGATGCATCACTTTTCATAAATTAGGCCCTATGGATTTAGTGTTCAAGGACTGCTGGTGTGCAGCCTCTTGTTTCCCATACAGGGGGGTCCAGGGTACATTTTCTGTTGAGCCTTTCCTTATTGTGCATTTCCAGTTTGTTTTGATACCAATTAGAGGCTTTCAACATAGTCATTTGTGCTTGCCATTATTGGATATATTTGTAAATTTGTGTGGGGTATATAGTAGTGTGCGTAATAAGTAATTTTCCTTTTTATATGAAAAACATGCAAATTGGATATTTTGAGAGATTAGGGTGTTGTTTGAGGGGGGTGAAACCCTAGTAGGGTAACTGCCACTATCCATTTCAAGCTGAAGCATAAAAAGTCACTAAATTAACCTATGCTTAACCCTCTGGTAGTTTGGCACAAAAGCAGTCAGCTATTAACTTAGCCTTAATGTGTAAAGTATTTAGGCATCGCACAAACAGTAATACATTGAAAACAAAACACAAGAAAAATCCCCCACCAATTTAGAAAAACAAAGCAAATTGTAATAAATTATTTGATATCAAAACAACAAAAAATCCAATCTGTAGAAC
Organism: Calotriton arnoldi; assembly: GCA_963921515.1. NCBI lineage: Eukaryota > Metazoa > Chordata > Amphibia > Caudata > Salamandridae > Calotriton > Calotriton arnoldi. Next base: position 213,336 of record CAWUFW010012789.1, on the reverse strand, counting down.
CAGAGTTAAGAATTTTTAAATTTTAAAGTAGAAAATAGCGGCTAAAAGATTAAAGCGCCAACTGCAGACATCTAGTTGCGCAAGTCTAGGGCAAAGTCAAAAGTTATGGCAGACCTCAATGGAGCGTTTTTCGGATTCACAAAGTGGATTGGGCCTATCCCCACTTAACTTCGGACTTTGAAGTAATTTCAAGAAAAATGTCTCAGAAGGTAAAGTTCCACAGGCAAGGTAGCTGGCAGTGTCCGAGGAGAAGGCATCATCATCGAGGTGCAGCTGGACAAAGTTGTGGTGAAGATTCCTTTTCCCCGGGCTTGGTCTCTTTTTTGGAAATTGAAAATCTTCAGCTGGACAAAGCTGCAGGCTGTAGATGATGAGTGCCCCATGAAGCTGGATGCCCCCTAGCGTAGTGGGAGCTGCAGCAAAGTCAGGCCAACCTGTGATGCACCCTGGGCTGATCGACGAGCAGGTAGGTCCTGGTCTCCTTGCAGACCTCAGAGCACTTTAGAGCCAAAAAGATTCTAAGACCTAAGGTTTGGATTTGAGCTATCTGGGCACCTTTAGCAAAACCTCCAAGGATCCAGGACAGGAGAAGCATCGGTTGTGTGATTTGGACCTTCGCAAGCAGGGTCCAGGTGCAGGTTCAAGATGGTTGGAGCCTTTTCAGTATCTGAGGATCTGATCAGTAGGCCGGCAAACTAGCCCTTGGAGTCACTTCTGGAAGTCCTGGGTTCAAGAAGAAGAGCAGGGCTCAAGCAGCTTGTCAGACCTCTGGGGCTCAGAGTAGACTTCAGGCAGCGGAGTAGTCATTCTTGGTGAAACAAAGCAGTCCTTCTGAAGTACACAGCCGACCACAGTATCAGGTAATACTATGCGAGTCCCTCCACAGGTCCAGCAGTGAGCTGAAGAGTCAGTCTGTGGGACCCATATTAGGCTTCGCCTGCGCAGAGCTTTTTTGTGCTTGTGAAATCTTTTGTGTTTAATATAAATCTTAAAAGGGGCTTACATTCCGCCCATACTTTTCATTGGTTTGTGAGCTTGCCACTTACTTTTCCTTCGCTTCTATTGGCTGTAGCATACTATTTCCTGTTGCTCCTCAAGTGTTTCTTTTATCAGTGTCCCATGGCCCAAGTACTGTTTTCATCCGCTTTTGTGGAACATTTTTTTAATGTTCTGCAGAGTTTCGCTCTCCCTTGTTTTTATTCACTTAAGCCAATTTCTCTAGTGCAGCAGAGAAGTATCGCTCACTTTTAACACACCCACTACTAATACACTTAGTTCTTCCATTTTAGCCTGTAAAACAGGACCATTATCTTATCCTGGCCTGCTCCTGACTACAACTCCCATCAGCCCCTGTGTCTCCTCTTCCTTTGATTACCCTTTTTCATCATTCCTTTGCCAAATGCCTTTAATGCAGCAAAGCTGTATCGCCCACTTTTGCTGTACCAATTGCAACATCCAATTCATTTTTTATTTGTTAGTCTATTAAATGGGACTGCAACATTCTACTGGCCCGCCCCAGACTAGCACTACTATCAGCCTCTATGCCTCCATGTGACTCAGGACTGCTGATCAATCTTTCAGATGGTCCCGGTGACTCAATGCTAATGAACCTTACTCTTTCCGGAGACAATTTCCCTTACAAGCATGCCCTTGTCGATAGACATTCTCTTGCTGAACTGATTATGATATTTTTGGTGACGCAAACATGATTGAGCGCACTTCTGCTTTTTTAAACAGGGCATTGATCATTATAATGTAACTTTCGGATGATATGCTATGATCTAGGTAATCGGCAGGGACTGACTTTTGAAGAAGTAAGTTGGGGGGGTCTACGCGTACATGGCTTACTGACAAAGGAGGACTTACAACTGGAACGTGAAGCCTGCACAGAGGCTGCTGGAGGGGGTACAACACACCCAGGCATGCATGGTATTCACCCGCCTTTATTTACTCCTCATGCCCCTTAACATACACATGTTCTGGCCCAAGTTTGGGGTATGGGACTTTTGGGGAGGTCTTAGCCAGCATGATGGTGCCACTCAGGGGGGAGCGAAGGACCATCAACGGGTTTGTGTTTCTTCCTGTTCCCGATTCTGTGCTCCCTCACCTCCAGGCTTGATAAACTGTATTGACACAAGAGCGAGCGTTTCACTCTTGGTGTTATTGCAGGCAAGGGCGAAAATGCCACCAAGCAGCCATTGTGTTGACATCCACCGGTTATCTTCGTAGATATGTTTTTTTTCTTGCTGATGGTGTGTGATGAAGGAAGGTCTGACTGACAACTCACGTGGACCCCCAGTGCCTCTGCAGGGCCTGGCATGCATCCTTCTTGTTATCCTGCAGCCTCCAGAGAGGATCACTTCCAGACAGGATTAGATTACCCCAGAGGGAGGAATTTGCCCTTCTCTGCCTTATGACCCTTCCAGCCCTCTGGTGTGTAATACTCATTTGAGAAGACTTTCTCTCTTGCATGGCATCATTAATCATTCTGCCAATTTCATTTACATCGTTCTGGGCATTTAAGGCTCAAGGAGCTTGCTCCCCATTTAAAAAATGTGGATACTTCGGAGTTCCACTGACAAGGGAGAAGATATGTGCATTTTAACAGTGAGGCTCTTTGTGGTTTTCCAATGCCTTGGTCGTGATCATTTTTGCATTTAAGCAAACATTGGTTTTGACGCTATATTCAGCTGCTAACTTCAAGTGTAATATTAATATTCATTAGTCTCTAAAATGGGCACCACCTATGTGTGCACCAGGTGTAAACATAATTTGTGCATGGGATTTTTTTACCTCCCTAATCACACCAGGTCTAAATGACTACATAAGAGTTCTGTGTAACCTAGTGCTTCTGCATGCATTCATTTATTGAAAGATGAGGTTTGTTGTCTGGTACTATGATGCACTGCTTTCACCTACTTAGGATTGAATTGCTGTTTGTTATGATCAGGCCACTGGAATTATGCATCATGGAAAACTAAATTATCTGGCATTGTTAACTAAATTATGCTACAACAAGAGGCTAATTGTGCCGTGTAATGCATTACATTTTGAAGCAGTACTTCTCCATTTTGTCATTCCTATTCGTTAACACTGTTTGGGTAGAGGTTTCACCTTATTATTATATTTAACACCTACATGCAGCTGTCAGCATCTGCATATTCGCAACATAAGGCCTGACCTTGCATGGCAAAACACGTGGGCGTGTTTTTAGTGATTTTTGATCCATTTGATCTAGAAACATTTTTACTTTTGTTAAAATTTGCAAATTATGCAGATGATGAATTACGTGGCCACTGCAGCAAGTCGATAATTATGTGACAATAATACAGTGGCAGAATCCCCTAATCCCTGTGACCCTGGTTATAATACAGACATGGTTTGTTTTGTTTTCAGATAATTTTTGTAATGACTACGTTTAAAACTTAACCAAAGACACAAACTAGCTCAGTGGATTGAGCGCCTGATTGAAAGATTTGTGTGCAACATTTAAATCACTGGTTTGAATGCCCTTCAGCCTTGTATGTTTAAGAGGTTTATAAACTAAGCACCAATATGCCTGATAACAAGAGCAACCAATCCGTTAAGGGGCAATTTACATTTTTGTAATGTGTAGTACTCTGTGTATGTGTGTGTATATATATATATATATATATTCACTGAAAAAACCACAGGTTTCAGGGATGTTATAGTTAGTTGGACATTTCACTCGTACAAAACCAGAGAAATTCGGACGTTATAGTTAGTAGACATAACTATAACTCGTGCCCCCGCAATGCACTGCTGATGACGTCACATATCACATCACTCATGACATGGTCAGTGACATCACGTTTGACATCACTCATGACATCTCAAATGACATCACTGATGACATCACCCATGTGATAATCTGATGCACCTCCTCACACACTAATAAAACCTTTTATACACCCACTCTAAAATACAGACTACTAATATCGAAACCATAGCCAGACCAATAGCAGTTAGTACATACCCGCTCAGTAATTACTAGGTCTACACACACACACATCCACTCATTCACCCAGTAACTCATACATGCAGTCACTCATCAATACAGCACTATCATATGCACTCAAACACCTATACATACACTCACACACCGCCACTCACCCATACAGATACTCAGACAACCAATCAATAACCTTACCTCCAGTAAGCGCCACAGAGCTGCGTTGCAGAGAGGTGTTCCGAGGCCACGCCCCTTTTTACACCGTGCTGCAAACGCGGCTTCTGGCACACTGCTGCTCGGAGGATGAAGTCCACTTGTATCCTGAGGTCTTCAGGACACAAGAGGACCTCATCGCCTCACCAGCAGTGCACCAGAAGCCGCGTTTGCAGAGTGGTGTAAAAGGGGCATGGCCTCGGACCACCTCTGCAAAGCAGCCCTGTGGCGCTTACTGGAGGTACCTGGTGGGCTAGTTGGCCCCCAGGGACCCTCAGGATTGAAGGGGACTTAATCCCCCAATTTACAATGCACCAGGGGGCGTGTTTGCACACTTGTTACACCAGGCCCGCCCCCTCCCTGCATCACTGTGCAACCGCGCCCCCTGGCGCGTTGTAAGTTGGGGGATTAAGTCCCCTTGAATCCTGAGGGTCCCTGGGGGCCAACTAGCCCACCAGGTACTTCCAGTAAGCGCCACAGAGCTGCCTTGCAGAGCGGTGTGAAAAGGGGTGTGGCCTCGGACCACCTCTCTGCAACGCAGCTCTGTGGCGCTTACTGGAGGTACCTGGTGGGCTAGTTGGCCCCCAGGGACCCTCAGTATTCAAGGGGACTTAATCCCCCACCTTAGAACACACCAGGGGGCGCGTTTGCAGAGTGCTGCAGGGACGGGGCGAGTTGCCGGTTTCTTTTTTCTTTTTTTTCTGTCTTATTTTATGGGAGGGGGGCTGCGTGGCCCCTCTTCCCTTGGCCACTTTTGGCCCCAGGGCCTGAGCATTTTCTTAAAAATGTTTTAAAAAAATGGGAAGGGGGCCACGTGGCCCCCCTTCCCTGGGCCACTATTGTCCCCGGGGACCCCATCCCCCGAGGCCTGGCCTGGTTTAAAAAAAAAAAAATTCTATATTTGCGGTGAGGGGGGCGGCGTGGCCCCGCTACCCTTGGCCAGTTCTGGCCCCGGGGACCCCATCCCCTGGGGCCGGCCTTTGCGTGTTTTTTTTTTAAATAAAATTTTCCTTTTTGGGGAGGGGGGCCGCGTGGCCCCCCTCCCAGGCCACTTCTGGCCCCATGGACCACATCCCCCGTGGCCTGGCCTCTCCGTTGGGGACCGTGGGGGGAGCCCCCTTGCCCCCACGGTCCCACCGGCTCCCCGCCTCCTGCGGGAGCTGGCATTGCTTTTGGGCAAGGGGAGCTGCTGACATGCAGCTCCCCTTGCCCAAAAGCAATCTGCTTTGCTTCATTGAAGCGAGAGCAGGTTTCCCAGCTCTCACTTCAATGAAGCAAAGCAGCGTTTGCAATGGCAGGGCGGGAGCCGCACTGCTCCCGCCCTGCCATAGCAAACAGCAGTGTCCCGGGGGTGGGCACCCCGGGACAGTGCAGGAGCCGGCCCTGGGGGTGGCGGTCCCCAGGGCCATCAAGGGCTCCAGGAGGGGGGCCGCGTGGCCCCCCTCCCTCCATTTCAAAGCCCCGGGAAGGTGGTGGTCCCCGGGGCGTGTGGGGGGCTCAAGCCCCCCCACACACTTTAAAAAAAAAATACAAACAGAGCCCCAGGGAGGTGGCGGTCCCCGGGGCTGCGGGAGGCCGCGTGCCCCCCACATTACTTGGAAAAGCCCCGGGGAGGTGGTGGTCCCTGGGGCGTGTGGGGGGGCTCGAGCCCCCCCACATATATTTTATTTATTATAATAGATACAAGCCCCAGGGAGGTGGTGGTCCCCGGGGCTGCGGGGGGGCTGCGTGCCCCCCTCAAACCATCAATGAAGCCCCGGGGAAGTGGCGGTCCCCAGGGCGGTGGGGGCCCCGCTATATAATTTGTGCATGCCCCCGGGACCTGGCCCACCCGGGGGCTTAACAATAACGAAGCGCTGGAGCCCGCGCTTTGTTTTTTTTTAATTTTCACAGCAGGATTCGCGACCCCAACGCGAATTCTGCCGTTTAAAAAAAAAAACATATGCTTTTTTTGGCCCTTGGGGTCCTTGTGGGTCCCCCTGAGCAGGCCTAGGGGGTCAGGGTGTTTCTACCCTGCCCCCTTTTCTTGTTTTTCCCCTTTTTTTTTACTCTTTTCTTGTGACTCGGTTACTGAGTCACAAGATGGCTGCCAACACATTCTGGATTAGAGTGTTGGCAGCCAATCAGAGTGAAGCTCGTGCCCGGGAGGGTTCGCGAACCCTCCTTGGTGCTCAGATATTGAAACTTTTCTTTTTCTAATTTCTCAGGAATTACTGAACGGATTTACACCATTTAAAAAAAAGAGCTCTTTCTGAACCAAGGGCTACCTTTTTGCCAAATTTGGTTTAATTCCGTTCAGCAGTTCGGGCTGTAGCCTTTTCCAATTTTTCCTATGGAAATTAACATGGGGAAAACGTGTTTTGGTACCCCCATTTTTTCTCGGCCCCCGCTTGACGAATCACCCCAAAGCTGTCAAGACAGGAGCTGACCTGAGCGGGCCATTAGTTTTGAAAATTTCGCGAAGATTCGTCAAACGACGCCAAAGATATTGGCAAAAGAAAAAACACTTTTTGAATAGAAACGAGATCCTAACTATAACTACCTACTGGCGACCGCCAGTAGGTAATATATATATATATAAATTCACTGAAAAAACCAAAGGTTTTAGGGAAAGTTATAGTTAGTTGGACATTTCACTCATACAAAACCAGAGAAATTCCCCCGTTACAGTTAGTTCAGCTAACTATAACTCGCGCCCCGCAATGCACTGCTGATGACGTCACATATGACATCACTCATGACATGGTCAGTGACATCACTGATGACATCACTGATGACATCATCTAGTGACTGTGTGTTTCTGTAAAGTTTAAATATGTTTAATATATATAGGGAAAGGCGTATTGAAGAATGAGTGGGTGTATAAGTGTCTGAATGGATGATTTAGTAGGTGTGTGACTGACTCTATAAGTGAGTGATTAAATGTATCTTACTGAATGCACGGGTTAATGACTAAACTGTGTGAATGTCTGTATCCGTCTGTCTGTTGGTGTGTAAGCGGCTGCATGGGTTTGTGAATAGCTACATGAGTGTCTATATGGGTTATTGATTGGTTGTCTGAGTATCTGTATGGATGCCTGACTGTTTGTATTGGTGGGGTGTGTGTGACTCTGTGCATAGATGTGTGAGTGGGTGATTCACTGGGTTCATGGTTTCAAGAGTGCATCTGTGATGGACTGTATGGGTGTGTGAGTGTGTGTATGGGTGTGTTAGTGAGTGAATGTATATCTCAGTGGTACATGTGTGAGTAACTACATATGTGAAAGGCAGTATATATGTGTGTTGGAATATATAAATAGCTATAAGTGAGAGTGTGTGATTATGAGAGTGACTGTATGGATGAGTGTGTGCTTGTATCAGTGATTGTATAAGAGCGTAAGAATGTCCTAGTATTTGTATGAGTAAGTGAGCTGGTGTGTGTATAACTGTATAGGTGAGTAAATGGGAGTGTGATTAATTATTTGCATGACGGACTAGGTGTGTGAGTACCTCTGTGGATGAGTGGTGGTGTGTGAGTGTCTATATAGGCGTTTGAGTGCATATGATAGTCCTGTACTGAGTGATTAAGTATGAGTGACTGTACGGGTGAGTGAGTGGATATGTGTTTAGACCTAAGAAGCAGTGAGTGGGTATGTAGTTATTGCTGCTTGAGTGTCTATGGTTTTGAGAATGGCAGTCTGTTATTTAGAGTTGGTGTATCAAAGGTTACATTAGGGTGTGAGAAGATGCATCAAATTATCACATGGATGATGTCATCAGTGATGTCATCAGTGATGTCATTTGAGATGTCATCAGTGATGTCACTGACCATGTCATGAGTGATGTCATATGTGACATCATCAGCAGTGCAATGCGGGGGCGCGAGTTATAGTTAGCTGAACTAACTATAACGGGGGAATTTCTCTGGTTTTGTACGAGTGAAATGTCCAACTAACTATAACTTTCCCTAAAACCTATGGTTTTTTCAGTGAATTTTTAAGGTTTTTAAATGTTAATTTCTAACTATAACGTGCCTGAAACCTATGGTTTTTTCAGTGAATTTCAAAGGTTTTTTAAATGCTAATTTCTAACTATAACATGCCTGAAACCTATGGTTTTTTAAATGAATTTCAAAGGTTTTTTAAATGCTAGTTTCTAACTATGCCTACAGAGGTAGGACATGTGAAGAAAGAAGAAGAAAAGCGCAAAAAGAAGGAAGACAAATGCAGAAAGAGGCAACAGAAGTCCAGAAAGACGAAGAAAAGTGCAAGAAGAAGGAAGAGATGTGCAGAAAGAACCAACAGAGGAGTAGAAAGTACTCCTGTGCCCCCAACTTTTGCTGATGGGTACTGGTGGTAACTGACTCTGTCTCTGGTGGTAAAAGACACTTAGAATACAGTGAAAACACCTACATACACTAGGGAACACTATGCGTTGGGGTACCCCTGTGATTAGCATGACCTCCTCTGTATTTGCCATGAGTTAGTGCCTGGGTCATTGGATGAGTACATGGGTACTGACTGGATGATTAGAGTACTGCAAGGAGAGTGGATGGTGAATTTATAAGTGCTTGTGTTTTGGCGGAGTGATTGGATAAGTACATGGTGCTCGCTGGTTGATTGGAGGAGTGCATGGGTAGTGACAGGGCGATGGCTGGACTGCATCAGTAGTGCTCAGGGTAAGTTGGAGGATTAATTCCCTTGAATCCTGAGGGTCCCTATTTGATAAAAGCCCTGGCGGTGGCGGTCCCGGGGCTTGGGGGCCCCCGCGGGCCCTGCATATATTTGTTGGCAATGCCCCGGGACCTGGCCCACCCGGGGTCTCAATTAAATGAAGCGCGGTATTCCGCGCTTCATTTTTTTACATTTCGGCGGGATTCGCGACCCCAGCGCGAATTTTGCCAATTTCTTTTAAAAAAAATGCTTTTTTTGTCCCTGGGGGTCCCCTTTTCTTCTTTTTCTCCTTTGTTTCCCTGTTTTCTTGTGACTCGGTTCTACCGAGTCACAAGATGGCTGCCAACACTTCCTGGTTTGGAGTGTTGGCAGCCAATTAAAATGAAGCTCGTGGTCGGGAGGGTTCGCGGATCCACCGCGCCTCTAGATATCGATATTTTTTTTTACAATTTCTCAGCAACTACCGAACGGATTTACACCATTTTTAAAAAGGTCTCTTTCTGAGCCAAGCAGTTCTCAAATAGCGACAAAGCACTTTTGAATTATTTGTTATCTCTATGTTTTTTATCCAGTTGACCACTTGATTAAATGTTACGCTTAGGGGAGAAAATGTGGTGTTACCAAGTTGGAGTTTCTGCTTCAGCTCGTCATTCTGTGATTCTGGTCAAATCACTTAATCTCCCCATGCCTACAACCAAAATGAGTTTGTCCTTGTATTATGTAACCAATGCTCATGTAAAGCACTCCAATATCTGACCAGCCTGCACTATATAAAACTGCAAAAAACAAAGGATAAAAAGTGTTTTCCACACTTCTGTCATTGGGCTATACGTGGGCTACATCTGGGTGATATTTGTGCTACATTTGGGCTCATTTTTCTCTGGTGGCCATCTTGGGAGACTTCAATTACATTCATTAAACTTTTATTCGATCTGATTTAGAAACATAGATCATAAACGTGTACATAAAAACAGTAAATCCTCTTCTTAATACAATACAGTGAGAATTAATTAAAACCAGTAGGTAAAAACGGGTGTTACAAAGCCCGGTTCAGAGCAACTTCAGGTTAACAGAATAGTAAAGTTCAATGTTTCGCAAGATCAATCTCATGTACTTCGTGCAAAATACGCAATAAGGGGTCCAAGTAAGATGCAACGCTCCAATACCTGACCAGTCTGCACTATATAAAACTGCAAAAAACTAAAAATAAAAAGTGTTTTCCACACTTCTGTCATTGGGCTATATGTGGGCTACATGTGGGTGATATTTGTGCTACATTTGGGCTCTTTTTTCTCTGGTGGCCATCTTGGGATACTTATTTGTTATGAAGTTTCCTAATTTCCTCATTTACTGCAGTCTCCTCAGTAGGAAATGCTTTCAGTTTTTTACTTTGATTCCATCAAGAAGGCATTCAGATGTGTCACACATTTGCCATAAATTCAGAATGTTAGCACTCTAGTTGCTCATTAGATCACTGTAGTAAAGCTACTGCTCACCAGGGAGTTAACTGGAAGTCTACTGCTGGTATTGAAAGTGATTGTTTCAGTCTGCATGTCAGAATTGTCTAATGAAATAGAAGAGGATTTGAGATCTGACTTAAAACATGCCCTAATTTTTCTTTCTGCAGAACTAACCATAATTTCTATGGCAAAATGAACCCCCTCATTTTTTCCTTTTTAAATTAAATGTTTTAAGTGTTACCGGTTTATTCAAATCAAGATGGCTTCAGGTGTGCCATAATTTTTTCATAAGTAAGACTGTTAGCGCTCTAGTTGTTCTTTAGAACACTCTGGGAAGCTGCAATAGAACACAAAGGAATCAACTGGCAGGCTGCTCCTGTTGAAATATAACAGGAAGATATTTGAGATCTCACTTAAAACATGTGCTCATTTTTCTTTCTACAGCACTAACCATAATTTCTATGACAAAATGAACCCCATCATTTTGTTCCTTTTTAAATTAAATGTTTTAAGTGTTACCAGTTTATTCCAATCAAGATGGCTTCAGGTGTGCCATACTTTTGTCATAGGTAAGGCTGTTAGCGCTCTAGTTGTTCTTTAGAACACTCTGGGAAGCTGCAGTAGAACACAAAGGAATCAACTGACAGGCTGCTCCTGTTGAAATATAACAGGAAGATATTTGAGATCTCACTTAAAACATGTCCTAATTTTTCTTTCTACAGCACTAACCATAATTTCTAAGACAAAATGAGCCCCATCATTTTGTTCCTTTTTAAATTAAATGTTTTAAGTGTTACCAGTTTATTCCAATCAAGATGGCTTCAGGTGTGCCATACTTTTGTCATAGGTAAGGTTGTTAGCGCTCTAGTTGTTCTTAAGAACACTCTGGGAAGCTGCAGTAGAACACAAAGGAATCAACTGACAGTCTCTGCCCTTGTTGGATTTACATGTTTTACTGACAATGTCAGACTTCATTCTCACATGACTGAGAAAGATAATGTGAATTTACAGAAAATATGCTCTCATTTTAGCTTCTGGAGCACCTTCCAAACCTCTGTGGGACAAGCATAAGAAAATTGTTTTCTCTCAAACATGATTAATGAAATCCCAGCAGAAGGCTTTTCACAGGGTAAAATCACCCTAGAACACACCACAATTCCTAAAATTAGTATGGTACCATCAACAAATGAATTCTAATGTAACTAAAGTCTGTTATCACCCTTTATAGTTCTCCTTTTGGTGACCCTCAAAATCTTCTATTCACTACAATGCATTTCATTGGGGTGCTATCATGTATATTGGTCCCAAGATGGCTGCCAACACTTCTTGGATGAAGTGCTGACAGCCAATCAGATCTCACGATGACATGTGTGGTTAGACTCCACTCATATATATATAGTTCTTTTTCCTTTAATATTTAAATAACTACTGAACGGATTTACACCATTTTTGAAAAGGTCGCTTTCTGAGCCAAGCAGTACCTTTATGCCAAATTTGGGGTAAATCCGTTCAGTAGTTTCCGCTGTAGCCTTGCACAAAGTTCCCTATGGGAAATTGATTTTTGACTCTTATTTTTGAATTTCTCAGCAACTACTGAACGGATTTACACCATTTAAAAAAAAAATGTCGCTTTCTGAACCAAGCGCTACCTTTTTGCCAAATTTGGTGTAATTCCGTTCAGCAGTTCGGGCTGTAGCCATGTCTAAAACTTCTTACGGGAATTAACATGGAGAAAACACGTTTTGGGACCCCCCTTTTTTCTCGGCCCCCGCTTGCCGAATCACCCCGAAGTTTTGAAAATTTCGCGAAGATTCGTCAACCGGCGCCAAAGTTATTGGAAATAGAATGTTGTGAATTTCCTATGGAAAATAGGTCCTAACTATAACTATCTACTGGCGACCGCCAGTAGATAATATTCACTGAAAAAAACCACAGGTTTCAGGGACGTTATAGTTAGTTGGACATTTTACTCGTACAAAACCAGAGAAATTCCCCCGTTATAGTTAGTTCAGCTAACTATAACTCGCGCCCCGCATTGCACTGCTGATGACGTCACATATTACATCATTCATGACATGGTCAGTGACATCACTGATGACATCACTGATGACATCATCCAGTGACTGTGTGTTTCTGTAAAGTTTAAATATGTTTTATATATATGCCAAGGTGTATTGAAGAATGAGTGGGTGTATAAGTGTCTGGATGGATGATTTAGTAGGTGCGTGACTGACTGTATAAGTGAGTGATTAAATGTGTCTTACTGAATGCATGGGTTGGTGAGTAGCTACATGTGTGTCTATATCGGTTATTGATTGGTTGCTTGAGAATTTGTATGGGAGACTGAGTGTGTGTGTGTGGGTGGGTGTGAGGTATGTGACTCTGTGCACAGATGTGTGAGTGGTTGATTCACTGGGTGTATGGGTTCAAGAGTGCATGTGGAAACAGTTGTATGGGTGGGTGAGTGTGTGTATGGGTGTGTTGGTGAGTGAATGGATGTCTCAGTGGTACATGTCCAAGTAACTACATAGGGAAAAGGCAGTGTATGTGAGAGTTGGAGTATAAATGACTATACGTGAGAGTCAGTGATTGTGAGAGTGGCTGTATGGATGAGTGTGTATTTGTATCAGTGATTATATAAGAGAGTAAGTATGCGTTACTATCTGTATAGGTGAGTAAATGGGAGTGTGATTGATTCTTTGCATGACTGACTAGGTGTGTGAGTAACTCCATGGATGAGTGGCGGTGTGTGAGTGTCTGTATAGGTGTGTGAGTGCATATGAAAGTGTTGTATTGATGAGTGACTGCATGTATGAGTGATTGTATGGGTGAATGAGTGGATGTGTGTGTAGACCTAGGAATCAGTGAGTGCACATGTAGTAACTGGTATTGGTGTGTCGATGGTTTCGAAAATGGTAGTCTGTATTTTACAGTGGGTGTATCAAAGGTTATCTTAGAGTGTGAGGAGGTGCATCAGATTTTCACGTGGATGATGTAATCAGTGATGTCATTTGAGATGTCATCAGTGATGTCATCAGTGATGTCACTGACCATGTCATGAATGATGTAATATGTGACGTCATCAGCAGTGCATTGCGGGGCGAAGTTATAGTTAGCTGAACTAACTATAACGGGGACTTTCTCTGGTTTTGTACAAGTGAAATGTCCAACTAACTATAACGTCCCTGAAACCTATGGTTTTTTCAGTGAATTTCAAAGGTTTTTTAAATGCTAATTTCTAACTATAACGTCCCTGAAACCTATGGTTTTTTCAGTGAATTTCAAAGGTTTTTTAAATGCTAATTTCTAACTATGCCTACAAAGGTAGGATATGTGAAGAAAGAAGAAGAAAAGCACACAAAGAAGCAACACAAATGCAGAAAGAGGCAACAGAAGTCCAGAAAGATGAAGAAAAGTGCAAGAAGAAGCAAGAGATGTGCAGAAAGAACCAACAGAGGAGCAGAAAGTCCTCCTGTGCCCCCAACTTTTTGCTGACGGGTACTGGTGGTAACTGACTCTGACTAACGGGCCCTAGAGCCAGTGATATGCTAAAAGACACTTAGAATACAGTGAAAATACCTACATACACTAGGGAACACTATGCGTTGGGGTTCCCCTGTGATTAGTATGACCTCCTCTGTATTTGCTATGAGTTAGTGCCTGGGTCATTGGATGAGTACATGGGTACTGACTGGATGATTAGAGTACTGCAAGGAGAGTGGATGGTGAATTTATGAACGCTTGTGTTTTGGCGGAGTGATTGGATAAGGACATGGAACTGGTTGATTGATTGGAGGAGTGCATGGGTAGTGACGAGATGGCTGGACTGCATCAGTAGTCCTCAGGGGATTGTAGCAGTGCATGTGTTAGTGCCTGCGTCATTGATTAAGTACATGGGTAGTGACTGGATGATTAGAGTACAGCAAGGAGAGTGCATGGTGAATCTATAAGTGCTTGGGTTTTGGCGGAGTGATTGGATAAGTACATGGTGCTGGCTGGGTGATTGGAGGAGTGCATGGGTAGTGACAAAGCGATGGCTGGGCTGCATCAGTAGTGCTCAGGGGATTGTAGCAGTGCATGTGTTAGTGCCTGGGTCATTGCATGAGTACATGGGTAGTGACTGGATGATTAGAGTACTGCAAGGAGATTGCATGGTGAATTTATAAGTGCTTGTGTTTTGGCGGAGTGATTGGATAAGTACATGGTGCTCGCTGGGTGATTGGAGGAGTGCATGGGTAGTGACAGGGCAATGGCTGGACTGAAGCAGTAGTGCTCAGGGTATTGTAGCAGTGCATGAGTTAGTGCATGGGTCATTGCATGAATGCATGGGTACTGACTGGATGATTAGAGTAATGCAAGGAGAGTGCATGGTGAATTTATAAGTGCTTGGGTTTTGGCAGAGTGATTGGATAAGTACATGGTGCTCGCTGGGTGATAGGAGGAGTGCATGGGTAGTGACAGGGCGATGGCTGGACTGCATCAGTAGTGCTCAGAGTATTTGCATGGTTAGTGCATGGGTCATTGCATGAGTGCATGGGTACTGTCTGGATGATTAGAATACTGCAAGGAGAGTGCATGGTGAATTTATAAGTGCTTGGGTTTTGGCAGAGTGATTGGATAAGTACACACATGTCACATCAGGCCCGCCCCCTCCCTTCACCACTGTGCAAACGGCCCCCTGGCAAGTTTTAAGTTGGGGGATTAATTCCCCTTGAATCCTGAGGGTCCCTGGGGGCCAACTAGCCCACCAGGTACCTCCGGTAAGCGCCACAGAGCTGCGTTGCAGAGAGGTGGTCCAAGGCCACTCCCCTTTTTACACCTCTCTGCAACGCAGCTCTGTGGCGCTTACTGGAGGTACTTGGTGGGCTAGTTGGACCCAAGGGACGCTCAGGATTCAAGGGGACTTAATCCCCCAACTTACAACGCGCCAGAGGGCCTGTTTGCACAGTGGTGAAGGGAGGGGGTGGGGCCTGATGTTACAAGTGTGCAAACGCGCCCCGTGGCGCGTTTTAAGTTGGGAGATTAAGTCCCCTTGAATCCTGAGGGTCCCTAAGGCCCAACAAGCCCACCAGGTACCTCCAGTAAGCACCACAGAGCTGCGTTGCAGAGAGGTGGTCCGAGACCACGCCCCTTTTTACACCTCTCTGCAATGCAACTCTGTTGCACTTACTGAAGGTACCTGGTGGGCTAGTTGGCCCCCAGGAACCCTCAGGATACAAGGGGACTTAATCCCCCAACTTAAAACGCACCACGGAGTGCGTTTGCACACTTGTCACATCAGGCCCCGCCCCCTCCCTTCACCACTGTGCAAACACGCCCCGTGGCGTGTTGGAGAGGAGGTCTGCCACTCTATCACAAGGATGATGTCATCAGTGATGTCATCAGTGATGTCATTTGAGATGTCATCAGTGATGTCATGAGTGATGTCACTGACTATGTCATGAGTGATGTAATATGTGACGTCATCAGCAGTGCATTGCGAGCGCTGCGAGTTATAGTTAGCTGAACTAACTATAACGGGGAATTTCTATGGTTTTGTACGAGTGAAATGTCCAACTAACTATAACGCCCCTGAAACCTATGGTTTTTTCAGTGAATTTCTAAGGTTTTTTAAATGCTAATTTCTAACTATAACGTGCCTGAAACCTATGGTTTTTTCAGTGAATATATATATATTTATTATACTATGTATACATGTGAAAATGTCTCGGTCCCCTGTTTGCCTCGGTGGCACGGAAAAAATGGGTGGAACTGACGTCCGCACGCCGACGAGGTCCTCTTATGGCTCCGATGACGTCATACGGTGTCGCGAGCGGAGCCGTGCTTGTTGACGTGGGAGAGCTAGGAAAGAATTTCCGTGGAATGCTGGTGCAGGGGATATTCACCTAAGTGTTCAGGCTAGTCCTTTGGGAGCAACTGTTTATGTTGCCACTCCAGAAACCAAAACCAGTGATCCGAGGGCAGAGTCCCTGCAGATGGCACACGAGGTGGGGTGCCCAGTCGTGTGCACCGGCGGGGCAGCGAAGTGACAAGCACCACAACCCACAAAAAAGGTAACGAGGGCACTGAATAACACAGGATCTTCTCTTTGTATCTGGCAGGAACAACGAAGTTAAAATGCCCTAGTACCAAAATGTAGAATTAGTGCTACAACGGTCTTCAAGAGGACCTGCGATGCCGCTTCTGCCTCCCGTACCCTGGAGGCGGCACATGGGTCACGCGGTACGGTCATACTGCGGTGGGACGCACACTCGTTGACCTCTCATGGCACTGCTCCACACTTCAGGGAGGACACTTTCCATTAGCTATGTTTTCTGAAGACATGTCGTGCCGGCCCCGTCCAACAACAGAACTCCTTTAGATCCAAACAGACTCTTCCACTCTCTCACCGGAAGTGAAACCAGGCCACGCGGACACTTTCACAATACAACAGCCGGGAATGCACTTTTCGGTAAAAAACCACATTCCTTCCTCCTAATTAATCAAATAAACGTCTCACTGAAGAACAGGGGCCAGCTTCGATCGGTAAACAGCCGTTACAACGACTTTTTTACTTTGCGGTACCATTACAACGCTTGCATTACCACGCATGCGTTGTACATCACGAAGTCATTACTACGCATTTTTTTAGAACGCATGGTCATTTACCACGCATGCCTTTACAACAAATTTTGTTATAAAGGTATGTATGTTAAATGACCATGCGTTTTAAAAAACATGTAGACGATCCATGTCGTTGTAAGGAAACAGAGGCTGTTCCGTTTCCTCACAATGATGTGCACCGCCCCTCAGAGATGACGTGAAGCAGGAACCACGAGGAGAGAGGAACCATGAGGAGTGAGAGGTAAGGGGGATTGGGCATGGGGTGGGAGTTTCTTTTCTAGGGTTTAGGGTAGTGCAGTGGTGTTTGGGTGGTGTAGGGGGTCGTGCTGGGGGTAGTGTTTTAGGATTTAGGGTAGTGCAGTGGTGTTTGGGTAGTGTAGGGGGTCGTGCTGGGGGTAGTGTTTTAGGGTTTAGGGTAGTGCAGTAGTGTAGGGGGTCGTGCTGGGGGTAGTGTTTTAGGATTTAGGGTAGTGCAGTGGTGTATGGGTAGTATAGGGGGTCATGCTGGGGTAGTGTTTTAGGGTTTAGGGTAGTGCAGTGGTGTTTGAGTAGTGTAGGGGGTCATGCTGGTTGTAGTGTTTTAGGGTTTAGCGTAGTGCAGTGGTGTTTGTGTAGTGTAGGGGGTCATGCTGGGGGTAGTGTTTTATGGTTTAGGGCAGTGCAGTGATGTTTGGGTAGTTTAGGGGTCGTGCTGGGGGTAGGTTTAGGGTTTAGGGTAGTGCAGTGGTGTTTGGGTAGTGTAGGGAGTCGTGCTGGGGGTAGTGTTTTAGGGTTTAGGGTAGTGCAGTGGTGTTTGTGTAGTATAGGGGTTGTGCTGGGGGTAGTGTTTTAGGGTTTATATTAGTGCTGTGGTGTTTGGGTAGTGTAGGGGGTAGTGCTGGGGTAGTGTTTTAGGGTTTAGGGCAGTGCAGTGGTGCTTGTGTAGTGAAGGGGGTCATGCTGTGGGTAGTGTTTTAGGGTTTAGGGTAGTGCAGTCGTGTTTGTGTAGTGTAGGGGTCGTGTTTTAGGGTATAGGGTAGTGCAGTGGTGTTTGGGTAGTGTAGGGGGTCATGCTGGGGTTAGTGTTTTAGGGTTTAGGGTAGTGCAGTGGTGTTTGGGTAGTGTAGGGGGTTGTGCTGGGGGTAGTGTTTTAGGGTTTAGGGTAGTGCAGTGGTGTTTGTGTAGTGTGGGAGGTCATGCTGGGGTATATTTAGGGTTTAGTGTAGTGCAGTGGTGTTTGGGTAGTGTAGGGAGTCGTGCTGGGGGTAGTGTTTTAGGGTTTAGGGTAGTGCAGTGGTGTTTGGGTAGTGTAGGGAGTCGTGCTGGTGGTAGTGTTTTAGGGTTTAGGGTAGTGCAGTTATGTTTGGGTAGTGTAGGGTGTCATGCTGGGGGTAGTGTTTTAGGGTTTAGGGTAGTGCATTGGTGTTTGGGTAGTGGAGGGGGTAGTGTTTTAGGGTTTAGGGTAGTGCGCCCAATCAGCCACAATATCCGTGGACAAAGGGGATCCTGACTCTTTGGAACGCTCCGTCAATTGAATAATTTGGGTCAAGGGCCCTACCACATCCAAGACCTATCAATTCCTTTCTTGGGATCCCTCATATACTTGGAGAAAAAGGTACATAGTTTCTCATCAATTTCAGGCGTGTGTGCCACCTTCCCCTTCAGTGAGGGCCTGGGGCATTCTCCCTCATCCTATTCCTGACCTCCCTTTCAAGGGGTTGATGGATTTTCCCCACCACATACTCTGCCACTTTGGCATCAGGTGTCCACTCTGCCGACCTAGGATGGTAAATTTGGGTAGGCTCGAACATGTCCGAGTGGACCCCGTCCCCAACCGGGGACTGAGAGGATGGGACTCTGGACGCCAGGGACGCCCGAGTCCTTATCCTCATCGGAGGAGAAATCGTCCTCCGACACACCCTCTCCCTCTAAGGGAAACCCGCCGCGCGGGGTCTACAATAGTGGTGACAGTGTCGCAATTTTCTCCGGGCCCCTCCTCCTCTCGGCAGGGTGCATGTTTTAGCGTTCGCACACTCTTGAGGAAGGTCTCCGTAAGTTTATCAAATCCTTCCAAGTGCCCCGCGTTATGCTTAACGGCCCTTTTATTCCCCATCTGGGAGCTACTTGGACCCGCCACCACCAGATCTGGGTCACTGAACACCCCAGGGATGCTTTTCGCCAGCTTATCAACCTGATCCCTTAGAGGAGCCAGCGCCCTAGAAATAGCCAGAGAGAGGACTTGGTCCACTGCTGGAGGGAGAAGTTGGGGGGCCATTCCTCCTCCACTTCCTGGTAGGAGGAGTAAAAATGGTCTTCTGGAGAAGACATGATAGCAGAGGGTGTGAGCACAGAACAAATGCCCTTAAAATCCTTAAGCGATACAAAAGGGGATGATGGACGGAACGTTTGAGCCAATCAAACACTCACCCCCAGTCAACTGATCTGGGTTTAATCCATCATCATTCTTTAGCTCACTCCACCACCCCAGTTCAGACATGGCCATATGCAAATCAGTCTGACCCTGTGCCTCATGGGAACAGTCCAGCCCGAACTGCCAAGCCATGTCTTCCCTGGACCGGAAACAAGCATCCTAGGACCGGTTTCTGGCATTCCAGCCGTCATCAGCCAGGCTTGCTTGAATCCAGTGGCAAAGTGAGCAAGGGACCCACGTCTGGGCATACCCCCGCCAACTTAGGGCGAACAAAGCGATACAAAAGGGGATGATGGACGGAACGTTTGAGCCAATCAAACACTCACCCCCAGTCAAGTGATCTGGGTTTAATCCATCATCATTCTTTAGCTCACTCCACCACCCCAGTTCAGACATAGCCATATGCAAATCAGTCTGACCCTGTGCCTCATGGGAACAGTCCAGCCCGAACTGCCAAGCCATGTCTTCCCTGGACCGGAAACAAGCATCCTAGGACCGATTTCTGGCATTCCAGCCGTCATCAGCCAGGCTTGCTTGAATCCAGTGGCAAAGTGAGCAAGGGACCCACGTCTGGGCATACCCCCGCCAACTTAGGGGCGAACAAAGCGATACAAAAGGGGATGATGGACGGAACGTTTGAGCCAATCAAACACTCACCCCCAGTCAACTGATCTGGGTTTAATCCATCATCATTCTTTAGCTCACTCCACCACCCCAGTTCAGACATGGCCATATGCAAATCAGTCTGACCCTGTGCCTCATGGGAACAGTCCAGCCCGAACTGCCAAGCCATGTCTTCCCTGGACCGGAAACAAGCATCCTAGGACCGGTTTCTGGCATTCCAGCCGTCATCAGCCAGGCTTGCTTGAATCCAGTGGCAAAGTGAGCAAGGGACCCACGTCTGGGCATACCCCCGCCAACTTAGGGCGAACAAAGCGATACAAAAGGGGATGATGGACGGAACGTTTGAGCCAATCAAACACTCACCCCCAGTCAACTGATCTGGGTTTAATCCATCATCATTCTTTAGCTCACTCCACCACCCCAGTTCAGACATGGCCATATGCAAATCAGTCTGACCCTGTGCCTCATGGGAACAGTCCAGCCCGAACTGCCAAGCCATGTCTTCCCTGGACCGGAAACAAGCATCCTAGGACCGGTTTCTGGCATTCCAGCCGTCATCAGCCAGGCTTGCTTGAATCCAGTGGCAAAGTGAGCAAGGGACCCACGTCTGGGCATACCCCCGCCAACTTAGGGCGAACAAAGCGATACAAAAGGGGATGATGGACGGAACGTTTGAGCCAATCAAACACTCACCCCCAGTCAACTGATCTGGGTTTAATCCTCATCATTCTTTAGCTCACTCCCACCACCCCAGTTCAGACATGGCCATATGCAAATCAGTCTGACCCTGTGCCTCATGGGAACAGTCCAGCCCGAACTGCCAAGCCATGTCTTCCCTGGACCGGAAACAAGCATCCTAGGACCGGTTTCTGGCATTCCAGCCATCATCAGCCAGGCTTGCTTGAATCCAGTGGCAAAGTGAGCAAGGGACCCACGTCTGGGCATACCCCGCCAACTTAGGGCGAACAAAGCGATACAAAAGGGGATGATGGACGGAACGTTTGAGCCAATCAAACACTCACCCCCAGTCAAGTGATCTGGGTTTAATCCATCATCATTCTTTAGCTCACTCCACCACCCCAGTTCAGACATAGCCATATGCAAATCAGTCTGACCCTGTGCCTCATGGGAACAGTCCAGCCCGAACTGCCAAGCCATGTCTTCCCTGGACCGGAAACAAGCATCCTAGGACCGATTTCTGGCATTCCAGCAGTCATCAGCCAGGCTTGCTTGAATCCAGTGGCAAAGTGAGCAAGGGACCCACGTCTGGGCATACCCCGCCAACTTAGGGCGAACAAAGCGATACAAAAGGGGATGATGGACGGAACGTTTGAGCCAATCAAACACTCACCCCCAGTCAACTGATCTGGGTTTAATCCTCATCATTCTTTAGCTCACTCCACCACCCCAGTTCAGACATGGCCATATGCAAATCAGTCTGACCCTGTGCCTCATGGGAACAGTCCAGCCCGAACTGCCGAGCCATGTCTTCCCTGGACCGGAAACAAGCATCCTAGGACCGGTTTCTGGCATTCCAGCCGTCATCAGCCAGGCTTGCTTGAATCCAGTGGCAAAGTGAGCAAGGGACCCACGTCTGGGCATACCCCGCCAACTTAGGGCGAACAAAGTGATACAAAATGGGATGATGGACGGAACGCTTGAGCCAATCAAACACTCACCCCCAGTCAACTGATCTGGGTTTAATCCATCATCATTCTTTAGCTCACTCCACCACCCCAGTTCAGACATGGCCATATGCAAATCAGTCTGACCCTGTGCCTCATGGGAACAGTCCAGCCCGAACTGCCAAGCCATGTCTTCCCTGGACCGGAAACAAGCATCCTAGGACCGGTTTCTGGCATTCCAGCCGTCATCAGCCAGGCTTGCTTGAATCCAGTGGCAAAGTGAGCAAGGGACCCACGTCTGGGCATACCCTCGCCAACTTAGGGCGAACAAAGCGATACAAAAGGGGATGATGGACGGAACGTTTGAGCCAATCAAACACTCACCCCCAGTCAACTGATCTGGGTTTAATCCATCATCATTCTTTAGCTCACTCCACCACCCCAGTTCAGACATAGCCATATGCAAATCAGTCTGACCCTGTGCCTCATGGGAACAGTCCAGCCCGAACTGCCAAGCCATGTCTTCCCTGGACCGGAAACAAGCATCCTAGGACCGATTTCTGGCATTCCAGCAGTCATCAGCCAGGCTTGCTTGAATCCAGTGGCAAAGTGAGCAAGGGACCCACGTCTGGGCATACCCCCGCCAACTTAGGGCGAACAAAGCGATACAAAAGGGGATGATGGACGGAACGTTTGAGCCAATCAAACACTCACCCCCAGTCAACTGATCTGGGTTTAATCCTCATCATTCTTTAGCTCACTCCACCACCCCAGTTCAGACATGGCCATATGCAAATCAGTCTGACCCTGTGCCTCATGGGAACAGTCCAGCCCGAACTGCCAAGCCATGTCTTCCCTGGACCGGAAACAAGCATCCTAGGACCGGTTTCTGGCATTCCAGCCATCATCAGCCAGGCTTGCTTGAATCCAGTGGCAAAGTGAGCAAGGGACCCACGTCTGGGCATACCCCCGCCAACTTAGGGCGAACAAGCGATACAAAGAGGGATGATGGACCGGAACGTTTGAGCCAATCAAACACTCACCCCCAGTCAAGTGATCTGGGTTTAATCCATCATCATTCTTTAGCTCACTCCACCACCCCAGTTCAGACATGGCCATATGCAAATCAGTCTGACCCTGTGCCTCATGGGAACAGTCCAGCCCGAACTGCCAAGCCATGTCTTCCTGGACCGGAAACAAGCATCCTAGGATCGGTTTCTGGCATTCCAGCCATCATCAGCCAGGCTTGCTTGAATCCAGTGGCAAAGTGAGCAAGGGACCCACGTCTGGGCATACCCCGCCAACTTAGGGCGAACAAAGCGATACAAAAGGGGATGATGGACCGGACGCTTGAGCCAATCACATCACCCCCAGTCAAGTGATCTGTTTAATCCATCATCATTCTTTAGCTCACTCCACCACCCCAGTTCAGACATAGCCATATGCAAATCAGTCTGACCCTGTGCCTCATGGGAACAGTCCAGCCCGAACTGCCAAGCCATGTCTTCCCTGGACCGGAAACAAGCATCCTAGGACCGGTTTCTGGCATTCCAGCCGTCATCAGCCAGGCTTGCTTGAATCCAGTGGCAAAGTGAGCAAGGGTCCAGGGAAGACATGGCTTGGCAGTTCGGGCTGGTCTGTTCCCATGAGGCACAGGGTCAGACTGATTTGCATATGGCCATGTCTGAACTGGGGTGGTGGAGTGAGCTAAAGAATGATGATGGATTAAACCCAGATCAGTTGACTGGGGGTGAGTGTTTGATTGGCTCAAACGTTCCGTCCATCATCCCCTTTGTATCGCTTTGTTCGCCCTAAGTTGGCGGGGGTATGCCCAGACGTGGGTCCCTTGCTCACTTTGCCACTGGATTCAAGCAAGCCTGGCTGATGATGGCTGAAATGCCAGAAACCGGTCCTAGGATGCTTGTTTCCGGTCCAGGGAAGACATGGCTTGGCAGTTCGGGCTGGACTGTTCCCATGAGGCACAGGGTCAGACTGATTTGCATATGGCCATGTCTGAACTGGGGTGGTGGAGTGAGCTAAAGAATGATGATGGATTAAACCCAGATCAGTTGACTGGGGGTGAGTGTTTGATTGGCTCAAACGTCTCCGTCCATCATCCCCTTTTGTATCGCTTAAAATCCTTAAGACAGCCCCCTCGCCGGTGCTCCAACAGCTGGGCTTTCCCCGAAGCTGTTATAAGAATAGACTGAGGCGCAATACCAATTACCACCACCAGGTGGCGCTGGTCACTAACGTGGCCGTGTGGGGAAATCACCGCGTAGTGGTGTCAAAATTAGGAGAGGGTTGGTCGGGAATCAAGCGGACACTAAAGGAGTGACCGGATTCCCAAACGCGCGTAAAGACTAGCAGGAGCGCTCGACGGAGCTGCCTCACTCGGACCAGACACGCCTCACAGGATCTCACCGCGCGCAGAGCACACAGTGGGAGAAACTGCGAGGGGGAGAACGCGCTCGGGCAAGAGCCTGCTGCGCAGGGAATATGAAACAATACCAAGGCAATAATGCTAATAACGTGCACAAGAAACCGCTATACAATTAGCAACAACGTCAGATTAAGCCAAGAATGTAAGGTATGCACTTAACTGACGAGCAGTGAAGAAAGAGGAAGCGGAAGGGATGTCATGATATTATATACGATGGACTGTGATATGATTGGACTATAGTTGCCTTGGAGACTACCCCCTAATGGTTCATGGGTTGTGTAGTCTTTTGTTTAATGATTGTTGTGTTACGTTTTCTTTGAACTGCTATGCAAATAAAGTGAGGAAAGATATGCATAATCCTCGCCTCCGTCCTGCCATAGAATTCATTAAACTTTATTTGATCTGATTTAGAAACATAGATCATAAAAGTGTACATAAAAACAGTAAATCCTCTTTCCTAATAAAATACAGTGAGAATTAATTAAAACCAGTAGGTAAAAACGGGTGTTACAAAGCCCGGTTCAGAGCAACTTCAGGTTAACAGAATCGTAAAGTTCAATGTTTCGCAAGATCAATCTCATGTACTTCGTGCAAAATACGCAATAAGGGGTCCAAGTAAGATGTAACGCTCCAATACCTGACCAGTTTGCACTATATAAAACTGCAGAAAAACTAAAAATAAAAAGTGTTTTGCACACTTCTGTCATTGGGCTATATGTGGGCTACATCTGGGTGATATTTGTGCTACATTTGGGCTCTTTTTTCTCTGGTGGCCATCTTGGGAGACTTATTTGTTATGAAGTTTCCTAATTTCGTCATTTACTGCAGTCTCCTCAGTAGGAAATGCTTTCAGTTTTTACTTTGATTCCATCAAGAAGGCATTCAGATGTGTCACACATTTGCCATAAATTCAGAATGTTAGCAGTCTAGTAGTTCATTAGATCACTGTAGTAAAGCTTCTGCTCACCAGGGAGTTAACTGGAAGTCTACTGCTGGTATTGAAAGTGATTGTTTCAGTCTGCATGTCAGAATTTTCTAATGAAATAGAAGAGGATTTGAGATCTCACTTAAAACATGCCCTAAATTTTCTTTCTGCAGCACTAACCATAATTTCTATGGCAAAATGAACCCCCTCATTTTGTTCCTTTTTAAATTAAATGTTTTAAGTGTTACCAGTTTATTCCAATCAAGATGGCTTCAGGTGTGCCATACTTTTGTCATAAGTAAGACTGTTAGCGCTCTAGTTGTTCTTTAGAACACTCTGGGAAGCTGCAGTAGAACACAAAGGCATCAACTGACAGGCTGCTCCTGTTGAAATATAACAGGAAGATATTTGAGATCACACTTAAAACATGTCCTAATTTTTCTTTCTACAGCACTAACCATAATTTCTATGACAAAATGAACCCCATCATTTTGTTCCTTTTTAAATTAAATGTTTTAAGTGTTACCAGTTTATTCCAATCAAGATGGCTTCAGGTGTGCCATACTTTTGTCATAAGTAAGGCTGTTAGCACTCTAGTTGTTCTTTAGAACACTCTGGGAAGCTGCAGTAGAACACAAAGGCATCAACTGACAGGCTGCTCCTGTGGAAATATAACAGGAAGATATTTGAGATCTCACTTAAAACATGTCCTAAATTTTCTTTCTACAGCATTAACCATAATTTCTATGACAAAATGAACCCCCTCATTTTGTTCCTTTTTAAATTAAATGTTTTAAGAGTTACCAGTTTATTCCAATCAAGATGGCTTCAGGTGTGCCATAATTTTGTCATAAGTAAGACTGTTAGCGCTCTAGTTGTTCTTTAGAACACTCTGGGAAGCTGCAGTAGAACACAAAGGCATCAACTGACAGGCTGCTCCTGTTGAAATATAACAGGAAGATATTTGAGATCACACTTGAAACATGTCCTAATTTTTCTTTCTACAGCACTAACCATAATTTCTATGACAAAATGAACCCCATCATTTTGTTCCTTTTTAAATTAAATGTTTTAAGTGTTACCAGTTTATTCCAATCAAGATGGCTTCAGGTGTGCCATACTTTTGTCATAAGTAAGGCTGTTAGCACTCTAGTTGTTCTTTAGAACACTCTGGGAAGCTGCAGTAGAACACAAAGGAATCAACTGACAGTCTCTGCCCTTGTTGGATGTACATGTTTTACTGAGAATTTCAGACTTCATTCTCACATGACTGAGAAAGATAATGTGAATTTACAGAAAATATGCTCTCATTTTAGCTTCTGGAGCACCTTCTAAAACTGTATGGGACAAGCATGTGAAAATAGTTTTCTCTCAAACATGATTCATGATATCCCAGCAGAAGGTTTTTCACAGGGTAAAATCACCTTAGAACACACCACAATTCCTGAAATTAGTATGGTACCATCAACAAATGAATTCTAATGTAACTAAAGTCTGTTATCACCCTTTATAGTTCTCTTTTTGGTAACCCTCAAAATCTTCGATTCACTACAATGCATTTCAATGGGGTACTATCATTTATATTGGTCCCAAGATGGCTGCTAGCAATTCCAGGATGAAGTGCTGACAGCCAATCAGATCTCACGATGACATGTGTGGTTAGGCTCCGCACAGATATATATGTGTTTTCTTTTTCAAATTTCTCAGGAACTACAGAACGGATTTACACCATTTAACCAAAAGGCACGACTCTGAACCAAGGGCTGCCTTTTTGCCAAATTTGGTGTAATTCCGTTCAGCAGTTCAGGCTGTAGCTGCGATGAAAGGTTCCTATGGAAAATTGCATGGGGAAAACATGTTTTGGGACCCCCTTTTTTCTCGGCCCTCACTTGACGAATCACCCCAAGACTTTCAGGATAGGAGCGGACCGGAGCACCCCACGAGTTTTGAAAATTTCGCGAAGATTTGTCAACCGGCGCCAAAGTTATTTCAAATAGAATGTTGCGGATTTCCTATGGAAAATAGGTCCTAACTATAACTATCTACTGGCGACCGCCAGTAGATAATATAAATATATATATATACACACACACGATTAATATTCTACAATATAACATCTATAGCCATTGTTATTGCATGGATTTCAGTGGTTTAAACCCCACTATCCAATGGAATGCTATTATCAATAGTTGCTTTTCATAATACACAGGAATTGCATAATACCGGTTGATTGCGACTTTCAAACAGCAGAGAGGAAGTCTTGAAACCCGGTATTGGGTTTCGCCTGCACAGCGCTTGCGTAGTGCTTGTATAACGTGAATTTTCGCAACTTGTATCTTTGCATTTGAATTTATGTGTCCCTTACCTCCTCGTGTCATTGCCCTTGAGGTCTGTTGATTGCCGCCCATCTTCTAAGCTTTCTCTCTGGTAATGTGCATGCTGTTTATTTGCATTGTGACCCCATTTATGTGCCGTTGATTTCTTTCTGTGCCGCCTAAGTTTCACTTTAATTCATCAATCCTAGAAAGTGAAGGAAGAATCTACATGAACCTCTTGTGAAGGCAGAAACACTTCATAAAATCATGATCTTGCCCTTATCTTTGTAATGGTGTAGTAGATGGCTGGGCCAATCTCTGCTCTGTGTCTTCTGTGATTTTTCTCAATGACTTTCAAGTTGTCAGCACTGCAGTCGTAGGAAAGTTGGAGGGACTAGGTCTGTCTCCCTTACGATTCTCTTCCCTTCTCATTCGCTCACACTCCAGCTCCCCTCTCTCTTACCCTGCAAGTCCAACCTTTCATTCTCCACATCACTCTCCTAGACTCTTGCTATGCATATTTTGTTAGCTGTCTCTCCTTTGCTCCTCTCAGTCTCTTCTGCTTTCTTATTCGCCTTCAGTTTTCTTTCTCGGCCCCTCTGGCTGTCCGTCTCTCTCTCTCTCTCTCTCTCTCTCTTTCTCTCTCTCTCTCTCTCTCTCTCTCTGTCTCTCTGCAACTCTTTCCTCACTCTTTCTCTCTTTTTGAGTCTCTGTCTCTTTTTTGCTTTGAACCTGCCCCAGCTCTTTCTCTCCTTTAGCTCTGTCAGGCTCTTAATCTCATACTCTGTCCATTGTTACTTCTCCCTCCCCACTCCCCCTCTGCATACTTCTTTTGCTCTCCCGGTCAATACTTGGAATCCCACCCTCACAATTGTGAGACACCGTGGTCAGGCTGCTGACCTCTCAGGCTGCAAAGAGTTAATCTTTAGATGGATAATGGCCTAGGCTCACCCCGGACCTTCTCGAGCTCAGGAGGGTGAGCTGTTGCTGCAGAGATCTGTGCGTGTCCATTGATTCGTGTCTTTCGACGTGTCGTAAATGTGCTTAATTTAGTAGGGAAAGTCATAACCAGTGGTATGCACAGTGCAGCAAAGCTGCAAGTCTGTGCCAGTAAGTGCTCTACAAGTAGCCATTTATTATGTACAATATTTGATTTTGTTTGCCCTGTAAAAACTGTTCTTCTGCATAAAGCGCTACAATACCCACATTGGTGCCTCTTCAATTAAGCAAAGTGCTATCGTATACCAATAAATATGTTTAAACTTTGCCAGTAGAGAAGGGCTTTATCACCCAGAATGGTGGTTTTGCACCTGCCCCGGTACTAACCTGCACAGAAAATTAATAAGTGACTCAAAGTTGCCAGAGCACAATTTTTAAGTCCCATGTTTTTAGGAAACAATCTGATGCATTCTGGCTTTTGTGGTCTTGGATATTTTAACCTGAACGAATTGAACTACCTCAGCAGGAAACAAGGTTGTCCAAATGAACATCCTAGGACTAGAACATGATGTCCCATTCTTCATGGAGTCATCTGGTGATCTTACTACAGGAGTTGGTAATGTCAATCAGCTGGTATCATTGTATCCGACTCAAATTTATTTAGGACTGGGCTTGAGACAGCATTCTAGACTATTGTGTATTAAAAAAAGTTAGACATATTATACATATATAAAGGTGCTTTTGGTCATTAGGCTTTATCCATTTGGCTGTTGGTTCATCATTCATATTTTGCTTCCACCCACCACAGCAAACAACATAGGAAACAGGTCAGCTGACTTTACTCATTGCGCCAACTCATTTTGATCAGCTACAGAAAGCTTGAGCTCATTGCTTACATCCCCTTAAAACAGTTCCTTTCTCTTCAGTGACAAAGCTTTTTCAAACTGTGATTTTGATTTTTTTTATATTTCTTTAATCTTATTAATATTTTTCCTGCACTTCAGATATCCAGTTAGATGGCACTCTATTTCCTATCTCCTTTTTAGGTTTTGGCTACAGCACACATGCGCTGTCAGTGAAAGATATTGTCCTTACAAAAAAAAAAACTTAAAGAGGGCTTAAAGCCTGCCCATTACTTACTTTAACTCACAGTTGGTTGGCTGTCATGTCAGTCTTAATTCCTTGCTTCCCATTGGTCAGCTGCTCCTTCTGGCATCCAGCTTCCTCCTGGGCTTTAGAGTCTTTGGGGTCTTCTTCCATGCTACGGAGCACGGACCAAATACTGCTTCCTGTGAGGAGTGTCCTTCCACTTTTTTTAAAACGTACAGGTATACACTCAAAGTGCATGCTCTGTAGTACCTTTTCTTCATCCCACCCTCCTCCCACTCCAGAAATCCCTTTCCCCCTTCCTCCACCATTGATTTCACCCACCCTGCCCTTCTCCTGGTCTTTGATGTGTTCTTCACCCCTAACCCTCCGTACTGATTTCTAAAAATGTTGCACAGCAGTCCTGGCTACTGTCAACATAGCTTAGCATTTTAAAAAAGTGCTATGATGCGTTCAACGCTGGCCGAATCATAGTGCTTTTTTTCTTCTACTTTAACCATGTCGCTCAGCTGCTCAACCATTGTGTAACATATTAAAAAAAAGGTAATGAGACGGAATATCGAGGCCCAAAAATTCGACCTACAGAAATATCGAGTTGGAAATATTGTGGAGTGGAAATATCGAGTGCAAGAATATTGTTGTCAAGAATATTGCTTTGAAGGTAAGTAATATCAAATTTAAGTATATAGAAGTCATAAATATCATAGCAAAAATATAGTTGTTTAAAATATTGATTTTTTAATTAGTGTTATGTATTTTAGTATATATTTTAAATTATGTGATGTATTTTTTTGTATAAGAATTGTTTATGTTTTTTAATATATGTGTTAAATTTTTAGTATTTATCAATTTTATTTTAATCAAATTTTACGGTTTTGAGTTCCATAGAGGGTTGTGGGTTTATAGGGGAATAGGGAGGGAAGTAATTTAATTATAATAAATTAATGATAATTTTTTATTCATTCATATTTATTTAATTGAGATGTAATAGTGTTAATTGTGGGAAGTCATTTATTATTAATCAATTATTAATTGGTTGTTAATTAATATTAATTAATTGAAATTAAGGTAATTGTGCAATTGTTTTAGGTGCAGGTTGTGGGGTTTATAGGGGTAATGGGTGGGAAGTAATTTATTTCTAATTAATTAATATTAAGCTGTTAATTAATATTAATTCATTGAAACTTAAATATGGAAAATTGTGTGATTAATTTTAGGTGCGAGTTGTGGGGTTTATGGGGTAAAGGGTGGGAAGACATTTTTTGGATTAATTAATAATTATTTGTTAATTGATAATTAATTTATTGAAAATTAATTTGGGGAATTGTGTAATTAATTTTAGGTGCGGGTTGTGGGGTTTATAGGGGTAAAGGGTGGGAAGTAATTTATGTTTAATGAATTAATAATTAGTTGTTAATTAATATTAATTAATTATTTGAAAATTAAATATGAAAATAGTGTAATTAATTTTAGGTGTGGGTTGTGGGGTTTATAGGGGTAAAGGGTGGGTAGTAATTTATGTTTAATTAATTAATAATTAGGTGATCATTAATAATAATTAATTGATATTTGATTAGGGTAATTGTTTATTTTTTGTGCGTGGGTTTTACTTCTATAGGGGTAAAGGGTGGGGAGTAAATTATTTTTAATTACTTTATAATTAGTTGTTAAATACTAATAATTTTTTAATTGGAAATAATTTTTAATTGTGTAATTAATGTTTTTACAGTTTAATTTTAGCTGTGGGTCATGGGGATTATAGGGGTAAAGTGTGAGAAGTTAATTGATTTTTATGAGTTTTAATTTGTTTTTCAATTAAAATATTTCTTTAATTGGTAATTAATTATGTTAATTATGGAAGTACATTTTTTTCAATTTAGATGTGGGTTGTGATTTGTGTGCTGTTATAGGGTTAGAAATAAAACCACTAAATTTATGTAATAATTAAAGTTTTTTGTTTCTAAATATTTTCTAATTAAAAATATTTATTATTTGAAAATTATTTTTTGTTTATTTAATATAATATTTGTAGTTATATGTCATATGTATTTAACATTATAATATGTTTTTTGTAATATTAAATATATTTGTATTTAAACTTTTAACATTTTTTTATTTTTTTAAATATTTTGTTGTTAATATTTTGTTTGTTTTTAATTTTGAACTGACTGGAGTGGGAATATTAATTGTTACCCCTCCACTATCCAACACTTTCCCTACTGTTGCACTGATTGGAGGGGGAATAGTACATTTTATCCTGTCACTACCCAACACTTTACCTACTGTTGCACCTCATTGGAGTGGGAATAGTCATTTTTACCCTCCTCTATCCAACACTTTCAATACTGTTAGACTTATTGGAGTGGGAATAGTAATTTTTACCCTTCCACTATCCAAAACTTTTCCTATTGTTGCACTCACTGGAGTGGGAATTGTAACTTTTACCCCTCCACTATCCAACATTTTCCCTACGTTTGCACTGACTGGAGTGGGAATACAAAATTGTATCCTCGCTATCCAACACTTTCCCTACTGTTGCACTCACTGGAGTGGGAATAGTAATTTTACCCCTCCACTATCCAACACATTCCCTACTGTTGCACTCATTGGAGAGGGAATAGTTATTTTTACCCCTCCGCTATCCAACACTTTCCCTACTGTTGCGCTCACTGGAGTGGGAATAGTAATTTTCACCCCTCCGCTATCCAACACTTTTCCTACTGTTGCACTAATTGGAGTGGGAATAGTAATTTTTACCCCACCGCTATCCAACACTTTCCCTACTGTTACACTCACTGGAGTGGGAATAGTCATTTTTACCCCTCCTCTATCCAAAACTTTCCCTACTGTTACACTTATTGGAGTGGGAATAGTAATTTTTACCCCTCCCCTATCCAACACTTTTCCTATTGTTGCACTCACTGGAGTGGGAATAGTAATTTTTACCCCTCCACTATCCAACACTTTCCCTACTTTTGCACTGACTGGAGTGGGAATACTAAATTTTATCCATCTGCTATCCAACACTTTCCCTACTGTTGCACTCACTGGAGTGGGAATAGTAATTTTTACCCCTCCGCTATCCAACACATTCCCTACTGTTGCACTCATTGGAGAGGGAATAGTCATTTTTACCTCTCTGCTATCTAACACTTTCCCCACTGTTGCGCTCACTGGAGTGGGAACAGTCATTTTCACCCTCCGCTATCCAACACTTTTCCTACTGTTGCACTAATTGGAGTGGGAATAGTAATTTTTACTCCTCCGCTATCCAACACTTTCCCTACTGTTACACTCACTGGAGTGGGAATAGCAATTTTTACTGCTCCGCTATCCAACACTTTCCCTACTGTTGCAATCATTGGAGTGTGAATAGTATTTTTACCCCTCCGCTATCCAACACTTTTCCTATTGTTGCACTCACTGGAGTGGGAATAGTCATTTTTACCCCTCCACTATCCAACACTTTCCCTACTTTTACACTGACTGGAGTGGGCATACTAAATTTGATCCCTTCGCTATCCAACACTTTCCCTACTGTTGCACTCACTGGAGTGGGAATAGTAGTTTTTACCCCTCTGCTATCCAACTCATTCCCTACTATTGCACTCATTGGAGAGGGAATAGTAATTTTTACCCTCCGCTATCCAACACTTTCCCTACTGTTGCGCTCACTGGAGTGGGAATAGTAATTTTCACCCCTCCTCTATCCAACACTTTCAATACTGTTAGACTTATTGGAGTGGGAATAGTAATTTTTACCCTTCCACTATCCAACACTTTTCCTATTGTTGCACTCACTGGAGTGGGAATTGTAACTTTTACCCCTCCACTATCCAACATTTTCCCTACGTTTGCACTGACTGGAGTGGGAATACAAAATTGTATCCCTCGCTATCCAACACTTTCCCTACTGTTGCACTCACTGGAGTGGGAATAGTAATTTTTACCCCTCCACTATCCAACACATTCCCTACTGTTGCACTCATTGGAGAGGGAATAGTTATTTTTACCCCTCCGCTATCCAACACTTTCCCTACTGTTGCACTCATTAGAGAGGAATAGTCATTTTTACCCCTCCGCTATCCAACACTTTCCCTACTGTTGCACTCAATGGAGTGGGAATAGTCATTTTTACCCCTCCGCTATCCAACACTTTTCCTACTGTTGCACTAATTGGAGTGGGAATAGTAATTTTTACCCCACCGCTATCCAACACTTTCCCTACTGTTACACTCACTGGAGTGGGAATAGTCATTTTTACCCCTCCTCTATCCAAAACTTTCCCTACTGTTACACTTATTGGAGTGGGAATAGTAATTTTTACCCCTCCCCTATCCAACACTTTTCCTATTGTTGCACTCACTGGAGTGGGAATAGTAATTTTTACCCTCCACTATCCAACACTTTCCCTACTTTTGCACTGACTGGAGTGGGAATACTAAATTTTATCCATCTGCTATCCAACACTTTCCCTACTGTTGCACTCACTGGAGTGGGAATAGTAATTTTTACCCCTCCGCTATCCAACACATTCCCTACTGTTGCACTCATTGGAGAGGGAATAGTCATTTTTACCTCTCTGCTATCTAACACTTTCCCCACTGTTGCGCTCACTGGAGTGGGAACAGTCATTTTCACCCCTCCGCTATCCAACACTTTTCCTACTGTTGCACTAATTGGAGTGGGAATAGTAATTTTTACTCCTCCGCTATCCAACACTTTCCCTACTGTTACACTCACTGGAGTGGGAATAGCAATTTTTACTGCTCCGCTATCCAACACTTTCCCTACTGTTGCAATCATTGGAGTGTGAATAGTATTTTTACCCCTCCGCTATCCAACACTTTTCCTATTGTTGCACTCACTGGAGTGGGAATAGTCATTTTTACCCCTCCACTATCCAACACTTTCCCTACTTTTACACTGACTGGAGTGGGCATACTAAATTTGATCCCTTCGCTATCCAACACTTTCCCTACTGTTGCACTCACTGGAGTGGGAATAGTAGTTTTACCCCTCTGCTATCCAACTCATTCCCTACTATTGCACTCATTGGAGAGGGAATAGTAATTTTTACCCCTCCGCTATCCAACACTTTCCCTACTGTTGCGCTCACTGGAGTGGGAATAGTAATTTTCACCCCTCCTCTATCCAACACTTTCAATACTGTTAGACTTATTGGAGTGGGAATAGTAATTTTACCCTTCCACTATCCAACACTTTTCCTATTGTTGCACTCACTGGAGTGGGAATTGTAACTTTTACCCCTCCACTATCCAACATTTTCCCTACGTTTTGCACTGACTGGAGTGGGAATACAAAATTGTATCCCTCGCTATCCAACACTTTCCCTACTGTTGCACTCACTGGAGTGGGAATAGTAATTTTTACCCCTCCACTATCCAACACATTCCCTACTGTTGCACTCATTGGAGAGGGAATAGTTATTTTTACCCCTCCGCTATCCAACACTTTCCCTACTGTTGCACTCACTGGAGTGGGAATAGTAATTTTCACCCCTCCGCTATCCAACACTTTTCCTACTGTTGCACTAATTGGAGTGGGAATAGTAATTTTTACCCCACCGCTATCCAACACTTGCCCTACTGTTACACTCACTGGAGTGGGAATAGTCATTTTTACCCCTCCTCTACCCAACACTTTCCCTACTTTTGCACTGACTGGAGTGGGAATACTAAATTTTATCCCTCTGCTATCCAACACTTTCCCTACTGTTGCACTCACTGGAGTGGGAATAGTAATTTTTACCTCTCCGCTATCCAACACATTCCCTACTGTTGCACTCATTGGAGAGGGAATAGTCATTTTTACCTCTCTGCTATCTAACACTTTCCCCACTGTTGCGCTCACTGGAGTGGAAACAGTAATTTTCACCCCTCCGCTATCCAACACTTTTCCTACTGTTGCACTCACTGGAGTGGGAATAGTAGTTTTTACCCCTCTGCTATCCAACTCATTCCCTACTATTGCACTCATTGGAGAGGGAATAGTAATTTTTACCCCTCCGCTATCCAACACTTTCCCTACTGCTACACTCACTGGAGTGGGAATAGTCATTTTTACCCTCCTCTATCCAACACTTTCCCTACTGTTACACTTATTGGAGTGGGAATAGTAATTTGTACCCCTCCGCTATCCAACACTTTTCCTATTGTTGCACTCACTGGAGTGGGAATAGTAATTTTCACCCCTCCGCTATCCAACACTTTCCTACTGTTGCACTAATTGGAGTGGGAATAGTAATTTTTACCCCTCCGCTATCCAACACTTTCCCTACTGTTACACTCACTGGAGAGGGAATAGCAATTTTTACTGCTCCGCTATCCAACACTTTCCCTACTGTTGCAATCATTGGAGTGGGAATAGTATTTTTTACCCCTCCGCTATCCAACACTATTCCTATTGTTGCACTCACTGGAGTAGGAATAGTAATTTTTACCCTTCCACTATCCAACACTTTCCCTACTTTTGCACTGACTGGAGTGGGAATACTAAATGTTATCACTCCACTATCCAACACTTTTCCTACTGTTGCACTAATTGGAGTGGGAATAGTAATTTTTACCCCTCCGCTATCCAACACTTCCCTACTGTTACACTCACTGGAGTGTGAATAGTAATTTTTATTGCTCCACTATCCAACACTTTCCCTACTGTTGCAATCACTGGAGTGGGAATAGTAATTTTACCCTTCCACTATCCAACACTTTCCCTACTTTTGCTCTGACTGGAGTGGGAATACTAAATGTTATCCCTCCACTATCCAACACTTTCCCTACTGTTGCACTCACTGGAGTGGGAATAGTAATTTTTACCCCTCCGCTATCCAGCACTTTCCCTACTGTTGCACTCACTGGAGTGGGAATAGTTATTTTCACCCCTCCGCTATCCAACACTTTCCCTACTGTTGCACTCACTGGAGTGGGAATAGTAATTTTTACCCCTCCGCTATCCAACACTTTTCCTTACATTGCACTAATTGGAGTGGGAATAGTAATTTTTACCCTTCCGCTATCCAACACTTCCCTACTGTTACACACACTGGAGTGGAAATAGTAATTTTTACTGCTCCGCTATCCAACACTTTCTCTACTGTTGCAATCATTGGAGTGGGAATAGTATGTTTTACCCCTCCGCTATCCAACTCTTTCCCTACTGTTGCACTCATTCAAATGGGAATAGTAATTTTTACCCCTCTGCTATTAAACACTTCCCCTTCTGTTACACTGACTGGAGTGGGAATAGTAAGTTTCAACCCTCCGCTATCCAACACTTTCCCTTCTGTTGCACTCACTGGAATTGGAATAGTAATTTTCACCCCTACGCTGTCCAACACTTTCTATACTGTTGCACTCATTGGAGTGGGAATAGTAATTTTTACCCCTCTGCTATCCAACACTTTCCCTACTGTTGCACTTACTGGAGTGGGAATAGTAATTTTCACCCTCTGCTATCCAACACTTTTCCTACTGTTGCACTAATTGGAGTGGGAATAGTAATTTTTACCCCTCCGCTATCCAACACCTTCCCTACTGTTACACTCACTGGAGTGGGAATAGCCATTTTTACCCCTCCTCTATCCAAAACTTTCCCTACTGTTACACTTATTGGAGTGGGAATAGTAATTTTCACCCCTCAGCTATCCAACACTTTTCCTACTGTTGCACTAATTGGAGTGGGAATAGGTATTTTTACCCCTCCGCTATACAACACATTCCCTACTGTTGCACTCATTGGAGAGGGAATAGTTATTTTTACCCCTCCGCTATCCAACACTTTCCCTACTGTTGCGCTCACTGGAGTGGGAATAGTAATTTTCACCCCTCCGCTATCCAACACTTTTCCTACTGTTGCACTAATTGGAGTGGGAATAGTAATTTTTACCCCTCCGCTATCCAACACTTTCCCTACTGTTACACTCACTGGAGTGGGAATAGTCATTTTTACCCCTCCTCTATCCAAAACTTTCCCTACTGTTACACTTATTGGAGTGGGAATAGTAATTTTTACCCCTCAGCTATCCAACACTTTTCCTATTGTTGCACTCACTGGAGTGGGAATAGTCATTTTTACCCTCCACTATCCAACACTTTCCTACTTTTGCACTGACTGGAGTGAGAATACTAAATTTTATCCCTCTGCTATCCAACACTTTCCCTACTGTTGCACTCACTGGAGTGGGAATAGTAATTTTTACCCCTCCGCTATCCAACACATTCCCTACTGTTGCACTCATTGGAGAGGGAATAGTCATGTTTACCTCTCTGCTATCCAACACTTTCCCTACTGTTGCGCTCACTGGATGGGAACAGTAATTTTCACCCCTCCGCTATCCAACACTTTTCCTACTGTTGCACTAATTGGAGTGGGAATAGTAATTTTTACCCCTCCGCTATCCAACACTTTCTCTACTGTTACACTCACTGGAGTGGGAATAGCAATTTTTACTGCTCCGCTATCCAACACTTTCCCTACTGTTGCAATCATTGGAGTGGGAATAGTATTTTTACCCCACCGCTATCCAACACTTTTCCTATTGTTGCACTCCCTGGAGTGGGAAGAGTAATTTTTACCCCTCCACTATCCAACACTTTCCCTACTTTTGCACTGACTGGAGTGGGAATACTAAATTTGATCCCTTCGCTATCCAACACTTTCCCTACTGTTGCACTCACTGGAGTGGGAATAGTAGTTTTTACCCCTCTGCTATCCAACTCATTCCCTACTGTTGCACTCATTGGAGAGGGAATAGTCATTTTTACCCCTCCGCTATCCAACACTTTCCCTACTGTTGCGCTTACTGGAGTGGAAATAGTAATTTTCACCCCTCCGCTATCCAACACTTTTCCTACTGTTGCACTAATTGGAGTGGGAATAGTAATTTTTACCCCTCCGCTATCCAACACTTTCCCTACTGTTACACTCACTGGAGTGGGAATAGTCATTTTTACCCCTCCTCTATCCAACACTTTCCCTACTGTTACACTTATTGGAGTGGGAATAGTAATTTGTACCCTCCGCTATCCAACACTTTTCCTATTGTTGCACTCACTGGAGTGGGAATAGTAATTTTACCCATCCACTATCCAACACTTTCCCTACTTTTGCACTGATTGGAGTGGGAATACTAAATTTTATCCCTCTGCTATCCAACATTTTCCCTACTGTTGCACTCACTGAAGTGGTAGTAATTTTTACCCCTCCGCTATCCAACACATTCCCTACTGTTGCACTCATTGGAGAGGGAATAGTCATTTATACCCCTCCGCTATCCAACACTTTCCCTACTGTTGCGCTCACTGGAGTGGGAATAGTAATTTTCACCCCTCCGCTATCCAACACTTTTCCTACTGCTGCACTAATTGGAGTGGGAATATTCATTTTTACCCCTCCGCTATCCAACACTTTCCCTACTGTTACACTCACTGGAGTGGGAATTATAATTTTTCTGCTCCGCTATCCAACACTTTCCCTACTGTTGCAATCATTGGAGTGGGAATAGTATTTTTACCCCTCCGCTATCCAACACTATTCCTATTGTTGCACTCACTGGAGTGGGAATAGTAATTTTTACCCTTCCACTATCCAACACTTTCCCTACTTTTGCACTGACTGGAATGGGAATACTAAATTTTATCCCTCCACTATCCAACACTTTCCCTACTGTTGCACTCACTAGAGTGGGAATAGTAATTTTTACCCCTCCGCTATCCAACACTTTCCCTACTGTTGCACTCATTAGAGAGGAATAGTCATTTTTACCCTCCGCTATCCAACGCTTTCCCTACTGTTGCACTCAATGGAGTGGGAATAGTCATTTGTACCCCTCCGCTATCCAACACTTTTCCTACTGTTGCACTAATTGGAGTGGGAATAGTAATTTTTACCCCTCTGCTATCCAACACTTCCCTACTGTTACACTCACTGGAGTGTGAATAGTAATTTTTATTGCTCCGCTATCCAACACTTTCCCTACTGTTGCAATCACTGGAGTGGGAATAGTAATTTTTACCCTTCCACTATCCAACACTTTCCCTACTTTTGCTCTGACTGGAGTGGGAATACTAAATGTTATCCCTCCACTATCCAACACTTTCCCTACTGTTGCACTCACTGGAGTGGGAATAGTAATTTTTACCCCTCCGCTATCCAACACTTTCCCTACTGTTGCACTCATTGGAGAGGGAATAGTCATTTTTACCCCTCCGCTATCCAACACTTTCCCTACTGTTGCACTCACTGGAGTGGGAATAGTTATTTTCACCCCTCCGCTATCCAACACTTTCCCTACTGTTGCACTCACTGTAGTGGGAATAGTAATTTTTACCCCTCCGCTATCCAAAACTTTTCCTTACGCTGCACTAATTGGAGTGGGAATAGTAATTTTTACCCTTCCGCTATCCAACACTTCCCTACTGTTACACACACTGGATTGGGAATAGTAATTTTTACTGCTCCGCTATCCAACACTTTCTCTACTGTTGCAATCATTGGAGTGGAAATAGTAATTTTCACCCCTCCGCTATCCAACACTTTTCCTACTGTTGCACTAATTGGAGTGGGAATAGTAATTTTCAGCCCTCCGCTATCCAACACTTTTCCTACTGCTGCACTAATTGGAGTGGGAATATTCATTTTTACCCCTCCGCTATCCA
Source organism: Calotriton arnoldi (assembly GCA_963921515.1). Lineage (NCBI taxonomy): Eukaryota > Metazoa > Chordata > Amphibia > Caudata > Salamandridae > Calotriton > Calotriton arnoldi. The sequence goes on along the minus strand of CAWUFW010012789.1, from coordinate 173,368 downwards.
ACACTTTCCCTACTGTTACACTCACTGGAGTGGGAATTATAATTTTTTCTGCTCCGCTATCCAACACTTTCCCTACTGTTGCAATCATTGGAGTGGGAATAGTATTTTTTACCCCTCCGCTATCCAACACTATTCCTATTGTTGCACTCACTGGAGTAGGAATAGTAATTTTTACCCTTCCACTATCCAACACTTTCCCTACTTTTGCACTGACTGGAGTGGGAATACTAAATTTTATCCCTCCACTATCCAACACTTTCCCTACTGTTGCACTCACTGGGAGTGGGAATAGTAATTTTTACCCCTCCGCTATCCAACACTTTCCCTACTGTTACACTCACTGGAGTGGGAATAGTCATTTTTACCCCTCCTCTATCCAAAACTTTCCTACTGTTACACTTATTGGAGTGGGAATAGTAATTTTTACCCCTCAGCTATCCAACACTTTTCCTATTGTTGCACTCACTGGAGTGGGAATAGTCATTTTTACCCCTCCACTATCCAACACTTTCCCTACTTTTGCACTGACTGGAGTGAGAATACTAAATTTTATCCCTCTGCTATCCAACACTTTCCCTACTGTTGCACTCACTGGAGTGGGAATAGTAATTTTTACCCCTCCGCTATCCAACACATTCCCTACTGTTGCACTCATTGGAGAGGGAATAGTCATGTTTACCTCTCTGCTATCCAACACTTTCCCTACTGTTGCGCTCACTAGATGGGAACAGTAATTTTCACCCCTCCGCTATCCAACACTTTTCCTACTGTTGCACTAATTGGAGTGGGAATAGTAATTTTTACCCCTCCGCTATCCAACACTTTCTCTACTGTTACACTCACTGGAGTGGGAATAGCAATTTTTACTGCTCCGCTATCCAACACTTTCCCTACTGTTGCAATCATTGGAGTGGGAATAGTATTTTTACCCCACCGCTATCCAACACTTTTCCTATTGTTGCACTCACTGGAGTGGGAAGAGTAATTTTTACCCCTCCACTATCCAACACTTTCCCTACTTTTGCACTGACTGGAGTGCGAATACTAAATTTGATCCCTTCGCTATCCAACACTTTCCCTACTGTTGCACTCACTGGAGTGGGAATAGTAGTTTTTACCCCTCTGCTATCCAACTCATTCCCTACTGTTGCACTCATTGGAGAGGGAATAGTCATTTTTACCCCTCCGCTATCCAACACTTTCCCTACTGTTGCGCTTACTGGAGTGGAAATAGTAATTTTCACCCCTCCGCTATCCAACACTTTTCCTACTGTTGCACTAATTGGAGTGGGAATAGTAATTTTTACCCCTCCGCTATCCAACACTTTCCCTACTGTTACACTCACTGGAGTGGGAATAGTCATTTTTACCCCTCCTCTATCCAACACTTTCCCTACTGTTACACTTATTGGAGTGGGAATAGTAATTTGTACCCTCCGCTATCCAACACTTTTCCTATTGTTGCACTCACTGGAGTGGGAATAGTAATTTTTACCCATCCACTATCCAACACTTTCCTACTTTTGCACTGATTGGAGTGGGAATACTAAATTTTATCCCTCTGCTATCCAACATTTTCCCTACTGTTGCACTCACTGAAGTGGTAGTAATTTTTACCCCTCCGCTATCCAACACATTCCCTACTGTTGCACTCATTGGAGAGGGAATAGTCATTTATACCCTCCGCTATCCAACACTTTCCCTACTGTTGCGCTCACTGGAGTGGGAATAGTAATTTTCACCCCTCCGCTATCCAACACTTTTCCTACTGCTGCACTAATTGGAGTGGGAATATTCATTTTTACCCTCCGCTATCCAACACTTTCCCTACTGTTACACTCACTGGAGTGGGAATTATAATTTTTCTGCTCCGCTATCCAACACTTTCCCTACTGTTGCAATCATTGGAGTGGGAATAGTATTTTTACCCCTCCGCTATCCAACACTATTCCTATTGTTGCACTCACTGGAGTGGGAATAGTAATTTTTACCCTTCCACTATCCAACACTTTCCCTACTTTTGCACTGACTGGAGTGGGAATACTAAATTTTATCCCTCCACTATCCAACACTTTCCCTACTGTTGCACTCACTGGAGTGGGAATAGTAATTTTTACCCTCCGCTATCCAACACTTTCCCTACTGTTGCACTCATTAGAGAGGGAATAGTCATTTTACCCCTCCGCTATCCAACACTTTCCCTACTGTTGCACTCAATGGAGTGGGAATAGTCATTTTTACCCCTCCGCTATCCAACACTTTTCCTACTGTTGCACTAATTGGAGTGGGAATAGTAATTTTTACCCCTCTGCTATCCAACACTTCCCTACTGTTACACTCACTGGAGTGTGAATAGTAATTTTTATTGCTCCGCTATCCAACACTTTCCCTACTGTTGCAATCACTGGAGTGGGAATAGTAATTTTTACCCTTCCACTATCCAACACTTTCCCTACTTTTGCTCTGACTGGAGTGGGAATACTAAATGTTATCCCTCCACTATCCAACACTTTCCCTACTGTTGCACTCACTGGAGTGGGAATAGTAATTTTTACCCCTCCGCTATCCAGCACTTTCCCTACTGTTGCACTCATTGGAGAGGGAATACTCATTTTTACCCCTCCGCTATCCAACACTTTCCCTACTGTTGCACTCACTGGAGTGGGAATAGTTATTTTCACCCCTCCGCTATCCAACACTTTCCCTACTGTTGCACTCACTGTAGTGGGAATAGTAATTTTACCCCTCCGCTATCCAAAACTTTTCCTTACGCTGCACTAATTGGAGTGGGAATAGTAATTTTACCCTTCCGCTATCCAACACTTCCCTACTGTTACACACACTGGATTGGGAATAGTAATTTTTACTGCTCCGCTATCCAACACTTTCTCTACTGTTGCAATCATTGGAGTGGAAATAGTAATTTTCACCCCTCCGCTATCCAACACTTTTCCTACTGTTGCACTAATTGGAGTGGGAATAGTAATTTTCACCCCTCCGCTATCCAACACTTTTCCTACTGCTGCACTAATTGGAGTGGGAATATTCATTTTTACCCCTCCGCTATCCAACACTTTCCCTACTGTTACACTCACTGGAGTGGGAATTATAATTTTTACTGCTCCGCTATCCAACACTTTCCCTACTGTTGCAATCATTGGAGTGGGAATAGTATTTTTTACCCCTCCGCTATCCAACACTATTCCTATTGTTGCACTCACTGGAGTAGGAATAGTAATTTTTACCCTTCCACTATCCAACACTTTCCCTACTTTTGCACTGACTGGAGTGGGAATACTAAATTTTATCCCTCCACTATCCAACACTTTCCCTACTGTTGCACTCACTGGGAGTGGGAATAGTAATTTTTACCCCTCCGCTATCCAACACTTTCCCTACTGTTACACTCACTGGAGTGGGAATAGTCATTTTTACCCCTCCTCTATCCAAAACTTTCCCTACTGTTACACTTATTGGAGTGGGAATAGTAATTTTTACCCTCAGCTATCCAACACTTTTCCTATTGTTGCACTCACTGGAGTGGGAATAGTCATTTTTACCCCTCCACTATCCAACACTTTCCCTACTTTTGCACTGACTGGAGTGAGAATACTAAATTTTATCCCTCTGCTATCCAACACTTTCCCTACTGTTGCACTCACTGGAGTGGGAATAGTAATTTTTACCCCTCCGCTATCCAACACATTCCCTACTGTTGCACTCATTGGAGAGGGAATAGTCATGTTTACCTCTCTGCTATCCAACACTTTCCCTACTGTTGCGCTCACTGGATGGGAACAGTAATTTTCACCCCTCCGCTATCCAACACTTTTCCTACTGTTGCACTAATTGGAGTGGGAATAGTAATTTTACCCCTCCGCTATCCAACACTTTCTCTACTGTTACACTCACTGGAGTGGGAATAGCAATTTTTACTGCTCCGCTATCCAACACTTTCCCTACTGTTGCAATCATTGGAGTGGGAATAGTATTTTTACCCCACCGCTATCCAACACTTTTCCTATTGTTGCACTCACTGGAGTGGGAAGAGTAATTTTTACCCCTCCACTATCCAACACTTTCCCTACTTTTGCACTGACTGGAGTGGGAATACTAAATTTGATCCCTTCGCTATCCAACACTTTCCCTACTGTTGCACTCACTGGAGTGGGAATAGTAGTTTTTACCCCTCTGCTATCCAACTCATTCCCTACTGTTGCACTCATTGGAGAGGGAATAGTCATTTTTACCCCTCCGCTATCCAACACTTTCCCTACTGTTCCGCTTACTGGAGTGGAAATAGTAATTTTCACCCCTCCGCTATCCAACACTTTTCCTACTGTTGCACTAATTGGAGTGGGAATAGTAATTTTTACCCCTCCGCTATCCAACACTTTCCCTACTGTTACACTCACTGGAGTGGGAATAGTCATTTTTACCCCTCCTCTATCCAACACTTTCCCTACTGTTACACTTATTGGAGTGGGAATAGTAATTTGTACCCCTCCGCTATCCAACACTTTTCCTATTGTTGCACTCACTGGAGTGGGAATAGTAATTTTTACCCATCCACTATCCAACACTTTCCCTACTTTTGCACTGATTGGAGTGGGAATACTAAATTTTATCCCTCTGCTATCCAACATTTTCCCTACTGTTGCACTCACTGAAGTGGTAGTAATTTTTACCCCTCCGCTATCCAACACATTCCCTACTGTTGCACTCATTGGAGAGGGAATAGTCATTTATACCCCTCCGCTATCCAACACTTTCCCTACTGTTGCGCTCACTGGAGTGGGAATAGTAATTTTCACCCCTCCGCTATCCAACACTTTTCCTACTGCTGCACTAATTGGAGTGGGAATATTCATTTTTACCCCTCCGCTATCCAACACTTTCCCTACTGTTACACTCACTGGAGTGGGAATTATAATTTTTTCTGCTCCGCTATCCAACACTTTCCCTACTGTTGCAATCATTGGAGTGGGAATAGTATTTTTACCCCTCCGCTATCCAACACTATTCCTATTGTTGCACTCACTGGAGTGGGAATAGTAATTTTTACCCTTCCACTATCCAACACTTTCCCTACTTTTGCACTGACTGGAGTGGGAATACTAAATTTTATCCCTCCACTATCCAACACTTTCCCTACTGTTGCACTCACTGGAGTGGGAATAGTAATTTTTACCCCTCCGCTATCCAACACTTTCCCTACTGTTGCACTCATTAGAGAGGGAATAGTCATTTTTACCCCTCCGCTATCCAACACTTTCCCTACTGTTGCACTCAATGGAGTGGGAATAGTCATTTTTACCCCTCCGCTATCCAACACTTTTCCTACTGTTGCACTAATTGGAGTGGGAATAGTAATTTTTACCCCTCTGCTATCCAACACTTCCCTACTGTTACACTCACTGGAGTGTGAATAGTAATTTTTATTGCTCCGCTATCCAACACTTTCCCTACTGTTGCAATCACTGGAGTGGGAATAGTAATTTTTACCCTTCCACTATCCAACACTTTCCCTACTTTTGCTCTGACTGGAGTGGGAATACTAAATGTTATCCCTCCACTATCCAACACTTTCCCTACTGTTGCACTCACTGGAGTGGGAATAGTAATTTTTACCCTCCGCTATCCAGCACTTTCCCTACTGTTGCACTCATTGGAGAGGGAATAGTCATTTTACCCCTCCGCTATCCAACACTTTCCCTACTGTTGCACTCACTGGAGTGGGAATAGTTATTTTCACCCCTCCGCTATCCAACACTTTCCCTACTGTTGCACTCACTGTAGTGGGAATAGTAATTTTTACCCCTCCGCTATCCAAAACTTTTCCTTACGTTGCACTAATTGGAGTGGGAATAGTAATTTTTACCCTTCCGCTATCCAACACTTCCCTACTGTTACACACACTGGAGTGGGAATAGTAATTTTTACTGCTCCGCTATCCAACACTTTCTCTACTGTTGCAATCACTGGAGTGGAAATAGTAATTTTCACCCCTCCGCTATCCAACACTTTTCCTACTGTTGCACTAATTGGAGTGGGAATAGTAATTTTTACCCCTCCGCTATCCAACACTTTCCCTACTGTTACACTCACTGGAGTGGGAATAGTCATTTTTACCCCTACTCTATCCAACACTTTCCCTACTGTTACACTTATTGGAGTGGGAATAGTAATGTGTACCCCTCCGCTATCCAACACTTTTCCTATTGTTGCACTCACTGGAGTGGGAATAGTAATTTTTACCCATCCACTATCCAACACTTTCCCTACTTTTGCACTGACTGGAGTGGGAATACTAAATTTTATCCCTCTGCTATCCAACACATTCCCTACTGTTGCACTCATTGGAGAGGGAATAGTCATTTATACCCCTCCGCTATCCAACACTTTCCTACTGTTGCGCTCACTGGAGTGGGAATAGTAATTTTCACCCCTCCGCTATCCAACACTTTTCCTACTGCTGCACTAATTGGAGTGGGAATATTCATTTTTACCCCTCCGCTATCCAACACTTTCCCTACTGTTACACTCACTGGAGTGGGAATTAGAATTTTTACTGCTCCGCTATCCAACACTTTCCCTACTGTTGCAATCATTGGAGTGGGAATAGTATTTTTACCCCTCCGCTATCCAACACTATTCCTATTGTTGCTCTCACTGGAGTGGGAATAGTAATTTTTACCCTTCCACTATCCAACACTTTCCCTACTTTTGCACTGACTGGAGTGGGAATACTAAATTTTATCCCTCCACTATCCAACACTTTCCCTACTGTTGCACTCACTGGGAGTGGGAATAGTAATTTTTACCCCTCCGCTATCCAACACTTTCCCTACTGTTGCACTCAGAGAGGGAATAGTCATTTTTACCCCTCCGCTATCCAACACTTTCCCTACTGTTGCACTCAATGGAGTGGGAATAGTCATTTGTACCCCTCCGCTATCCAACACTATTCCTACTGTTGCACTAATTGGAGTGGGAATAGTAATTTTTACCCCTCTGCTATCCAACACTTCCCTACTGTTACACTCACTGGAGTGTGAATAGTAATTTTTATTGCTCCGCTATCCAACACTTTCCCTACTGTTGCAATCACTGGAGTGGGAATAGTAATTTTTACCCTTCCACTATCCAACACTTTCCCTACTTTTGCTCTGACTGGAGTGGGAATACTAAATGTTATCCCTCCACTATCCAACACTTTCCCTACTGTTGCACTCACTGGAGTGGGAATAGTAATTTTTACCCCTCCGCTATCCAGCACTTTCCCTACTGTTGCACTCATTGGAGAGGGAATAGTCATTTTTACCCCTCCGCTATCCAACACTTTCCCTACTGTTGCACTCACTGGAGTGGGAATAGTTATTTTCACCCCTCCGCTATCCAACACTTTCCCTACTGTTGCACTCACTGTAGTGGGAATAGTAATTTTTACCCCTCCGCTATCCAAAACTTTTCCTTACGTTGCACTAATTGGAGTGGGAATAGTAATTTTTACCCTTCCGCTATCCAACACTTCCCTACTGTTACACACACTGGAGTGGGAATAGTAATTTTTACTGCTCCGCTATCCAACACTTTCTCTACTGTTGCAATCATTGGAGTGGGAATAGTATTTTTTACCCCTCTGCAATTAAACACTTCCCCTTCTGTTGCACTGACTAGAGTGGGAATAGTAAGTTTCAACCCTCCGCTATCCAACACTTTCCCTTCTGTTGCACTCACTGGAATGGGAATAGTAATTTTTACCCCTACGCTGTCCAACACTTTCTATACTGTTGCACTCATTGGAGTGGGAATAGTAATTTTTACCCCTCTGCTATCCAACACTTTCCCTACTGTTGCATTGACTGTAGTGCAAAATTTAAGTTTAAAGATTTTTTAATAGTTTAATGTTTTAATTCATAATAAAATGTTTTTTCTTAGATTAAATATTATATATTTTAAAATTATAAAATAAATTAAAATAAATAGTTTATTGCTTTAAAGTAAATATATATATATATATTAATTATTATGTATGTGTTTAACTTTTTAATTATGTAAATTTGTTATATTTGTTCAAATGTATATTCAATCTAATTTTTTTATTTATTAATTTTATTATTTAATATATTTAATATTTATTTTATTTTATATATATATAAAATTCGATATATTGTATAACTATATTTTCGACAACAATATTTTTTTTCAATATTTTGGTACTTACCTGTCTAAGTATAGGAAGTTGATATTTTTGCATTCTATATTTTTACCTCAATATTTTTTTCATCTATATTTTTAAAGTCCATATTCGGTCAGTGAACCGAAAAAAAATACAAAACCCAATAGGTTTTGCATAGGCTCATTCTATTAACTTTGCCAATGTTTTTTACATATTGCAGAGCAGTTGAGATGCTGTGCGATATAGTTTTTTTAAAAAGCACTATGACATGGACAATAACTAAGGGGCCGATTCACAGAACTAATCTGAGATAAAATCCTAAACTTACTACTTTTGGTATTCACAGAAGGCATTTAGTAGTAGTAAAGTTAGGACTCCTTATGTGAATACCAAACGTAGTAAGTTTAGGATTTTATCTCAGATTAGTTCTGTGAATCGGCCCCGATGCCAATATATTTTGCATAGGTGCGCACGGGTTTTATTTATTGTGCCATCATCACCCGAAAGTACAGGAGCGCTTTATATTACAAACCACCTTTCCAAATCTACATATAATTTGCCTTGCTCATACAGAAATCACTAAGCAAATTCACAGGCACTGTTGCATTGATTCCCTACACCCCCCCAAATAGCCTCCGCATTCAAACCTGCTGTTCACAATTTTATTTGGGGGTCAGTTTTATATAACGCCAACATCACCAGAAGGCACAGGAACGCTTTATATTCCCAGCAGTTACTTCATATAAGCATACAGGTAACTAATGGCCTCCGCATTTTAACCTGCTTTTAACAATTTTATTTTAGGGTCAGTTTTATATAGCGCCAACATCACCCGAACATACAGGAGCACTTTATATTACCACCAGTTACTTCACAATGTATCGTCTTTCTAAAAAAACAAATCATAACACTTTTACGAACTTATATTGCACAACTGTTCACCAAGCTAAAACTTACTAAAAAAAGGTATTATTAACCACTTAGGCAAAACCTATTGTATTTGCCAAGGAGGTTATACCTGGTGCCTGCTTTGTAGTGGGAGAAACATCTTGAGGCTTCTCTTCTCAGAAGTCTCTGGAATTTCCTGCTCCCTGCCCTGGCACCGTTCTGCCTGCAGCCAAAAAAGTTTAGTGTGAAGTTTTTTGCGTAAGAGCACTATTAAAGTACAAGTGGGGCTATTCACAGCTCCGCCCTCCCTTCCTGCCTGTCATAGCCTATTCAGGGACACCCAGCCCTCGATTGTGTGTCTGTCTGGTAGGAATGTACATAGGCTACAACTGACACCAGTTATGTGACCCAGGAACATGCTGAAGGCCCCAAATGTTTAGTACAAGAAATTGCCAACTTTCTAAGAGTGAAGTATACAAAAAGGTGATAGATGCAATTCTTGAATTGATCTCAGCCACTGTTAATTGATCAGGACTGCATCTCAATCCATTGTTATTTTGCATACATGTCACCTCATGTTTGGATCCAGCTACATACAAATCAATCTTGACCCTGCTCCAGTCGGAACAGTTCAGTTCGAACTGCCATGCCAGGTCCTCCCTGAACCAGAACACAAGCAACCCAGGACCAGTTTTGCCCTAGCTCATCAGCCAGGTACAGCTTAGTTCCATTGACACAGTAAGCATGGGACCCATGCCTGGGGTATACACGTTCCACTTTGGGTGAAACACTACAGCAGTGGTTCCCAAACTGGGGTCCGCGGACCCCCAGGGGTCCCTGACACATTCCCAGAGGGTCCGCAGGCAGCTGTCTTAAAAGCAATGCAAAGTTCCTTGTATAATCTGCAGTTTTACGACAACAATAAAAGTGTCAAGATAACTCGAGTGATTAATGTACCTGCTGGAGAGAGATGGTAGGTAGCGCAGAGGGTTAATATGCCTGCTCCAAAGAACGTTTACCATGCATTTTTAATAAAACAGTATTTTATGTGCATAGCTGCTTTACTGCTTTTGTCACAGAGATTCTTTTGTTACTGTGCAGTTCATAAGTTACAATCATAATCTAGCACCGTCAGCTATGAACTGCCGTCAAAGAGCTGCATGCAAACTGCATGGTACAAGTTAGTATGCCATCTTTTTTCCCCAGTCTTTCATTATCCTGATGCTGCCAAAAAGGTATGTTTGGGTAGAATTAAATTGTTATAATTAAAGTCAACGCTAACCACTGTGTTACATTCTGAAACCAGATTTTGTGCTTCTCCAAATCAGCATGCATGCTTACCAGTATGGATGACATGTGAATCCTACACCTTGAAGTCCCCTTTCCCCTATGTAACATTTTCTATACACTGATTTACACACGTATGATTCATTGGGGAGATTTACTAAGCTTTTGCGCCATGTTTGTGTCACAAAACGATGCAAAATCTTTTTTTGTAATTTACTTTCCAGCACTAAACTTGTTCCCATGCAACCACCCAAGGTTTCTCACGCTAAACCCAATTTACTAAAAACAGTAGATTGGGTTTAGCGTGAGAACACTGCGCCCTTTTCAACTAGGCACAAGGAAGGAGAAATTCTTTCATTTCTCCTTCCTTTTCCGACTTTGCATGTGTGCTGCACTGTGCAGCACGCCTACAAAGTGGGAAAAGCTTTCCCTCGTGTCTAGCATAGTAGTTTGTACAGGAAGGGTACCCTTCCTGTACAAAACCTATGCTACACTCATGCACACACCTTAGCGCTACAGCGCTAAGGTGTGTGCATGGCGCGGGCTACTGAAATCAGCGCCGGCACAAGAGAAAGGGGAGGAGAGAGCCATAGCTTTGGAAATATGGCGCTCCCCTGCTCCCTCCCTGTCGTGCAACGCAGCGCAGCCTCGCGGGGGGCTGCGCAGCATTGCGCAACTTTTTTGTAAATCTCCCCCATTGTTTCTGTATGTGTGTGATGTAAAGTGCTCTGACACCATACACTAGTATGAGAGATGCTATAAAACAAATGAAATACATGTGACAGAGGTGCTATGGGAAGAAGAGAGGCACTGTTGGAGGATGATAGGGAGGGATTCATGGAAGAGCCCCAAAAGATTGTTGTATTGGTGCATAGTAAGGTCATCATTTACTATGCTTTGAAAGCGAATACAATTCAATATATAATTACAAATGTGTTGTAGAATGCACCATTTTTCCCCAAATTTTCTTGGTGGGAGAGCCCCCAAAGTCCGCTTTGTAGTGGCCAGGCTCACTCACTGCACTTGGTGTGCACCGTACAGGGACTGGCCTGACTACATTTGCCAGGGCTGCTTTGGGTACCAGTCCGGCCCCGTCAGGAGCAGGAGCCTCATACTCTAAAATTAAGGCAAATATTGAAAAGTTAGTCGCCGAGATGCAGCACCAACCTTCCTATTAAAAATTTTCGATTTTGCAATTTTTTTTAATATAAAATACTAAAAGCTTTAGTAATTTGGGTATCTGTTTGGTGTGCACACGTGTGTTTATTTTTTTCGAATTACTGTTTTAATGTTTGAAATTTAAATCGTACGAATTGCTTGGGGGTCCTCGGCTTCCAGTAGTGACTCAATAGGGGTCCTCAGGAGTCAAAAGTTTGGGAACCACTGCACTACAGTATACAAAAAAATGGGTTCCCAACTGACCTCACTGATTTGCATATAGCTGGGTCCAAACTGACGTGTCATAGGGCCTAATTATGAGTCTGGCGGTCCGAAGATTGCCAGACTCACGGGGGCACGGCGGTGGAGGTCCAGCCACCTCCACACCAGCCAATTACAACTTTGGTGGTCGAACTGCCATTGCACCGCCGCAACTGCCATTCCGTGGTGGTGGCGTGGCAGTCAGGGGCTCAGTAGTATGCTGGTGGTGCGGCTGCAGCACTGTCATGCATATTACGAGTTTCAGTACCGCCAGCAGTGTCATGGAGGTCTTTCCTCCATAAAAAAGCTGGTGCTCCTGAAATAAAGGGCACCCTACAGGGTCCACTGTTGCACATGTGCATGGGGATGCATGCAGGGGGGCACAACATGTGCCCTCCTGTGTGCATGCACCCCAGTTCCTGCACAGCATGGATTTACAGTCCATGCCCTGCAGGAACTGTTTTTGGTGTTCCCATTGCGGTGGCCAATTTCAGAGGCACTGCCGTGGGACCACAAAAAAAAGCCCACCAGATACGAGGAAACTCGTAATTTGGCGGGCGGTGCCCACACAGGTTTGGCGGTGCAGGAACAGGCCGCCAGCCTGGACTGTGCCTGACTCAGAGGAAAAGGAGTGGACTCCCTGATCAGCAACAGGTACAACAGAGCTGGAAGAAGTCACCTGCAAGTGGAAAGAGAGGATCACCTCACAGTCGAAAGTGGGTTTTTCGTGCTGTGCAGGTGCATTGTGAGAAATTGAGTCCTAGCCTCAGTGAGGCAATCCAGAGTCTCTGAACACTTGGTTGGTGCTGCTGGACACTTCTCTTCCCAAAGGGACCAACAAGGAACAAGATCTGAAAGTCTGGATACTTTCTACAAAGTTTTGCTGAAAAGCTTCAGGAGGAGACTGTCTCAATATCGAGAGTCAAGCTGCCACTGTCGACTCACACATTGGCCTCACCGTGGTGGATTGTCTCGTGAAAGCTCTGGAGCTTCTCACCTCCGATGTCTAGGACAAAGACTTCCAGAGGCCCACTGAGGCATTGCGCTGCAGCAGGCCGCCATTGTCAACTCAATCTTCGGATCTGAGAAGCCGGAGGACCCGCCAACGAACCCGTCAACGAGAGAAAAGCTCAAAGATAAAGACTTAGGGGCCGATTCTGATGCGGGTTGGAAAAGCTTCCCGAACGAATCGGTTGGGAAATGGTGTCCGACCCACTCGGATCGGGAAAGTCCGACCGGCGGAGTAGGATGCATCCGGATGCTTCCAGATACGATTTGGTTGAACTTCCATTGACTTCAATGGGAACATTTGTTCCTAACCGCATCAGAATTGGGCCCTCGGTCGGGAAGACACGTTCCCGATCCGATTTGGAAGGAGCAAATGCCATTAGGAGGCCTTCCTAACCGCATCAGAATCAGGCCCTCGGTCGGGAAGCTTTTCCAACCCGCATCAGAATTGGGCCCTAAGTCTGCAGGTAAACTTTTGCGCTGGACCTAGCGGTCCTCCTAACCGACCCGTTCTCTATTGCAGTAGGCCCAAAACTTTGGCTTTGTCCCGGTCCAGCGTGACCAGCTAGCCATGAGTAGTACTTTAAGCTTTTTCGCACTAGAATGCAGAATTTTTAATTTTATCTTTAAAAATGTATATCTCCAGTTCCTTACATTGCATTTCTGTCGTTTTGGTGTAATTTTAAAGAACAAAACATTCTCTACATTTATAAATTGGTGGATTTTTATTTTGTTGTGTCTTTAACTTAATCACTTTTTAGTGATATTAAATGCTTTACACATACCTGTCTCCTAAGTTAAGCCTGACTGCTCATTTACCAAGCAACCAAGAGTTGAGCACGGATTAAGTTATCGAAACTTGTCTGGACCTATTAGTGATTGTTGTGTTATTACTAGCTGAAGGTGAATACTCCCACCTACTAATAAGCCACTTTCCTACAGAGAGTTTTAGGGTTGGCAAGAGATTCATTCTGCCAAGTCGAATTGGTAGTTTATACTGCATACAGGCTGCAGTAATAAACCTGCAACATGGTTAAGATGCTACTTAAGTGGGTGTCACAATAGGTGCGGCAGGCCCACTAGTAGCATGTAATTTACAAGCCCTGGGTATATGGCATACCACTTTACTAGGGTATAACAAGTAAATTAAATATGCATATCAGGTGTAAGCCAATTTTACCATGTTTTAAGGAGTGAGTACAAGCACTTTATTACTGGTTAGAGTCCTAAGGCAAACAAAAATGAATTGAGAAAAATAGGAGGGTTGAAGGCAAAAAGATTGGGGAAGACCACCCTAAGGCTGACAGGTATAGCAGAGATCTATTTATCATGTGTTTTATGCTGTGTTGCTGAATACTGAGGGGCCAATTCCGATTCGGGCCGGAAAACATACCGACCGACTCAGTACGGGAATATAGTCCGACCGACACGTACCGGTGCTGCCCGACCTGCGTAGTACGACGAAATGCATGTGAATCACGACCGACTCGTACGGAACACAAGCCGAACGACCGAACCGCACGGAAACAAGCTATCCGGCCGGGAAACTACGCGAATAGAACCGACCGACACACACCAGGAATGAACCCGACAGAAACGTACCCGCGAACTCCGACCCGCGCAGTACGATGCAATGCGTGTAAAACCAGACCGAGTCGCACGGAGCCCAAGCCGTACGACCGACACGCATACAAAACCCAGGCGAAGCAACCCAATACTCCGCGACCGACGCGTACGCCGCACATGAAACCCAGCAGAAAGACAGCGTGAAAGACTCGGAGAAGCTCGCACGAGACAACTGCAGCGTCCTACTCGATCAGAAGAACGTCTCCTACATGCCCAAAAAATACAAAGGAAAAAATACAAAAAAAAGGGCCAAACAAGCAATGACAAAGCCAATAAATACTGGGGGGAAAAAACATGGAACAAAGATACACCCCCAACTCCACCCATATAAAGGCCACAAATCCCTACCATGATCCTTTGCAAATTCAACTGACCTGCCAGCACAGAACACCATCAGACAGCAACCACAGACACACTCACAACTCATCCATCACACAAGCCACACACCATTAGCACCTCACAAATAGCACCCTCACATACACCCAGCAAAACCTACACTCACCCACCCTCACTTGCACACTCACACACACATCAATCCCCACCACCACCCATCACCATGCCCCCAAAGAAGAATCCAAAGTTCCTAGACAGTGAATTGGAAGTCCTGGTAGATGAGATCCTCAGGGTAGAGCCACAGTTGTTTGGTACATTGGTCCAACAGACCCCCATGTCGCAGAAAACCAAGATGTGGGAGAGGATCGTCGACAGGGTGAACGCACAATCACCATGTTTGTGCACAAAGGAAGACATCCAGAACAGGTGGTATGATTTGCGCAGGAGGGTCAAGGACCTACTAAAGAAGGATTACGTCTTGAGTCAGCGCACCGGCAGTGGCCCTCCTGCCAAACCAGTATACCTCAGGCCCTGGGAGGAGAAGGTGCGGGCCATCCTACCACCAGTGAGCGTATATGGACTATCAAACATCCCAGAGCCTGGTGAGTACACAACAAATAAACACAATATTGTGTGACAATACACACACATCACTATCAAGGGGATAGTCAAACCATGCACCCTTAGGAAATCCACAGCAACCAAAAGATAATCATCCCAAGATGTGTATGTTAGTTAGATAAACACAATACATGCCATCTCATAGTGATATGTAACTGTGTCATGACATGTACAAACCTAACAACAAATAGAGCTAGGCAGTGGAACAAATCTAACCAACAAACACAGTCAGATATTTTGCCACCACTAGAACACCACCTCACAGGGAAGCTCACTGAAATGAAGGAATTCTGTGTATGCTGGTGAAGTCAGTGTAGCCAATAGCATGATGGGAGTTGTAGTCACAGATATTGGTCACCCTCACAATTGGCCCATCAACACCACTCTGAACCATGCTCACATCACAGGGAGTGGAAAACAACTGACAAGATGGCTGACACTGGGTACTGCTGTGGGGAGCACAAGGCCTTGCTGGGAACTGTGCACCAACCAACAGCAGGACACCACTGACTGACATCCTGAAAGCCAACTTGCACTCCCTGCAATGGAAGCACGCTCCATGGTGGGATATCTGGCTGGGTGGGAAGGAGGACTGACAGCTATGACCATAGTCACCAGCAGCTTTTCCCACACACCCCTTAACACAAACTCCACACAACTCACCTGGGACAAAGCAATGCCTCACACTCTAATGAAATATCCCACAAAGAACAACCACACTGGGTTATGCTGTGTGAAGCACAGGGACACCTTTGGGACTTGTAGCCAAACAAACGCCAGGACAACACTGTCAGCCATCCTGTCAGCACAGGCACACTACCCCACAGGGAAGCAGAGTCAAAAGGAAGGAAGTATGGGCATGCTGGGAAGGGGGTGTAGGCAATAGCATGATGGGAGTGGTAGTCACAGATATTGGTCACCCTCACAATTGGCCCATCAACACCACTCTGAACCATGCTCACATCACAGGGAGTGGAAAAGAACTGACAAGATGGCTGACACTGGGTACTGCTGTGTGGAGCACAAGGCCCTGCTGGGAACTGTGCACCAACAAACAACAGGACCACACTGTCAGCCATCTTGCCATTGCTGTCACACTCACACACAGTGAAGTCCACTCAAAAGGAAGGAAGTATGGACATGCTGGGAAGGGGGTATAGGCAACAGCATGATGGGAGTGGTAGTCACAGATATTGGTCACCCTCACAATTGGCCCATCAACACCACTCTGAACCATGCTCACATCACAGGGAGTGGAAAACAACTGACAAGATGGCTGACACTGGGTACTGCTGTGGGAGCACAAGGCCCTGCTGGGAACTGTGCACCAACCAACAGCAGGACACCACTGCCTGACATCCTGAAAGCCAACTTGCACTCCCTGCAATGGAAGCACATTCCATGGTGGGATATCTGGCTGGGTGGGAAGGAGGACTGACAGCTCTGACCATAGTCACCAGCAGCTTTTCTCACACACCCCCTTAAAACAAACTCCACACAACTCACCTGGGAGAATGCAATGCCTCACACTCTAATGAAATATCCCACAAAGAACAACCGCACTGGGTTATGCTGTGTGAAGCACAGGAACACTTATGGGACTTGTAGCCAAACAAACGCCAGGACAACACTGTCAGCCATCCTGTCAGCACAGGCACACTACCCCACAGGGAAGCAGAGTCAAAAGGAAGGAAGTATGGGCATGCTGGGAAGGGGGGTGTAGGCAATAGCATGATGGGTGTGGTAGTCACAGATATTGGTCACCCTCACAATTGGCCCATCAACATCACTCTGAACCATGCTCACATCACAGAGAGTGGAAAAGAACTGACAAGATGGCGGACACTGGGTACTGCTGTTTGGAGCACAAGGCCCTGCTGGGGACTGTGCACCAACAAACAACAGGACCACACTGTCAGCCATCTTGCCATTGCTGTCACACTCACACACAGTGAAGTCCACTGAAAAGGAAGGAAGTATGGACATGCTGGGAAGGGGTGTAGGCAATAGCATGATGGGAGTGGTAGTCACAGCTCAACATCCCCCACCCACATGGCCCAGCAAGCTCACACTGAAGCATGCACACCTCACAGGGAGTGAAAAGCCACTTCTAAGATGTCTGACAGAGGTGCTCTGTTGTGGGGAGCACAAGGCCCTGCTGGGAACTGGGCACCAACCAACAGCAGGACACCACTGACTGACATCCTTTGAGTCAACCTGCACACACTGCAAGGGTGGCATGCTTCATGGTGGGATAACTGGGCTGGGGGGAGAAGGAGGGCAGGATGTCCACCAAATACCACCAATGCTGTCCATGCACACACCTCAACATTCACATTGAAATGCTTCAGGTTGGCAGGACAATGTGCTACACCAATATCAACCTCTAACTATGACAACTTAGGACAATGCAATGTACAGGCCCGCATCCAGAGGTACAGTCACAACTGTCAGGTGTTTGAACCATTGATGCCTGTAGAAACATAACATACATTGTGTGTCTCTTCCAAATACAGGTGATGATGGGGACACAGCAGCAGACGATGAGGAGTCCCTGTCCCAGGCTCCGGGGGACACTGAGCTCACTGGTGTGGAACAGCCTCTGCCCTCCTCGGATGGCAAAGACCTACCTGGCCCCTCCGGTGTGAGTCATCATGCAGCACCAGCAGGACCAACATCTGCACCCCCTGCACCCACTCCTCCAACAACTGCCAACACACAGACCACCCCCACCGACACGGACAGACCAAGGACCACCGATGACAACAGCACAGGGACTCCGGCCCACCGTGGAGCAACGGACAACAAACCCAGTACCAACCCCCAAGGGGGCCTAGAGTCACCTGTGCGTGCCACCGCAGGTCCCGCACGTGTGGCCAGGGGTGGTGGGAGGGGTGGTAGGCTGAGGTCGCTGTTTGCAGAGGGGTCTGGACTGCATGATGACCCACAACTGGTACGCATTGCTGATGCGTACCAGAATAGCACCGGAGAGGTCAGCCAGGTAGTGGGGATCCTCAAGGACATTCAACAGCAGCAGGCTGCCCATCATGCCCGCTGACTCACACATGTCCCGTGTGGAGACACACATGTCCCATGTGGAGACACACATGTCTGGCATGAAGTCCAAGTGGGACACATTGCAAGAACTGACAGCGGTGCATAGGGACATATTGACATGCCTCCGCCAGATTAGCACCAACATGGCCACACCTCCCTGTGTGCCCACAACATCTGGTGCTGCAACAACTGCAACTGCCACAGGGAGGGAGGATGACTCTGGCGGAGAGTCCTCTGCACCGCAGCAGCCTGCACGTGAGGGTCCCCCGAAAGAAGAGGGGTCATCCGAGGAAGGAAAACTGAGAGGCCGATGGCCATGTACATCCCCCAGGAACCCAACACCTGTTCTGGAAATTCTCCTTTGTGTGCAAACTGTTCACTCTGTCGAATGCAACCCAACTCTCCCACATGACATGGGGAGTTTAAGTTGGACCAATGTATCAGATGACTGTGGACTTTACTCAGGACATTTCTGCTACCAACACTTCCAACTCATCTGGGAACTTTGGATTCCAATCCCAATGTACAGCACCCACCATCCTGTGCACTATCCTCACACATGTATGTAAATAAACTCACTAATACACCATACTTGCCTCTGTTGTGATTCCAACGTGGTTTCTGTCATGAGATGATGATCTGCTAAATGACACTGTGCATGCTAACTGCTACAGCAAGTTCAACACCGTCATGTGAGTCATGGCGACGTGACACATATGAGGGAGACACACCACTAGGGCTACACAACACATAGACACCGGGGCCATCTGACTCATCGCCTACACTGATGTTGCCAGGAAATACAGTGGAATGCACAGACACCACACCTATTCAGAGTCTGTGTTAACTAGCCCACAGGTGCAGTAAGCAAATGTCAGTCAGATGTGTGACCACAGACAACGCACATCCCAAAGTGAAGCACAGGTTTATTACACATTTGCAACATGTTGTTTCCACTACAAATGCAAGGTAATCCCATGTGGCAGTGGCCACACAGTCAACAAGTGTAGAAGAAATAAAGTCCAGGGGTGTGTGGCACATCACCTGTAGGGAAACGACTGCTTCCACCCTGAAAGCTGAATCATGGTGTTGGGGGATCCGAGTAGACCAAACAACTCTGAAAGTACCCTGTGAAGGACAGACATGACACACAGTCAAAAGCACTGAAGAACAGGACAGAACTGCAATACTCATGCCCAATACATGTCACAAGATCCTACACAAAACCAAGTTAGCATGTCAACACTGTTGGGGAGTACAGACCACCTGTAAGGACACATCGCTGCACGCATCCAGTCAAGTAGCACATGGCCACACTCAAACAGCACCAGAGCACCACCAACACATATCATGCAAACTCACATCATTGACATGACATCTCTGGATACTCACATTCAGCTGAAGAAGTTGGTGATGAGCTGTGTGCGGACATCACCCTCATCATCACCATCATCACTGGCATCGTGGCCCAGGCCAGGATCCTCCACAGGTGGCGGATGTTGGTCATCGTCATCCAGGATGAGAGGCAACTCCTTCCGCACTGCCAGGTTGTGTAGCATGCAGCAGACGATGACAATCTTGCACACCTTTGCTGGGGCATATGGGAGGGCCCCTCCTGTCTTGTCTAGGCAGCGAAAGCGGCTCTTCAGGAGACCAAATGTCCGCTCGATCACTCTCCTGGTCCGACCATGTGCCTCATTGTAGCGCAACTGGGCTTGTGTCACAGGGTTCCTGAGGGGTGTCAGCAACCACGGCATGTTGGGGTATCCGGAGTCACCTACATACAGACAATTGCACATTAGCTGAGTTGGAAAAGAGGGCGGAATACAACATTGCAGAACACACACAATGGTACAAAGTCAGTACACACCGACAAGCCAGGCACGCTGGTTCTGCATCTGTGACATCATCCTCGGGATGCGACTACTCCTCATCACGTAGGCATCGTGTGCAGAACCGGGGAAACGGGCACACACATGTGAGATGCTCATATCTGCAAGACATACCACCAGAGCATTGATCGAATGGTAATGTTTCCTGTACTTGTATGCCTGCTCATGTGCCTGTGGTGGTACCAAAGCCACATGTGTCCCATCAATGGAGCCAATGACATGTGGCATCCTCCCCAGGGCATAGAAGTCACTCTTGACGTCAGTGAGTTGTTGACGTTTAGGGAAATAGATGTACTGGTTCAGGTATCTCAACATTGCCTCCAAAACATCGCGTAGCAATCGGCTGAACATGGTCTGTGACATCCCACCAGCAGACGCCACAGTGTGTTGAAAGGTACCGGTGGCAAAGAAGTGTAGGGCTGCCATCACCTTCACCTTGGGGGTCAGCGCTGTAGGGTATGGCCGGCCAGGTTCCAAATGTGGGGCCAACCGCACCGCCAATTCCTCAATCAGCGGCCTGTTGAAGCGGTACCGTCGGATGCAGTCACGTTCAACCATCGTTGCAAGGTCAGGGAATGATCTATGGACAGCTGGTGCCCTGCAGTGCATAGGTGAAGAAAGAAATATTGTCAGTCACCCCACATATGTGGCATAGACCATACTCAATATCACATGATACATCATTACGAGACACAAGTACCTGATGTGTGTGCCGTTCTGTAAGGACATGTATGGCACCTACATGGCCAACATCTAACATCACAGTTCAACATGTGTTGACAACAAGTTCCAGGTTGTGCTATGGGATATCATTAGGCTGTGTCACAGTACCCATGTACTGCTGTCACGTTCCAAACACACACCACAGTGACATGTGAGGACAGATGTGCCCCAGGCATCACAGCTCATTGACAGGTAGATTCCCAGGGACCCTGTATTGCCACATGGACACTGGCATGACATGGCGTATCATGTACACGTCAGCAAAACAACCATGACTCCCACAGGTAGTGGCCCCTGTTGCCTCTGCAGGACAGACATGGACGTCTGTGACACACACACGCACAACATCAAAGTCCATGCACAAACAACGTGGATGTGGAGACTGTCTCCCATTGTGCACATGGAATCAGAGACATCGGAAACACAACATGCACACAGACTGGTGGGCCATCACTATTGTGGCAATGGGTCACCCTGTGACGTACATACCTTCCCACATGGGACTCAGGGGTATGTGACATGACATACACATACACAACCTGGAAATGTGACCATGCCACATGCTCTGAAATGAACAGTTGCACACCACAGTGGTCATGTGCACAACACACATAGGATTCTGTCCCCATGAACACGTGCACAGCCTGGGAGTGGCTGCCCCCAAGTGCCACCCAAAACCACATGTTGACCCCCATACACAGAAAAGGTAATGCAGCCTTACATGCCTTAGGATACAGTGTGGACAGGCTGTGGTGTTGTAGGTGTGCCCCTGAGTCCCTGGCAAGTAATGTGGCTGGCATACGTTCACCAGTGACAACCATGGTGACATATGCGAGTGACTTGTACAGGGACGCAATGGACCGATCCGTGCGCACGCATTGGACATTGCATATGATGTGAACGGATAAGCGTTGTACAGCAATGGACCGATCGGTGCGCACGCAATGGACATTGCATATGATGTGAACGGATACGCGTTGTACAGCAATGGACCGATCGGTGCGCACGCATTGGACATTGCATATGATGTGAACGGATACGCGTTGTACAGCAATGGACCGATCCTTGCGCACGCATTGGACATTGCATATGATGTGAACGGATACGCGTTGTACAGCAATGGACCGATCGGTGCACACACATTGGACATTGCATATTATGTGAACGGATGCATGTTGTTTTTGAAATACGCGTTGTACAGCAATGGACCGATCGGTGCGCACGCATTGGACATTGCATATGATGTGAACGGATACGCGTTGTACAGCAATGGACCGATCGGTGCGCACGCAATTGGACATTGCATATGATGTGAACGGATACGCGTTGTACAGCAATGGACCGATCAGTGCGCACGCATTGGACATTGCATATGATGTGAACGGATGCGTGTTGTTTTTCGAAATACGCGTTGTACAGCAATGGACCGATCGGTGCGCACGCATTGGCTATGGCCTGACATGGTAACGGACGCGTCTGAGCTTGTACAAGTCGGATGCAGTGAATTCAGTTGGCCAGCCACAACAATGTTGCAAATTCATGGGTGTCATGAAGTTAAACTTTTGAATGATGCTGTGGGCGTGTATAAGTGGTGCAATTCCATGGATTGGCCAGATTCAGAAGATGCAAACGACTTGGACCTATCACTTTGGACACATGGGACAGTATCTGCCTCTGCAGCACACATATAATGCTGGCTGTTCCCCTGAGAGCTCACTTGCCTGCACTACATGCCCCAGGACGACATCTGCCACCAACACTGCTGCTGTCTCTGCATCCTCTGGCTACTGCAATGGCACGTACTATGGATAGAGCCCCAGCCTTCAGCACTGAGGAGAACCAGGCCCTGCTGGACAGCCTCCTTCCACAGTACAGCAAGCTGTATGGGAAACCAGGGGAGCAGGTGAGTGTGCTGTCCACTGCCTTACTAATTGTGCATGTTGTCTGACTAGCAAGACGTACAGTGTGTACACCCGTGGGTAGCATGCTCACTGAGTAGTTGTCACCCCCCAAAGTGTGTAGTCACATGCACTGAACAGGTATAGTGCAGTAACAGTGCATTCCAACAAGGTTTTACTTCCCAGGCAATGATACCATGTAGTAACTGCTGGCAAACTGTTCATAGCCATAGTTGCACTACCTGTGTAGATCATATGCCCCTGTGATTGAGACATGTATGTCCAACTGTGTGATGCACGGAAATGTTGCATGTGTAGCAATGGCCTTTTCACTTTGTCATCCTCACAGGTTGATGCCCACCAGAAGCAGGAGATCTGGCTGACCATCGTCCGGGCAGTGCAATCTGTGGGGGTCTACAGGCACATGATCCGCAACTGCCAGAAGAGGTGGCAGGACCTTCGGGCTGGACCCGGAGGATTGCAAGGGTCCAGCTGAAGCTGTCGCCTCCTCGCAGGAGGGGCGGACACCGGACCCTGACCCCCACATGCTCCGGATCCTGGCGGTGGTCTTCCCTGACCTGGGATGGGCAGCTGAAGGCCAGACAGCAGCAAGGAGGGGTAAGTGCTAGCCTCAACTGTGTACTATGACTGACATGCTCTATGCACTCCCTTTAGCCTGGTTCCACTTCCACAGTACAACTGTCATGTCGCCCTGGACTCATGTCCCTCACTTGTGTCATGCCCCCTCCTCATCTGATACACAGGTGTGGCCCTTACAGTCTGTGACTTAGGTCGCTTGGGTACTGTGTACTTGCAGTTACCTGTGGTTCAAGTTGGGGACAGCATCAGTTACAGGAACTTTGTGGTGGGCTGCATGGGTGGAACAATTGCTCACATTGCCTGTGATCTGACATGTACTCTGGGTATGGCTTTAATATGTGTTCCAATTAATGCTCTGACTCACCACATGTCTGGGGTATGTGCCACACACCCATGCTGCTGCAGAGACCAAGGTAGGGGCCTCAGAAGTATGTACATCATGTGTGTGACACATGCATAGCCACCTGCCTAGTGTTCAGGGTAATACCATGCTGCACATGGACCAGGACTGTAATGCCTACTCCATACATCGAAGGCACTCTGTTCTCCCACTCCCGTGTGTCAGCATACATATTGGGCATTGTGAAGAGTGCACTCAGGTGTGTGCCTCTGTGTCACCGTGGTGTGGCCTTGCTATTTGGACTCCTGGAATGTTTAACAATTTGGGGTGGCCAGCCATCTGAGTTATGACTATGGGATCTGCACATAGGTCAATGCATAGGTCTCTGATCCCTTGACTGTGCACAATGTTGTATGAAACATTGAGGTGCAGGCAGCTTTGGTTCATTCTCATCAGACGGTGAAGTGCTCATGTGTATGGATTTGTGTTTGCAGTCACTCAAATGTCTCATTTGATTGACGTGGGATCATCTCAGTCCTCATGATGTGGGTGGCCAGGGGTGCACATGTGCACCTGTCAGCTACAGGGCTTACATTTCTAAACTCCCTGATTGTGACACAGTGCAGACTGGTGTTGTGTGTATGCACTGCCCCTGTGACAGGAGACAGTTATGACTGACTTGCCAGACAGGCCTGTGCCATGACATTCCAATCGCAAAGGGTGATCCAGCAGTGGTGTGATATGTCCTGCATGCACACCATTGTTGCATTGTCTATCAGGACATGAGGACATCGTTGTGTCTGGTGATGGAAGCAAAACCCGCATATCAACAGAGACTTTGCTCCATCACTTTTCCTGACACATGTACTGAGTCAGTGGCAGGAGATGGCATGTGTTTGGAGTGACACATTTCCATATAAACTCTTGGATGTCCAACAACTGTGTATGTGGTGCATGTGTGCACATATGATTAGTCACATACAACAGGCAGCAGACAGATGGGTGCATGGACAGGTAGGATATGTGTGGCATGACTGACTGTCAGGCAGACAATGGGCTTCTTCAAATCTGTGTCAGCACTAATTGCAATGTCTAGCAAATGATGGCAGGGCTTGCTCTGTAATGTGCTGTACTTACTGTGGTGTGTGTGGTCAGTACAGGTGACTAATGTTGCTCTGTTTATCCTGATTGTTTGCAGATACATCCACGGCCACAGGAGGAGACAGCTCCACGGACCAAGAGGAGCGGCAGAGCCAGACTGGGTCCACTGCAGGGGAGAGCGAGGGACCCAGTGGCACGGAGGGTGAGGGGAGCCACACTGAGGAGACCTCAGCTACGACCACCTCGGCTGGGGAAAACAGCACTTCCAGTGAGGACTCCCTTGTGGAGGCGGGTGTCAGCAGACCTGAGGCAACGGCAAGCAAGTCTGTCCCCGCCACCACCACCATCTCCACCCTCCCATCTGCTCCCATCCCACATGTCCGTGGAGGCTCCCGTGTAGGGGAGCGTGTCTCCTTCATGCCAGGCACCGCACCCCCTGCCTCTGTCCCCCTGCTGCCCTGAGTGTGGAGTCTGTGGACTTACTTAAGCAGATCCATGTAGGGCAGACATCAATGTTGGAGTGTCCTCCATGCACACACGGGTCTTTTGACACAACTGGTGTCATTCATGGAGGGCATGTCATCTGGCATGTCTGCCCTACATCGGACCAATCAGTCCATGGCCTCCTCACTGACGGCAGCAGTGTCCCTCCTGCAACAGTCCCTCACCCCTCCTACCTCTGCCCCATCCACAATCCCCAGCACCCTACCTGTCCCAAGCACACACACACCGGCACTGGCACGCACCAGCACAGACACAAACGGCACACAGACACACAAGACAAAATCCAGACGCACACGCACGCACAGTCAGGGGACTGATACCTCACTCACAGGAGATGGGGCCCAGACACACACACACACACATCCACGAGCACTGCGCAGTCCTCAGATACCTCTCCCTCCAAAAGCCCTTCCCTTGCCTCACCTGCAACCCCCCCTCCCAGAAGCTCTTCCTCTGTGAGCTTGGCCTATTCCCCACAGATACACCTGACACGAAGTCCAGGCGGAAGAGGCGACTACCACACACAGAGGGGAGTGGCCCTCACACCCGGACACCCTACCCAGGCACAGGCAGACAGAGGACCCCATTCGTAAGTCCCCCCGGACCAGGAAGGGCAAGACCCCACCACCACGCAGCGCCACCACACAGTCTCTCTCCTCCATCCCCCAGGCCACCACTGCACAGGTTCCACCGCCACACCCTGCCCCAGGTTCCCCCACACACCGATACCGCATCCCCAAACTGCTTAGGCCCTCCCCCCCTACCACTTGCTCTTCCACCCCCAAACCAGACGCTCTGCCTGTTTGTGCCACTGGTGTGGAGACCGGGTCCCCCCCCTCTGTCCTGCCCACCTTATCTGCCACCCCTTCCACTCCCTTGGAGTTATGCACTGCAGTGGAGTCCACAACCACCCCGTCTGACTCGGGCACTGCAGTGGGGACCCAGTCCACTCCATCTGACCCGCCCACTGCAGTGGTTGCAGCACCCACACCATCTGAGTTGTGCCCTACAGTGGTGCCGGCCCCCGCTGAGTCAGACACCTCCACTGCAGTTGCCGGTGACACTCCTGCACCCACCACCCCTTCACTGCCTCCTTCTGAACTCGGACAAGACGGAGGTCCTCATCCTTGGTTCCAACCCTTCAGCATGGGACGACTCCTGGTGGCCGACATCACTGGGAACAGCCCCGACATCCACCAACCACGCACGCAACCTAGGGGTCATCCTCGACCCCACCCTCTCCATGACTAAGCAGGTCAACGCCGTTTCCTCATCCTGCTTCAACACTCCTCCGAATGCTCCGCAGGATCTTTAAGTGGATCCCCACCGAAACAAGAAAACAGTCACCCAGGCCCTCGCCACCAGCAGGCTGGACTACGGAAACGCCTCTATGCAGGAACGACGCCTAAGCTCCTGAGACGGCTGCAACGCATCCAGAACGCCTCTGCACATCTTATCCTCGACATCCCCCGACGCAGCCACATCACACCCCACCTGAGACCTGCACTGGCTCCCTGTCAACAAGAGGATAACCTTCAAGCTCCTCACCCACGCACACAAAGAACTCCACAACTCCGGACCAGCCTACCTCAACAGACGACTCAGCTTCTACACCCCACCCGCCAGCTCCGCTCCACCAGCCTCGCCCTCGCCACAGTCCCCCGCATCCGGAAAACGACCGCCGGCGGCAGATCCTTCTCCCACCTCGCCGCCAAGACCTGGAACACCCTCCCCACCAACCTTCGGCAGACCCAAGACCTACTGGCCTTCAGAAGACTCCTCAAGACCTGGCTCTTCGATCAGTAGCAGCACCACCCTCTTCCCCCTGCGCCTTGAGACCCTCGCGGGTATGTAGTGCGCTTTATAAGTGACATGATTGATTGATTGATTGATTCTGGCATCCCCTGATCCTGTCCCTGCGGTGCCTGGCCTGCCCCTTGTATGCCCCTCCGAGGGGGATGTCCCCTGTCCGTACCAGTGCAGGCAAGCAATGGGTGACAAGTTGTCACGTATCACCCTGTTGGGACTGTGTATTTGGACTGGCCATTGGCCTTAGTTTCTTTTGGACTTCAAGTTTTAATTTAACATTTGCTGAATAAAGCCTCTTTTTGTTTACTTGTGGTTTTTCTTTGGATGTACATGATGTAGATGAGTATCATCATGCATTTACAGTTGTAATAGTGTTCAGATCAGGAAAATGAAGTGTTGCTGTGATGGACTCCATGTGGTCCATGGGATATGTGTCCTAATGTAGTCTGGATCTATAGCATCCTTTGCTGCAGTCTGAGGGTGTAATGTTCAGCAATTGACACAGGGATGTACGTTTTGCATTTGTAAATTAACGTCTTTTGGCTTACACTGATGCACATCTGGTGGGCTTACCACTGTTCAATGTTTCTATTTCCTGACTGTGTGCCCATCTCCACTGGACATGCAGTTTGGCACATCAATGTTGAAGGACTCATCTGTGTATACAGTGCAACTTGCTTGACACGTATTTAGGGTATATGCAGATGACTGACGTGACACTCCCGTACTCCAGGCTGATGTGAGCAGAGCCTTCAGTGTGTTGTAGTTGTTGACTCACTGACCGAGTGTTCTGCTGACATGTTTGAGTCGTGCACAGACAAGGTTTGGCACAGCGGACCTTCCACAGGAGTGGAGTGCCCTCATGGCAGTGTGTAATCCCGTGACATTGCCTGGGCCCGTGTTGTGTGTTGTATAAGCATGTCTGTGTGTGTTCCCTTCCCTTTTCCTACACAGGCTGTGTCCCTAGGGATGTTCCTGTTTGTGATGCTTGCTGAGTTGTCCTGTGTTCATCCAGCATCTTGGACCTGGTTTCTACGGGATGTGGGTGCATGGCAAACTAATGTTCATCAGGTTGTCATCCCTAGTTGTCTTTGTTGTCAGGGCTTGGGATGTGGGCCAACGCAGATGGGACACAGTCAGGATTCCCCTTGGCACTTGTTGGTTACACAAGTCATGTAATTTACAGTTTGTGGTAGCTTTCAGTGATTGTGACACGTTGTGTGTGTGACTGCTGCCACTCCTCAGGGTCAGAGCTGCAATGTTGGAAGTTGTCTATGTGTGTGCTTTGTGGGTGACCTTGGCTTCTTCATTGGTGTGTGACTGTGGCCGGGATCCCATTGATTGGGGTGGATTTCACGTCATGCCCATGTACGGCGTACTGTGCAGTGTGTCAGACATTCACGAGTCTTGTTGACTGGCCATGTGTGATGGGTTTCGCACCTTAGTTCCCACCACCCCCCCTGGGATTGTCATGGGTGCATGTGCAATGTCACCGGTCCATGTGAGCTTCACAGCTGCACATTGTTGGAGATCAAGGTGTGTGGTGTTGAGTGTGTGCAAATGTGAGTTGTTGCACGGCTAGACCCCTACCTCCATATTGGCCTTGGCTGACAGGCCGTGCTGATTGATTTGTGCTTGTGTAGGTGTGATGGTAGTTAGTTGCTCAGGACACATGGCTGTGGTTCAGAGTGTGAACGACATCTACCTTTGTCATCACAGTGGGATTATCATGCAGGCTAGTGTCACCACAATGTGGGGTCCCTGGGAGTAGTGCTGTGGTGGGTCTGTCTCTTGCTGTGTTAGTTGCTGTTCCTACAAGCTTGTGTGACATGTGTTATTTGGGCTCCCTCTCATCTAACAATGCCTGATTGCCCACATAGGGGAATCCCATCCATGAGTTACTTTTGTGTGGCACTGTATACACATCCGTGGAATTGGGATTCAGGCCTCCTCATGTGTTGTGTGGTTGCCTGGGGACACTGGCACACCACCCCATCACCTGTTGTGTTTGATATGCAATGTGAGGCTGCCTGTTTGTGTTTGTGCATCTGCACCACTGCATTGGCATATCTTTAGTGTGCCATTGGCTGTATGTTGTTTGGTGGATTTCCCCTGCTGTCCCTCGGACTCCTAGGTCATCAGTCAGCACAATGATCAGGGTTTGCATGTCCCATTGCTGCCATGGTATGGTATTTGTTCACCTCACATCTACAGTCTCCACAGGATATCTAAATTTGTGTGTCCATTGGTGCAGATATGTGGGTCTGCATTATGATGGTCACTTCTGTCATTGTGTAATTGATAAATGTTGACAATGTCAGCCCCCATGGGTGATGTTTGTCTGCACATGGCCAAAGGTATGTCTTATTTGCACCGCACTGTTTGCCTCACCCAATCTATGTTGCTATGGGACACAAGCACTACTTTGGCACTGATGTGTTTGTTGTTGTGTGACCAGGAATCATCCATGCTGTTTGGCAGTTGCAGCTTTTTCCATGACAACACTTACCTTTTGGTCACTGTGATGATGGGGTTTAGACCCCATTGCCACAATGTTCAAAATGTGCTTCAGCTATGGACTCGACACTTACATTTTGGTCACTGTGATGATGTGGGTTTAGACCCCATTGCCACAATGTTCAAAATGTGCTTCAGCCATGGACCCCACACTTACCTTTTGGTCACTGTGATGATGGGGTTTAGACCCCATTGCCACAATGTTCAATTGGGCTTCAGCTATGGACACCACACTTACATTTTGGTCACTGTGATGATGGGGGTTTAGACCCCATTGCCACAATGTTCAATTGGGCTTCAGCTATGGACACCACACTTACATTTTGGTCACTGTGATGATGGGGGTTTAGACCCCCATTGCCACAGTGGTCATCGTCTGCTTGCATTGTGGAGGCCACACACATTTATGTGTGACACATGTGATAGGGGGTCACATTGTATGTTCATTGTCATGTTCAGTGTTGTAGGCATTTGACACAGACTACACACGCTTGTCATGATGTTGGGGTGATGTCTTTTTCTGACATTCCTTATGTTGGAGTATGCTGGTTGTGTCATGCATTACCCGTCCTATGAGTGGGATGGTAGTGGTGGTAGGCATCCAGGCCCCCATGAGTAGGGGTGATGGTAGGCATCCAGGCCCCCATGAGTAGGGGTGGTGGTAGTGGTATGCATCCAGGCCCCCATGAGTAGGGGTGGTGGTAGTGGTAGGCATCCAGGCCCCCATGAGTAGGGGTGGTGGTAGTGGTAGGCATCCAGGCCCCCTGGAGTAGGGGTGGTGGTAGTGGTAGGGCATCCAGGCCCCCATGAGTAGGGGTGGTGGTAGTGGTAGGCATCCATGCCCCCATGAGTAGGGGTGGTGGTAGTGGTAGGCATCCATCCCCCTATGAGTGGGGATGGTAGTAGTGACAGGCATCCAGGCCCACATGAGTAGGGGTGGTGGTAGTGGTAGGCATCCAGGCCCCCTGAGTAGGGGTGGTGGTAGTGGTAGGCATCCAGGCACCCATGAGTAGGGGTGGTGGTAGTGGTAGGCATACAGGCCCCCATGAGTAGGGGTGGTGGTAGTGATAGGCATCCAGGCCCACATGAGTAGGGGTGGTGGTAGTGGTAGGCATCCATCCCCCTATAAGTGGGGATGGTAGTAGTGACAGGTATCCAGGCCCACATGAGTAGGGGTGGTGGTAGTGGTAGGCATCCATCCCCCTATGAGTGGGGATGGTAGTAGTGACAGGCATCCAGGCCCACATGTGTAGGGGTGGTGGTAGTGGTAGGCATCCATCCCCCTATGAGTGGGGATGGTAGTAGTGACAGGCATCCAGGCCCACATGAGTAGGGGTGGTGGTAGTGGTAGGCATCCATCCCCCTATGAGTGGGGATGGTAGTAGTGACAGGCATCCAGGCCCACATGAGTAGGGGTGGTGGTAGTGGTAGGCATCAAGGCCCCCATGAGTAGGGGTGGTGGTAGTGGTAGGCATCCAGGCCCCCATGAGTAGGGGTGGTGGTAGTGGTAGGCATCCAGGCCCCCTGAGTAGGGGTGGTGTTAGTGGTAGGCATCCATCCCCCTATGAGTGGGGATGGTAGTAGTGACAGGCATCCAGGCCCACATGAGTAGGGGGTGGTAGTGGTAGGCATCCATCACCCTATGAGTGGGGATGGTAGTAGTGACAGGCATCCAGGCCCACATGAGATGGGGTGGTGGTAGTGGTAGGCATCCAGGCCCCCTGAGTAGGGGTGGTGGTAGTGGTAGGCATCCAGGCCCCCATGAGTAGGGGTGGTGGTAGTGGTAGGCATCCAGGCCCCCATGAGTGGGGTGGTGGTAGTGGTAGGCATCCAGGCCCCCATGAGTAGCGGTGGTGGTAGTGGTAGGCATCCAGGCCCCCCTGAGAAGGGGGGTGGTAGTGGTAGGCATCCAGGCCCACATGAGTAGGGGTGGTGGTAGTGGTAGGCATCCAGGCCCACATGAGTAGGGGTGGTGGTAGTGGTAGGCATCCATCCCCCATGAGTGGGGATGGTAGTAGTGACAGGCATCCAGGCCCACATGAGTAGGGGTGGTGGTAGTGGTAGGCATCCATCCCCCTATGAGTGGGGATGGTAGTAGTGACAGGCATCCAGGCCCACATGAGTAGGGGTGGTGGTAGTGGTAGGCATCCATCCCCCTATGAGTGGGGATGGTAGTAGTGACAGGCATCCAGGCCCACATGAGTAGGGGTGGTGGTAGTCGTAGGCATCCATCCCCCTATGAGTGGGTATGGTAGTAGTGACAGGCATCCAGGCCCACATGAGTAGGGGTGGTGGTAGTGGTAGGCATCCATCCCCCTATGAGTGGGGATGGTAGTAGTGACAGGCATCCAGGCCCACATGAGTAGGGGTGGTGGTAGTGGTAGGCATCCATCCCCCTATGAGTGGCGATGGTAGTAGTGACAGGCATCCAGGCCCACATGAGTAGGGGTGGTGGTAGTGGTAGGCATCCAGGCCCCCATGAGTAGGGGTGGTGGTAGTGGTAGGCATCCAGGCCCCCATGAGTAGGGGTGGTGGTAATGGTAGGCATCCAGGCCCCCTGAGTAGGGGTGGTGTTAGTGGTAGGCATCCATCCCCTATGAGTGGGGATGGTAGTAGTGACAGGCATCCAGGCCCACATGAGTAGGGGTGGTGGTAGTGGTAGGCATCCATCACCCCTATGAGTGGGGATGGTAGTAGTGACAGGCATCCAGGCCCACATGAGTAGGGGTGGTGGTAGTGGTAGGCATCCATCCCCCTATGAGTGGGGATGGTAGTAGTGACAGGCATCCAGGCCCACATGAGTAGGGGTGGTGGTAGTGGTAGGCATCCATCCCCCTATGAGTGGGGATGGTAGCTGTGACAGGCATCCAGGCCCACATGAGTAGGGGTGGTGGTAGTGGTAGGCATCCATCCCCTATGAGTGGGGATGGTGGTAGTGACAGGCATCCAGGCCCACATGAGTAGGGGTGGTGGTAGTGGTAGGCATCCAGGCCCCCCATGAGTAGGGTGGTGGTAGTGGTAGGCATCCAGGCCCACTTGAGTAGGGGTGGTGGTAGTGGTAAGTATCCAGGCCCCCCTGAGTAGGGGTGGTGTTAGTGGTAGGCATCCATCCCCCTATGAGTGGGAATGGTAGTAGTGACAGGCATCCAGGCCCACATGAGTAGGGGTAGTGGTAGTGGTAGGCATCCATCACCCTATGAGTGGGGATGGTAGTAGTGACAGGCATCCAGGCCCACATGAGTAGGGGTGGTGGTAGTGGTAGGCATCCATCACCCCATGAGTGGGGATGGTAGTAGTGACAGGCATCCAGGCCCCCTGAGTAGGGGTGGTGGTAGTGGTAGGCATCCATCCCCCTATGGGTGTGTATAGCATTGGTGATAGCCATCCCGCCCCTATGGTTCTGCTGTTGCTAGTGTATGTCATTTCTGCATCCCTATGTGTGTGTGACATATGTTGGGTACGTGTTGTTTGTTTGTGTTGTGGGTGTTTGACTTACCGTCTGCGCCGTACGCGTCCGTACCGGTCCCGGTAATAGATGTAGAGTATTGGTAGGACCTGCGCGATGGGATTCATGGTTGGGTCGTCTCGCTCGGGTTTCTCGTGGCTTCGACTCGTACTCGCCGCTGGCTTGTTCTGCCTCGGCCGCCGTGGATCGTCTTGTGGCGCGAATCGGAGCTTAGTGCAGCTCTCCCGGATGCTCTGACGTGCCGGACGTAGCAACGGGTGCGGCGCGTACGGAAGGCGAATTGTACTAGTCTGGCCGGAAGGTGCTGTGTATTTGCTTCCGTGCGACTCGATTCGGCGTTTACGGATCTGGCTCGGGCGGGGAACAGGAGCTGGAATGGGTAAGTACGGCTCGCTCGGAATCTGAGCAGTTATGCGCATCGTACTTGCTCGTTCGGACGACTGTTCGAATCGGTCGTGAAACACTAGTTCGGCTTGGTTTTTTTCCGGACGAATAGTGTTAGGTGCGCTTCCGGCCGGGATCGGGTTCGACCCCTGAGTCTCTTGCCTAAAGCACCTCCCCCAGAGTAAGCCTTGGAATGCTTTGCCTCACTACCCTGAGAGTCAAATCCATAAAAGGGATGCTTGCTTATAGTTAAGGGCTTCACATTACAGGGGCTCCAGGGGAAGAAGGCCCCAGTTGTTACAATTAGATTGTTGTCTCCCCTGGGTCCCTCTGATCTATATTCCTCACAAGTGACTTATTATTTTTGCCTTTGATGAGAAGACGACTTCAGATGCACTTTTTATTAAGTCATCCGTACCCTTATTATGTGCAAAACATGTAGTTAGCATTAAAACGGAATCATAATTTTGCCTCCACCTACCATTGAGTGTATAAGTCCCAAAACAGTCATATTTAATGTTTCTTGCCCTACGCTAATAATTATCTAAAAACAAGCAGATGATCAGCATCATTAACAGATGATTCACATTTAAATGCCTATATCTGAAATATTTAAGCATCACTCATGAGTATTTATTTAATTACAGCTGTGGTTAAGAGAAATAAATCTGTACGTTATGACATTGTAGATATAATAAAATTGTTTGCTTATTTTCCAGCTAACAGACATGTTCATGCTTCTACTTCAAGTTGTAAGTCCAAATGAGGTCCCATTTTTCTTACCTATTTCAAGTGGACCATTTTACAGCTAAAACAATCATCATTGATACGTAGAAATTTGAGGTTTGTTAATGTAATTTCAAAGCTGTTGAGTGGTAAGCATATTATTATAATTGCACTGATGCAAAATAATGTATATCCAAGTATTTAACAATCTCTCGTAAAGCCAATAGGACTGCCCTTGTTTTTGCCAAAGCTTGACTTGCCAACACGATGACTATTATTTAACAATAGAGCATTTTAGAGTCATTCAAGGACCAATGCCTATGTGTGCACACACAAGGGCAACCTCTTTGAATGCTTTTTAAATAATTTAAGGTTGTTTAATATTACAAGATGACAGAAAAGTGTTGAAAGTGTGTCAGCAATATTCAAAGTGTAAAGAATGATACAGCATTATAAAAACATTTCAAGATAGCTCCACATGTGCGTGCATGTGTCCAATGCTTTGTATTTGGTCTGATAATATAATCTCTATCAAATGATCAATCCATTGTTTTCTAACAACAATACATATTGGCAAGGGGATATAGAGAATGTGATTTAAGACTGTGTGGCAAGACAGAGGAGCAAACTACAATCCTTAAGAGGCAGCAGAGAATTTTTAGGTCAGCCAGGAAGGTGACAACACGCCTTATTATCAACTGTGGTCAAAATGTGAGGTATTAATTTAAGAAGGCATGCCTTTAACAACCTAACAAAGACACTTTGGTCACGCATCAGTTCTAAGAGAATTTCTGCTCACCCCATTTTTCTGTGGCACAAGCAGAGAGCAATAACCCAAAGAAATGCAAAAAGATTTAGTAAGATAAATTCCCAAGTCAATTGAGCAATTTAGAAAAATAAAGAGAAATATGACTTTATGAGCTAAAAGACACTGACATGATCAAAATCAAATGTGGCAACCAGAGATAAGGATTCTTAAAGTTTTTAAAGAAAAACACCAAGTGCCAATCAGAAGTTGCACTTCATTGATGGCTGCGATATAATTCAGACTGGACACAATGGAGTAGGGCTCTAGTAGGTCAGGTGGGTCACATTAGTCAAAGTTTGTACTTTCTTCAAAACCTGTCTTGGCTTACTTGTGTTCCAGTTTTGGGAGGACTTGACCTGGCATTTTGGATGGGACTGTTCCTACTGGAGCATGGTCAAGACTGATTTCGGTACGCTGCATCCGAACCGTGGTGGCATGGTGTGCAAAATAATATTGGACTGTTATGCAGCCTGAGTAATTACCAGTGGTTCAGAATAAATCAATTATGCCATGCATCACTTTTTATGTACTCCAGTCCAAGGTTAGAATTTTTTTTTGTTCTCAGAATCCTCCAGAGGAGCATGACTGGAACTCCTAGCCAGGCAGGGCTCCACAAGGCCTGGAACCTATGAAGAAAAAAACCTTGATATTAAGTGTGCTGTATTGGAACAATGATTAAACACTTCATTTAGAGTTTGGTGAATGTGGGGCATCCAGGAATTTACAAATCTATTATGCTGCTTCAAAGGATGCATTGGAGAGGTTTGATTACAGAAACAGTTATGTTTTACTCAAATTGTGTGAAAAAACAGAAATATACATTATTGAACAATGAAGATACATTTAGAACTAGGATATGTTTGAGTCTACTTTTTGAATGAGATCATTGGAATTTTATATTTAATGGGAAAGGCCCAGAAGAGCCCATGCAACAGTATGCAGAGGGACAACAACCCGAATGCCTTGGGGAGTAGCATAACAGATTCATAACCTTTGCATCCTAGGACAGTGGATGCTTCTCCACCTCACGCTCAAGGTTTTCAGAGTTCCCAAAAATACATATCACATTTGGTTAAATACAGGAGTGCATCCTTGGAAATGGATTTGTTCATTCACATCTAAATAAGTGGCAGATGTCCCTTTAACCCTTTTAGAATGTATAGACCTGTATGCACAATAAAAGGGCAGACAGCCCATCTGGGGCTATATTACACATACGGTGCATTTTCTTTGATTGTGCCGGGCCCACCTTTTAAAATGTGCACCCGGCGCAATCAAGGAAAATGTGCCATATTAGGGTAAATGCGCTGCACCCAGGGTAGCCGTGTACTCGCACTGCCCCCAGGGCAGCACATTCAGGTGAAAAATGGAGCGGCTGCTTTAAAGCTGCTCCGTGTTTACACAGCGCAGGCGGGTGCAGTGAGTGACTGCACCTGCCTGCAAGACCCCCCTCCAGAGGGCTGCCATCAGTGGGCCAGAGGGCTGCCATCAGTGGGCGCACTGGAAGTGCACCTCCTGAGAGCTTCTTTGCCTCTACACCTGCGTCTGTAATACGGCACAGGCAGAGGCAAAGGGATTCCCTCATTTGCCTGGGGCACGCCCCCATGCAAATGAGGGAATGCCCTCTGAAGATAGCGGTGGCGCTTTATGTGCCCCAGCGCTATCGGTATTACAGAAGTGGCCGCACAAATGTATGTGGCCCCTTCTGTAATACCAAAGTGCCCCAGGGGCACGCAAAGCGGGTGCGAATGCGAGTTGCACCCCCAGGGCACATCCATAATATGGCCCCTGATGCTTTTGGATTCATGCCCCACCTCCTCTTAACTATTAATAAGGGCTTCAGTCCAAAATCTCACCAACACCTGCGAAAGTTCCCACTGGGCAATCCTAAAGTCTTCACATTGTCAGGACATGTTTCTAGGCTCTACGCCTCTCCAATAAGGTCTCCTGGAGTCAGGATTCCTG
The DNA here is from genome assembly GCA_963921515.1 of Calotriton arnoldi. Taxonomy (NCBI): domain Eukaryota; kingdom Metazoa; phylum Chordata; class Amphibia; order Caudata; family Salamandridae; genus Calotriton; species Calotriton arnoldi. The sequence continues at coordinate 136,214 of CAWUFW010012789.1, read as the reverse complement.
CTTTTTTGTGTCCCATCAGCAGGTAATAGGATTCCAGCTGCTTGACACTTGGAGAGTGGTTCTTGTTCCTTGTATGCTAGAAGGAGTATGGAGTCCTTGGGACTTCTTTCATGCAGCAGCCAAGCAGAGTCTTCTACCTTCAGGATAGTTCTTTCCAGGTGCAGAAATGTTCACTGGGTGGTGGTGGAGAGGTGCTAGTGTTATCCTGTGCTCTAGCCAGAGATTAGAACATTCCTTACATCCAATCCTGGTTACTTTCTCACAAAATCTCCACCTTCTTCTTTTAGCACTTCCTCTCTCAATGTACTGCAAATGTTCTCTGATTTCCTCATCAAAGACGGCACCAGCCTTATTCTTTTTGCTGGAGCCTCATCTCGCTCTCTTCCTACTTGTTTATGGAGATGAGGTGTACTACCCCCAGTCGTCTCTAGAACTGGTTTCCCTTCTTACTGGATACCAGAGCTGGAAACAAAACTTTCCACCCCAAAAAATATGCAAACTAGCGTGCTCTCTTCCTCTGCTCTCATCTCTCAGTTTTGTCAGCTGTTCCTGACCCTCTCCCACATGGCTAATCCCTGCTAAGTGGCTACTGTTACCATACCACCTACACTTAACCTATGCCATTGTACTTGCACACTAAGGGTGCATTTTCTGTGCCATTTATCATCGCCTTAAAGAAAGTTAAATAAGAAAATTAGGTGAAACCATTTTCACTGGATATGTTATAAAGGGAAAGCACATGTTCCGTGACGCTGTTTAGCACAGTCATAGTGCAGAGACCAGGTCAGCAAAACCAGATAGTGAAAGTGGGGGGAGGGGTTGACAAAAAAATGTCATTTTCTACACCTGCCCAAAATGAAATTATATAGCTGAAATGACAGGCAGTACGGGTAAAAAAAAAAGCTGAAAGATTTTAGAGGACCAGAAAAAAATAATACATTAATGTCAAAACATTATTTACTGTAAGAAGGATCTGAAAACTCGGTCATTTTTGCAAATAACAGATGAATAAATGATATCATCACTAAAGTTGTTAAAAAATAGATACATTTTAAAAACGTAATTAACAGTAACAGATATGCATGATAGAATATAGACACAATGCGAAATTTAGAGAACAGGAGTATATCAGAACAAAGAACAGCTACTGGTCAAACAGAAATAGTAAAACAAACAAGAGTATATTAAGAAAAGTAAAAAATAATACATCACTTCAAATTATTCATAAAGTAACAACAAAACTCACATTGGCCAGGAGCAACATCAAATTATTATTAAACCTCAAGGACCAAGTTAAGGTTGAGGCCTGGGAGAGCGAAAGACTTTTGCACTTGCTTTAAGCAATGATGGGTTCCTTTGAATTACAAGGAGATTCCACACCTTTTTTCTGCACTTTCTGTAATATTCATTGCTGGGGGGCAAAATTATCACATACACAAGGCACAATGGACATTCTCTCCACCCACGCAAACACACATGGATAGAGAGGCAAAGAGGACCTTAAGGGAAGTGTAAGCTATGTGCCATTCAGGGGGTACAGCAATCTTACTGTCAATGTCTGTGGTGCTCTTTAAGAGAGAGCAGACAGATGATTTTATGCAAATTTAATTTTCTTTGAATTTGGCACATTTGCAAGATGTGTGAATATTTGGAAGAGGGGTAATAGATGGATAGATTCGCAAAGTAAATGAATCAATATCTAAAATAATGAGATTGAAGCAAAATAAGAAATCAACTTGACATCTTGGAACAAGGGTAACTCTGTAGGGATCTGATCTATGGAACTTCTTATTGGTACTTCACAGGAAAATCTTAGGGGCATATTTATTAGAGGGTTGCATCGTGTTTACACCACGCAACTTGGTACAAACCTCTATGTCAGATTTGTGAAGCCACGCAAAGCCACTTTATGTGGCTTAGAGTGGCTTTAAAAATCTGGGGTAATACAACGCAGTGCAAATCTCTGCGTTGCGTTACTTTGCCATGGGAAAGCATTCCATGGGCATTGCATGGGTGTTCCCATGCAACTCCAATGGATTTTGACGCATCCCCAGATTTACAAGAACTTCAAAACCTGGGGATTCCCCAAAATCTTACACCTTCCCAGGGGCGGCGTAACAATGAGAAATATCTCTATTTCTCTTTGTTTCTTCCTCTTTCTATGTTTGCTGCATTCTGCAGCACATATAGAAAGAGGAATATGCCTCCCAGATTGTTTCTGTGCAGGATGGGGCAAGGCTGCCTCCGTTGGTGCTAGGCTGCCAAAAGGGCACCAGTGCAAGGGAAAGGACAGGAATGCACTGTATTGCCTTAAATATGGCACATTGCTACCATTTCCCTGTCACAAGCTCATAAATGAGCCCCTTTGCCCTCAAGTGTTTCATTTCCCAATGTTTCTTGAAACGTGACTCTTGAACCAGGGATGTATCTCTGTTCATATATTTCTGGCAAGAACGTATTGTCCTATTTTTGCTATATGACCAAGTGTTGTTCCAACAATTATGATAACTTTTATACATGTATAATTAATGATATCTCTCATGGTATTACATATGACCTGTCCATACACATCAGCGATGACATCACATGTCACATCACCAACAATATTAATGAAATATTAAGCATCATTGCAAAATACATACCTTGTAATTATCGAGTTTCAAAAATCATCACTAGAACACATTTATGTAAAAATGAAAACTCTTTTGCTATTTAATGCTATTTAATCACAGTGGGAAAACTTTCAAATTAGCAAACCGAAAAGAAGGCTTACCCTGGTATTGGTCTTCTGGTCACGAAGTGCATTGTTGTTACCTAGGTATGGGCAGCTTTCTTTACTTTTCGAATCACAAAACATTTAGGACATGCCTCTGAAGCTTAACATATCTTCAAATACAGTTTATGTTTTTGAAAGGTCTGAGACGACTCTAATAACAAAGAATACCTCTTCTGTTAGGCTGAGACCCTTAACATCCCAGAAAGCATAGTCTATAAGTGAATGACATTCATTTATTAATGATATACCAAGAAAAGCAATTGCTTTATAAACCTAATCATCTCTGGGCCCATGTCTTTTAAGCAAAAGAAGGCTGCATCTATGGTTAACATTTTTAGGATCAATGTTGTAACTACAACTGTTTACCTGTTTGCTTTCCATGTTTGTGGACATTACTTCAAAGATGGACAGTTGCTAGTGAACATGGTCCATGTTTCTTTGACTTCTTTTTTATTCAACTTGAGTCACAAACTCTTTCCAAAACTATTTTGCTGAAAATAAGATATAATGGACAGAGGATCTACGTCCACAGTCTTTGATGAACATGTGTTGTTATAAATTGCTTGCTGACATCACAGGTAAAAGAAATTGCTGTCTCCTGGAAATATCTGTGTTTTCTAGACATGCATGGTAAATACAATGTGAAGCCTGGTGTTTAGGTGCATATTCTTGGTGGCCTGTTGAAGATGCCCCTGTTTTGATTGAGATGTGTGGCAAAATTTGATATTTATAGTACACATAAACAAAGGCCAGTGCTCCACAAACCTGGACCATAAACATCTGCTTGATTGACGTTTTTGGGCATTATATTTTGTGTGGAAAATACCTAGTACGGCTGGTGGACAGAGGGGTAGCTTTGTGTGGAACAAGGTGTAGATGGCTTCACAATGCCGATGGAGTTGGGTTCTTCAGGGTGCAGTTTGTTGCTGGTGTCATTACGGTGTCTAATATTAGGTGACTATACCACTTAGTGGTAAAATGGTAAGTGCTTCAAAGGAATATCTGGGTTTCTAATGTGGGTAGGGAATCCGCAGTTTGAAGAAGGTAAACTCTGAGGGAGCATTTCATGGGTAAGGGCAATTCAAGTCATTCAGGGTGAATGGAAAGCTTCAAGGTGTGCATCATGATGCTAAAGGTGGGTGGGCTCATCGGGGTGCCCAGTGTAGCCAAGGTTATCAGAATGCTGAAAGGGCTCTAACAGCAACGGAGGCCAGGACAGGTAAACGTGGTGGGGAGGGTGGGGCGGGGCAGGGCGCGGCAGGGGGAAGCAGACAGACGACGGAATAGGTATTATTTATTTATTTAACTATACCTATTCCGTCGTCTGTCGACTAAATACCTGATAACACTTTCTGGAAAGTCACACAATACATTAAAATAAACAGCCAGTCAGTGGAAGGGTAGCGCAGCATGATGGGTATGCAGGAAATAGAGGTGACTTGCTTCTAAATAAGTACCCCTTAATAATATGTTGCGTGAAAGGTGATTTGCAGAGCAGCAGCTTGAGAGGGCGGGTTTTAGCTACCATGGCAACAGCTGATAGCAGTGAAGTTCTTACAAAAGAGGGTCCAAGTTTGGGAAACTGCAGAAGTGTTTAGTTGAAAAGAAAACAATGTTGCTTAACAAAGTGAGACAAACCTCTGCAGGGTTGTCAAAACCACATTTCCAAACCATTGTAAATGCACCACGGAACTGATTTAGAGTTTGGTGGATTTTACTCCTTCACAAACGTGAAAGATATTGCATTATTTCCTCCCATTGCTTAATTTGAGCCAGTGGCTGCAGGTGGGGGGCACTGACGCTAATTTTGGGGAACTGGCATTTGCTTCCACGCACCAGATATTTACTGAGTGCTAGAGCACAGATCAGCAAGATGGAGTAAGAGAAATAAGCCAAAACTGTCATAGAAGGAGAAAGCAGGAACCTGCAAGAGTGAGAAAAAGGGGCAGGGGGTGTCTGGTAGTAGATTAAGGACTAACAGCCTTGGTATTCCGCGCACCAAAGTTTAATTGCACTGGCCGATGACTTCTGAGGAGAGCTTTGGACACCCGCACTTTCTCTTTCACATATTAAGCACTGCTTCCTACTACACTGGTACTAAAGCAGACGGGATAGAGACAAAACATGATGGAAAATGCAGTAGCACATCCAGCAACATCCAGCTAGCAAATGATAACAAGGGCTTGGTTACCTTGTTTTAACTCAGATACTTTCCTCGTCATGAAAGAAGGTACTAGTACCCCTCTTACACAGTTAACAGTCTATGTCATTGCAAGAAATGCACTCTTTCTTGAGGAATAGAGTCACAGGTACTGAGCAACACTGGGTGGTTTAATTTATATATTAGTGCTAAATTGTTTCACCTCCACTTGACATTGTATTAGCCTAAGTGAATATTTTACCTGTGATAATTTCTGACTGTATTGTTCTTGCCATGACCTATTATGTCCCTGCCACTATACATTTTGTAGCATTAAAGACCAAGGGCTGTATCATGCATACAGAGATTTTCCCTATATGTGCCACGGCGTACCTTTTAAAAGATGCCCTGGGTGCAAGTGGGGACAGTGCGCCCTATTACAAAGAATACCCTATTTACAGGGCAGCCACATACTCGCATTGCCCTCGGGGTAGCACATTCAAGTGAAATATGGAGTGGCTGCTTCAAAGTCGCTCTGTGTTTCGTAGCTCTGGCAGCATACTACTGGGACTTTGAAGAGGGGAGAGAGATTCCCTTGCAGGTAGGTGCAGTGAGTGACTGTACCCACCTTCAGTGGGGTGTTTGGGGGGGATCAATGGCATCGCTTTTCTCCCCTCCAGTGTGCTGCCTTTAGGAGGCGCACTGAAACTGCACCACCTTTTTGTGGAGTACTTCAAGTGTGCCTCCTAAGGGCATGTTTGCGCCTGTGCCCAGGTCCGTAATATGGTAGGGGCGCAGACGCAAAGAGATCCTCTCATTTGCATGGGGCCACACCCCACACCCCACACCTTTCCCCATCTCCTGCTTCTGTTCCAATGGGCCCCTGAAGTTTTGATGGGGCCACATTGCCCGTGTTGGCCGGTTTTACTCCATACACATACTGTTACTGTGGCGAATGTACATTTGTTATACACTTAAGTAGTATATCTGTATAGACGTTTGATTCAGTTTGTTGCCTGCTTCTTTCTGGCAGCTCCGCCTGGGGCTGCACCTCCTGTGCAGGCTTCTCATGGCGGAGGGCTTGTTATTAGCCCGGTCATTATTAACTCTATAATGGGCAAGTGCTAGACCTGGCATCTTTTGGCGTGTTTCCCCTGTCTTTTTGCTGTCTGACCTCCTGGTTTTGTCTCTGTTTTTGCTGGTTTAGTGTCTCTACACACTTTCTCACTGTTGATCGGTGTTAAAGTGCAAGTGCTCCTAAGGTAAATTGTGTTATGGATTGGTCTTTCCGTGATAAGCTATTTGATTTACTGCTATGTCCCTAGTACAGTGCACTGTGTGTGCCCAGGGCCTGTAAATCAAATGCTACTAGTGGGCCTGCAGCACTGGTTGTGCCACCCACAGAAGTAGCCATGTAAGGGCATCTCAGAGCGGCTGCTGCAGTGTCTGTGTGCAGTTTTTAACAGCCTTGTCGACCTGGCAAGTGCACCCACTTGCCATACCCTAACCTTTTCTTACAAGTAAGACACCCCTCCGGTAGGCCCAGGGTTCCCCAATAGGCAGGTTGCATTGTATGTGAAAGGTAGGACATGTGTGACATGTCCTGATAGTGAAATACAGTGTCATTCATTTTTCACTATTGGCAGGCTATCTGTCCCATAGGAATGAATGGGAGTTGCTTTGTAACATCTTACAAGCATAACTTTCCATTGGGACAAGATAGGAGAATGGAGTTTAGTATGCCAGAACTCAGAATTTAAAAATACATCTTTTAGTAAAGTTGGTTTATTAATTGTGTGTTTGAAAATGCCTCTTTTAGAAAGTAGACATTTTCTTGCTTAACCATCCTGTGTGCCTCTGCTGGGTTGTGGATTGACTGTCTGGCTTTGGAGTGGCAGGGGCTGGGGATGTGCATTCACTGTAGACAGCCACTGGAGGGGTTGAGGTGTGTCCTGCCTTTCCTGGATGAGTAATGGCTGGGTTGAATAGACCTGGGTTGTATTTAGAGTAGTGGGAGGAGACTTCCTTGCACCTCGCACCATAGTCTGCCTTACACAATGCTGTCTTCACCTCCTGCCAGGAAGCTGGGCCAGAGAGGACAGAACTGGTTTGGACTAAGCACAGAGACTCTCTGCCACAACAGAACAGAGGGAATTGTGATATAAATATTTGAGGCCCAGACCCCAGATCTTTAGAATTCTTTTGAATCAAGGAACCTGCCAAGAAGAAAAGCTGGAGGTGTTGTGAGGAGTAACTACCACTTTGCTGTGTGCTTTGCTATGTTGGCCTGCAGTGGCTGCTCCTGCCTTGGGCAGAGAAAGGACTGGACTGAACATTCCTCAACTTCTTTGTTTGAGTTTCTCCAAGGGTTTGCGGTAGAGCTTGCCCCCTGTTCAAGAAGTCTCAGGAACATCAAAGACTTCACGTTCATCTGCTACCAGCAATAGGAACTATGTGTTTTGTGCTGCAACAAAAAAAAGCAACCCAATGGCAGCAACGACGCCGCTGCCGGCTCTGTACCTGAAGGCACTGCAGAGGACACTGCTGTACTTCGCAACGCAACCTTGGTCTCTCCGCCGCTGCCGCCCGCTGCACCCACTGAGCCACTGCTTGCACCGTGACCTGTGGGCACTGCACTCCGCACTGCCTTGCTTCACACCACCGCTGTGGTATCCCCGAAGCAGCCGACATCGATGCCGCAGCTTGCTCCGTGGTTCAAGGGCACCGCTCATAAGTACACGATGCACCTCCCTCATCCTACACCACAGCCTTGGCCTACTGACGCCAGTTCATCAGGCAACAACAGCGCTTCAGCAACGACGACGCCGATGCTTGCACCGTGACCTCCCAGCACCGCGACAAGCACCGCATCACTTCGCACCACAGTCCTGATCTTACCGACTCCGTTGGGCGACCAAGCCGCTGCCTGCAACGCAACCGGAGGGCACTGTAGTCCGCACCACTGCACTTCGTACCGCAGCCCCAATGCCTGCGCTTGGGCTCCCGACTTCAACCGCAAGAAGTTCGATCTGCAACACATGTTACTTAAAGTGCCCGACGACTCCTGCACCGACCTGCGAAACTGACGCCGGCCGATGCCAGCTCTTCGGAGCTCTTTGAGAGGTCGCTGACACCCTGCATTTCTAAAGGTACTGTTTTGCAGGTCTTCCCGACACCATAGCTGGCCCGCAACGCAGCGGTCAGCCAGAACTGTTTGGATTTGTTGTTCACGACGCCGTGATAGCTCCAGATGGAACTATCAACTTCAAGGAACTGTATTTTAAGCTTATTGATATTTCTAAGAACTGTATGGTGGATTTTTATCTTTTTGTTTTGCACAGATAAAATATTGGATATTTTTCTAAAACTGGTGTGGTGTTCTTTTGTAGTGTTTTCACAGTGTTACTGTATGTTATGTGCAAATGTTTTACACACTTCCTCTGAGATAAGCCTGACTGCTCGTGCCAAGCTACCAAGGGGGTGAGCAGATGTTATTTTAGAAGTGTATCCCTCTTATCCTGAATAGGAAGAAGGATTCCTACTTAGACAGGGTATCGTCCAAATAGAAATCCCCATTCCTAACAGCAAACGTCCCCTTAACCAAGAAGACTTTCCGTTTTAGATTGCTCAAAAATTGATCAGCTTGATGCTGTTTTTCCCTTTACTGGTCCTCTGGAAAGGCATAGGATCCTTAACATGTGTTTGCCTAGTGGCCTTGTTCCCCAATTGGCTGATTGCAACACCTGGGGGCTGTAGTTTGCTACGGTGTATGCACTTTGTTATGGCACCCTCCTCAATGAGCGTTCTTCTGAACGTTCTCAGACATGTACAGAACGGACATGGGGCAGGTGCTGCCCTAGATTTGGGGAAGAAGCTACTGTGTAATATTTCTGTAGTCTCCAAAATGATTCTAATGTTAAAGGTGAAGCAGTGTCCTTAACTATACGCCAACGCCTTTCCTCTGTTGCCACAGCCAACCACGTGCGTGAATTGCCGTTTATTATCTCTGATGTTTATATGTCTTTGGATCGTAATAGTTTGGGGTCCAGACCATCAGCGCAACCTTTAGGCAAACCGCCTCCTGAAAAGGAGGGTTGTCCAGTTTTTGTAAGAAGTCTTGGGATAATAAATCTAAACAACAACGGAAGCCTAGGTCTTGTGGTGGGTCAACTCTACCGGACGCTTCTGAGCAGCGATATGATTTGTGTGATTGCACTAAAATTAAAACTCAGGAGCATTTTCGGATTCCTGATCCTCGTTCTCCTCGTTCCTTTCAGGAATCATCTGATCAACAGTACGACAGAGGTGGGCGACAAGATCACAGACAAGGCGAGTACGTACAGCCCAGGTGGGACATGCAATGCTCTTTTGATGCAAAAATCACAAGAGAGGAGCCGCCTCCATATAGACCCCCCTTCCAAAAGAAGAAGGTTGCTGCTTTAACAGTAAAATATGTCCCAGATGGTGAGAACCCTTCTCCTGGACCGGAGTTGGGTGGTAACTCTCCTCAAAGGTGCAGCAGACGTTACCGTAGTGCACCAGACACTCCGCCAGTTTCTGGAGGCGAGAGCAACTGACATCTTTGTAACAGTTGAGACCGCGGACACCCACGTTGCACCTCCTAATCAACAATATCATTTAGACATTCAGATTGAAGGTGATATTAAACGCACCATTAATGCTATTTTTTGGGATGATCCGACTTCTTCTTATGATTATTTGCTAGCGGAGGTCAATTGGCCTCCTGCCTTTGTTCTCACCTGTCCTCATGGCAAGGAAGTGATTCTCCCTTCTTTTGTACATCTCGTCCCAGATGAGAGCAAGTATGCTTATGCTTCAGATTGGGCCCTGGCTTTAGCTCCTGCCTTATGGTGCAACCAGGCTGAATGGGATGTTATTCCGATATGTTCCACTCCACAGCCTCAACCTCAATTTCAAATTAAACGTGGCGCTAAAGCGTCCATTAAAGACATCCTTGCGAATCTTGAAAATCAGGGTGTGATTTAGCCCTGTGTCTCTCCTATGAATAATCCTGTTTTTCCAATTTTGAAACCTGATAGTTCCTATTGCATCGTCTTAGATTATAGATATGTGAATAGTCATACACGGACTTTCGCAGTCCAGAATAAGCATAGTGCAGCTCTGATTACTACACTTGATATTTCTAACATTTGTTCAGTCGCAACCTGGCTCCTGAGAGCCGTGACTGATCTGCAATTATTGCCCTTGGTTCCCAGAGGCGATATGCCCATTTACCAATGGGATATAAGAACAGCCCCGGTGTATTTGCGGTGCATATTGTTTACCTTTTACATGACATTGATCCTGAAGCTTTGTCCTATGGCGATGATCTATACCTTACCAATGATGAACTGAATCTTCATTTGGGGAGAGTGGATCGCATTATTACACGATTCACTGAACTTGGTTACAAGTACAGTTTTGGAAAGTCACACATTGAGTTTCTTTCCGTAATTTTTCTTGGTTATGAATTAACCAATGAGGGTAGTGGTTTGGCCCCTCATTTTTGGAGAAATGTGCACAATTGCAACCCCCTTCTATCCTCAAAAAATTGCAGTCTCTGCTTGTTTTTTTAAATTTCAGCAAACATACATTCCTGATTATGCTCAGCGAATTAAACCTCTTTATTCTTTAATAAACCCCACTTTTTCCACTTCGCCCAGGCTCCCAGAACATACGGCGATCCTACTCGATTTGCAGTCGGATCTCTTTACTACCCAGTTCTTACGGACCAGGCTTAATACCACAAATTTGGTCATCCGGATCTTGCCGGATGCAATTGGTTTCACTTATATAGCAATCAATGAGGGCGACACGGTCCCCATTGCTTATAAATCGCATCTGTACTCTCTTTTATTCCACTGGCAAAATTTTGACTGCGATGCAAATGGCCATTCCTGAAGAACGGCCACTTGCTCAAGGTAAACGCATCTTTGTTATTTCACCTGTGCCTGCCTTAGAGGCGGTCACGAAGGCTAGTGTTTCTAATTCTAAAAGCCCTTCACCCTCATTGGATTCAATGGGCTACATCTTTGACATCTGTTGATGTTTCATTTGTGTTTGACTCTTCCTTGCAAACGCAAGTGTTTCTTCAATAAGAACATGTTCATTCTCTGCCTTCTTTGCTTCTTCCTCTTGATCAGTATAAATGTATCATTTACACTGATGGTTCGGCACAACCCGCCATCGGTTCTAAGCAGACTTAATACAGCTTGCGCTATTGTTGTAGGCATTATTATTTATGGAGTTTTCCACTCCACTTTGATTCATACACAGTCACTTGGTGACGTACGGCACAATTGGCCGAGTTGAGAGCCAAGTTTTGAACTTTGCTTTTGGCTCTCGAGCATTCTGATCCTGAGTCGCTCACCCTTGTGATGTGTGATTCTTTTTATTGCATACAATCTTTTAATGATAATATGCATTTTTGGAACCAAAATGACTTTCGGGATTCTAAAGGTAGCATGAAAAAGCATAAAACGCTTTGGGTTACGGTGGCTAAACTTAAAGATCACCTACATCTTACACATGTTGTACACACATTGGGCCATCAACGTGCGGGAGCGTACGCTGTTGGAAATTCAATGGCTGATGAAGCAGCCAAATCTGCAGTAGCCACAACTAAAGTAGCCACTGTTACGGGCTCTATGACTAAAATTGATGATGACATTCTGACTGCCATCGCTGCATCTCGGGATGGTTCTACTTTTCCACAAGGATTTCCTTTTAAATACACTTATCAGTTAAATGCTGACAGACTTCCCTTTGTCACAATACCTGGGGCTGGTAATCGCTTGATTCCCAACTTTGAACGTAGGCACTCTTTGATAGTGGCCGCTCATGAGGGTATAGCTTCTGTGCATGCAGGAGTTGCTGCCACTGTTTCACTCTTACAGTAACGTTATTGGTGGCAGGGTTTATATCAGCAAGCTCGCCATTATGTCCTGTGTTGTGACGTTTGTCAACAAATTAAGAGTTCTACTGTGTGCCCGTCCTCCTGAGACACACCTATATAATTTAAATCAGCCAATCGGCTGTATTTATCTTGATCATGCCAGTCCCCTAGTTTCCGACAATGCATTAACTATATTTTGGTTGCAGTAGATTCTTGCTCTAGATTCCTCTGGGTCTGGCCATAGTGCTCGGCTGACCCTCGAACTGTTATTAAGGATTCGCATGTCTTTGTCTGGACTTATGCCTGTAGCCGCTTTCCTTTCAGACCAGGGTCCGGATTTCGCCTCTAAGGCGTGCCGTGATTCAATTACGTCGTTGGAGGTGCAGGTGCATTTCTTGTTGCCATATAGGCCCGAGTGCAATTCTGTTGTGGAGCGGATGAACCGTGACTTAAAGCAGTCTTTAACAGCGAGGGTACTAGGTACAGGTCGTGGCTGGTTAGCTCATCTTTATGGGGTTCATCAAGCTCTTTAATAACCTCCCTAAAAGATCTCTGGGTGGGCGGACCCCATATGAAATGGTTTTTGGCATCAAGATGTATTATTTTCCAGACCTTGATGGTCTAGACGCTGGGGCGGCAGCTGCAACCTTTGAAGTACATAACTACTGTGCTGTCTTACAGGACCTACAAAAATGTTGTGATGCTCTGGCTAACAGTCATTTGTCTTCGACTGTCACAATGGATGCAGCGCTTAAGATTCCTGTTTCTGGCTGGCTTCCTAAAGTTGGTGATCTGGTTTGTGAAAAGGTGGTGATCAAGAAAGAATTTGGTCCCTCCTACCGTGCTCCTGTTCCAGCGCTTGGTCTTCAGGGTACCCGAACTGTGATTTTGCCCCCACTTCGAGGATACAAAGATAATTGCTTTGTTTCAATTGAACATGTCAAGCTACACCATATGGCCAATTCTAAATAGTATGCCCAGAGGTGTCCACACGCAGCATGTCAATTTACAGCCCATGAGCACCATCCTTGCTATTTCTCCCTGGCTGCCGGAGGGGGATATCAAATCTCCAGTTGACCTGGTACCTGTTACACCTTCTTCCCACTCCGGAATGAACATTGTTTATTCTGATACCACAGCCGAGACCGCTGCTGCAATGCAAGCTTCAAGTCTACATGCAGAATCACAGCCTTCTTTATTCCAAGTGAGTTCTTCTGGTGACAATATCGATCAAGATAGCTTTTCTTCAGACAGTTCTTCATTGTCTTCAGTTTTGCCCACACCACCAGCGCAAATTTGTGTTTTCATTTCCTGGGTAAACGCACTTATATGGTTTCACCATGAATATATATCTGGTAATACCTACACAAATAATTTGTCTAAATGGCACAATCTAAAAGACTACTTGTCGGGATTGGCTAAAATTAAAGATTTAAATACTCCTATTATTGCTTCTTTTACTCCTTTTGATGATTGGCAATCTTACACAAATTATAATGAAGACCAACTAAATACTATGCTACAAAATGGTGCATTTAATTCTTCAGTTTTGGCTCCAAGTGGGTCGTTAGTCTGGCCGGTTGACACAAATGTTTGTCATGCTCACTTTTGAAACTCCACATCTGGGTTCAAATCAAATAGACCTGATCCTCGATATTCACAATCCACGTACCCTAACACTGTTACCACTTACTTCGTGGATAAATTATGTCAACAATGGTTAGAACATTCCACATTGTCTGCCATGAAACAACATCTTTCTCTCCTGTCCGAAGACATGAATTTGTTGGATTTCTTTTTGGGTCCGAAATCCTCCGGTTGTAAACAATTTGTTTATGCGGCTTATAAAGAAATTTGGAAATTGTTGCAAATGGATGCTGCAGTATGTTTACGCCAAATTGATAAAGATAATTTGGATAAAGTGCTTGCTGTGCTAGACAACAGTATTAATACTTTGTCATCTCATATTTACAATTTAGATAATATTGTATCATCTGTAATTGATATTGTACAAAGTGATATATTTACATTGTATCATGATCAAACTCAAATTTGATCAATTATGCAATTTAGTTGGACACTCCAAACACTTAAGAATGGGCGTGTTCCTTGGCGTTACCTTAATTCTACCGCTTTGTTCTTTCCCTTTAATTTGACCCATAAAGAGCAATCAAGGGCTATGAAAGATGCTAGTTACACCATTTTACACACAGAGAAACTTGAACAACTTCCATTCACTATAGTGGAAACACCTTCAGCAGTCTGGTTAATACACAGGGTTATTTCATTGCCCATTTCGACCTTTAAGTTCACTGCCTGCATGAAACACTTACCAATAGGTAGGTATAAACCTCTTTGTAGCAGCCACATACATGAATTGTGGTCCCTTCCATATACGTATCAATGTCACCGGGCAGAGAGAGAAGTTTTTCTTACAGGGGAGGAATGCGACTCCACTGCCGGTCATTCCCTTGTTTGTCAACATGTAAAGATTCATGGCACCTGTAATGTGTCTGCCCCTAACTCCTGTTCCCGCTATCATTCCTACTCTCACATTGCTTTCGAATGGAAGCTATCTTGTCCTTAATAATCAGGACTGTTGCAGACTGTGGGCAGGAATACCGTACATGGTGTCCGTTTCCCAGTTAGGCACTTGCTGCACGTTCTGTTTCCCCCTTCGCACAGAGTGTTGATAGATTGTTATGGCCTTCCGTTCCAACTTTGAAAACAGATTTCAATGAGCTAAGCAGACTCAAAGCGTTATTGTTTCAACAATAAGTGGCTCTCACTTCAGCTTGTGAAACCTACGAATTGCAGGTGCAAGAACTTCCAATTAAATACAGTCATTGTTAAACACAAATCTCCCCCTACATTTCGGTGAACTAATATATCAAATATTGAATGCTTCTGATACAATGGGCCTTGCACACTTTTTTAAACTAGTGGGCTCCGGCCTCGTGACTTCTTTTCAAACTATTTTTGGATGAATACCAGCTTTTATACATTCTATTTTTTCCAGCATGTTCGGTGGGTTCCCGCAGCTCCTCGTCTTGATTTTGGGCATTATAGTGCTGTTCCGCAATGGATGTTCCCTTTGTGGTCCTTCTAGGGTAGACATCACTGCAGCTGCACCACGAGGGCATGCTACAGCTCTTTGGAGTAGTGGCTCTGGGTGCTTTGGATGCCAAGTTCTGTTTAACCTTCCAATATGCCTACTTCACCTGTGTGCAACCAGCGTTTAATTGCATCCGGTGGCCCTTTCAATGGGCTCTAGATGTCTACCATCACAAGCTGCCCTCGATTTCGAACTGCTGATGAGTCCCTTAGTGGCCCATTACTAGGACTGTTCATTGGGCATGCGACTTGTTCATAATCTGGAGTTATGGCCATTGGCCGGCATTGGGCCCTGGGCAATGGCACAACATCTTCTGGATCTCAGTTTCATTTAAATCAATGCAGGTTGCCCCATGATGCTCTTATCAACAACTGGCACTGAAGAGCATGTTTGGTCCTTTTCTCTGTTCAATTGGATAGCTGATATTTGTACCTCGGAAGGTTTGGATCTCTTATTGGAATTGTTGGCTTCTCAGTTGACATCCCACATTTTGGGTCCCAGCGATACGCTATAATTGACTCATATGCTGCAATAATATTTTTTTAATCCTCCTACTTTTATATATTTTTTATTATTGTGCCTTTGGTCTGTAATATAATGACTGCACTGACTTTTAAATGCTTTGGCTTTGCTCTTCTCTTGAATTCTGTCATCACATTGGTGCTACCATCCTGACCAAGTGGAGGGTGTCATATGTCCCGTGCAGGCCCATTGTCGTTTTTCCCTTATGTTAGCATGAGCGCATTGCAGGCTGCTCTCTGCTTTGGGCACATTACTATACAAATGTATTTTGCTTCATGCCACACTGTACGTTCACATAAAAAATGCTATTGTTTTCTGCATTCTGTTCTTTCCTGGGATTTAGTCTGAACATGGAAGACAAGGTCAAACAACAATACCCCTTGGTATTCTGTTTTGGTCAGGCTCTAGCGATACCAAAGGGGATGATGGACGGAGCGTTAGAGCAAATCAAACACTCACCCCCAGTCAACTGATTTGGGTTTAATCTATCATCATTCTTTAGCTCACTCCACCACCCCAGTTCAGACATGGCCATATGCAAATCAGTCTGACTCTGTGCCTCATGGGAACAGTCCAGCCCGAACTGCCAAGCCATGTCTTCCTGGACCGGAAACAAGCATCCTGGGACCAGTTTCGGGTTCAAAACCCTCATCAGCCAGGCTATCTTGAATACAGTGGCAAAGTGAGCAGGGACCCACGCCTGGGCATACCCTGCCAACTAAGGGCGAAAAAGCGATACTAAAGGGGATGATGGACGGAGCGTTAGAGCAAATCAAACACTCACCCCCAGTCAACTGATCTGGGTTTAATCCATCATCATTCTTTAGCTCACTCCACCACCCCAGTTCAGACATGGCCATATGCAAATCAGTCTGACCCTGTGCCTCATGGGAACAGTCCAGCCCGAACTGCCAAGCCATGTCTTTCTGGACCGGAAACAAGCATCCTGGGACCGGTTTCGGGTTCAAAACCCTCATCAGCCAGGCTATCTTGAATCCAGTGGCAAAGTGAGTAAGGGACCCACGTCTGGGCATACCCTGCCAACTACGGGCGAAAAAAGCGATACCAAAGGGGATGATGGACGGAGCGTTAGAGCAAATCAAACACTCACCCCCAGTCAACTGATCTGGGTTTAATCCATCATCATTCTTTAGCTCACTCCACCACTCCAGTTCAGACATGGCCATATGCAAATCAGTCTGACCCTGTGCCTCATGGAAACAGTCCAGCCCGAACTGCCAAGCCATGTCTTCCCTAGACCGGAAACAAGCATCCTGGGACCGGTTTCGGGTTCAAAACCCTCATCAGCCAGGCTATCTTGAATCCAGTAGCAAAGTGAGCAAGGGACCCACGTCTGGGCATACCCTGCCAACAATGGCAGTTCGGGCTGGAGTGTTCCCATGAGGCACAGGGTCAAGACTGATTTGCATATGGCTGGGTCCAAACTGGAATGGCATGGTGAGCAAAAAAACGATGGATTTAGGCCCAGATCTCTGTACTGGGGTGAATGTATGACATTGTTCTTCATTCTGTCCATCAACTGTTGTTTTTGCATTTGTCACCCCGAGTGGGACGGGTATGCCCAGACGTGGGTCCTGTGCTCTCCATGCCACTAGAATCAAGCTATCCTGGCTGAAGAGGGGTGAAACCCCGAAACCGGTCCTAGGATGCTTGTTTCCAGTCCAGGGAGGACCTGGCTTGGCAGTTCGGGCTGGACTGTTCCCATGAGGCACAGGGTCAAGACTGATTTGCATATGGCTGGGTCCAAACTGGAATGGCATGGTGAGCAAAAACGATGGATTTAGGCCCAGATCTCTGTACTGGGGTGAATGTATGACATTGTTCTGCATTCTGTCCATCAACTGTTGGTTTTGCAATTGTCACCCCGAGTGGGACGGGTATGCCCAGACATGGGTCCCGTGCTCTCCATGCCACTGGAATCAAGCTATCCTGGCTGAAGAGGGGTGAAACCCCGAAACCGGTCCTAGGATGCTTGTTTCCAGTCCAGGGAGGACCTGGCTTGGCAGTTCGGGCTGGACTGTTCCCATGAGGCACAGGGTCAAGACTGATTTGCATATGGCTGGGTCCAAACTGGAATGGCATGGTGAGGAAAAAAACGATGGATTTAGGCCCAGATCTCTGTACTGGGGTGAATGTATGACATTGTTCTGCATTCTGTCCATCAACTGTTGTTTTTGCATTTGTCACCCCGAGTGGGACGGGTATGCCCAGACGTGGGTCCCGTGCTCTCCATGCCACTGGAATCAAGCTATCCTGGCTGAAGAGGGGTGAAACCCCGAAACCGGTCCTAGGATGCTTGTTTCCAGTCCAGGGAGGACCTGGCTTGGCAGTTCGGGCTGGACTGTTCCCATGAGGCACAGGGTCAAGACTGATTTGCATATGGCTGAGTCCAAACTGGAATGGCATGGTGAGCAAACAAACGATGGATTTAGGCCCAGATCCTTGTACTGGGGTGAATGTATGACATTGTTCTGCATTCTGTCCATCAACTGTTGTTTTTGCATTTGTCACCCCGAGTGGGACGGGTATGCCCAGACGTGGGTCCCGTGCTCTCCATGCCACTGGAATCAAGCTATCCTGGCTGAAGAGGGGTGAAACCCCGAAACCTGTCCTAGGATGCTTGTTTCCAGTCCAGGGAGAACCTGGCTTGGCAGTTCGGGCTACTGTTCCCATGAGGCACAGGGTCAAGACTGATTTGCATATGGCTGGGTCCAAACTGGAATGGCATAGTGAGCAAAAAAACGATGAATTTAGGCCCAGATCTCTGTACTGGGGTGAATGTATGACATTGTTCTGCATTCTGTCCATCAACTGTTGTTTTTGCATTTGTCACCCCGAGTGGGACGGGTATGCCCAGACGTGGGACCCGTGCTCTCCATGCCACTGGAATCAAGCTATCCTGGCTGAAGAGGGGTGAAACCCCGAAACCGGTCCTAGGATGCTTGTTTCCAATCCAGGGAGGACCTGGCTTGGCAGTTCGGGCTGGACTGTTCCCATGAGGCACAGGGTCAAGACTGATTTGCATATGGCTGGGTCCAAACTGGAATGGCATGGTGAGCAAAAACACGATGGATTTAGGCCCAGATCTCTGTACTGGGGTGAATGTATGACATTGTTCTGCATTCTGTCCATCAACTGTTGTTTTTGCAATTGTCACCCAGAGTGGGACGGGTATGCCCAGACGTGAGTCCCGTGCTCTCCATGCCACTGGAATCAAGCTATCCTGGCTGAAGAGGGGTGAAACCCCGAAACCGGTCCTAGGATGCTTGTTTCCAGTCCAGGGAGGACCTGGCTTGGAAGTTCGGGCTGGACTGTTCCCATGAGGCACAGGGTCAAGACTGATTTGCATATGGCTGGGTCCAAACTGGAATGGCATGGTGAGCAAAAAACGATGGATTTAGGCCCAGATCTCTGTACTGGGGTGAATGTATGACATTGTTCTGCATTCTGTCCATCAACTGTTGTTTTTGCATTTGTCACCCCGAGTGGGACGGGTATGCCCAGACGTGGTCCCGTGCTCTCCATGCCACTGGAATCAAGCTATCCTGGCTGAAGAGGGGTGAAACCCCGAAACCGGTCCTAGGATGCTTGTTTCCAGTCCAGGGAGGACCTGGCTTGGCAGTTCGGGCTGGACTGTTCCCATGAGGCACAGGGTCAAGACTGATTTGCATATGGCTGGGTCCAAACTGGAATGGCATGGTGAGCAAAAAACGATGGATTTAGGCCCAGATCTCTGTACTGGGGTGAATGTATGACATTGTTCTGCATTCTGTCCATCAACTGTTGTTTTTGCATTTGTCACCCCGAGTGGGACGGGTATGCCCAGACGTGGGTCCCGTGCTCTCCATGCCACTGGAATCAAGCTATCCTGGCTGAAGAGAGGTGAAACCCCGAGACCGGTCCTAGGATGCTTTTTTCCAGTCCAGGGAGGACCTGGCTTGGCAGTTCGGGCTGGACTGTTCCCATGAGGCACAGGGTCAAGACTGATTTGCATATGGCTGGGTCCAAACTGAAATGGCATGGTGAGCAAAAAAACGATGGATTTAGGCCCAGATCTCTGTACTGGGTGAATGTATGACATTGTTCTGCATTCTGTCCATCAACTGTTGTTTTTGCATTTGTCACCCCGAGTGGGACGGGTATGCCCAGACGTGGGTCCCGTGCTCTCCATGCCACTGGAATCAAGCTATCCTGGCTGAAGAGGGGTGAAACCCCGAAACCGGTCCTAGGATGCTTGTTTCCAGTCCAGGGAGGACCTGGCTTGGCAGTTCGGGCTGGACTGTTCCCATGAGGCACAGGGTCAAGACTGATTTGCATATGGCTGGGTCCAAACTGGAATGGCATGGTGAGAAAAAATCGATGGATTTAGGCCCAGATCTCTGTACTGGGGTGAATGTATGACATTGTTCTGCATTCTGTCCATCAACTGTTGTTTTTGCATTTGTCACCCCGAGTGGGACGGGTATGCCCAGACGTGGGTCCCGTGCTCTCCATGCCACTGGAATCAAGCTATCCTGGCTGAAGAGGGGTGAAACCCCGAAACCGGTCCTAAGATGCTTGTTTCCAGTCCAGGGAGGACCTGGCTTGGCAGTTCGGGCTGGACTGTTCCCATGAGGCACAGGGTCAATACTGATTTGCATATGGCTGGGTCCAAACTGGAATGGCATGGTGAGCAAAAAAACGATGGATTTAGGCCCAGATCTCTGTACTGGGGTGAATGTATGACATTGTTCTGCATTCTGTCCATCAACTGTTGTTTTTGCATTTGTCACCCCGAGTGGGACGGGTATGCCCAGACGTGGGTCCCATGCTCTCCATGCCACTGGAATCAAGCTATCCTGGCTGAAGAGGGGTGAAACCCCGAAACCAGTCCTAGGATGCTTGTTTCCAGTCCAGGGAGGACCTGGCTTGGCAGTTCGGGCTGGACTGTTCCCATGAGGCACAGGGTCAAGACTGATTTGCATATGGCTGGGTCCAAACTGGAATGGCATGGTGAGCAAAAACTATGGATTTAGGCCCAGATCTCTGTACTGGGGTGAATGTATGACATTGTTCTGCATTCTGTCCATCAACTGTTGTTTTTGCATTTGTCACCCCGAGTGAGACGGGTATGCCCAGACGTGGGTCCCGTGCTCTCCATGCCACTGGAATCAAGCTATCCTGGCTGAAGAGGGGTGAAACCCCGAAACCGGTCCTAGGATGCTTGTTTCCAGTCCAGGGAGGACCTGGCTTGGCAGTTCGGGCTGGACTGTTCCCATGAGGCACAGGGTCAAGACTGATTTGCATATGCCTGGGTCCAAACTGGAATGGCATAGTGAGCAAAAAAAGATGGATTTAGGCCCAGATCTCTGTACTGGGGTGAATGTATGACATTGTTCTGCATTCTGTCCATCAACTGTTGTTTTTGCATTTGTCACCCCGAGTGGGACGGGTATGCCCAGACGTGGGTCCCGTGCTCTCCATGCCACTGGAATCAAGCTATCCTGGCTGAAGAGGGGTGAAACCCCGAAACCGGTCCTAGGATGCTTGTTTCCAGTCCAGGGAGGACCTGGCTTGGCAGTTCGGGCTGGACTGTTCCCATGAGGCACAGGGTCAAGACTGATTTGCATATGGCTGGGTCCAAACTGGAATGGCATGGTGAGCAAAAAACGATGGATTTAGGCCCAGATCTCTGTACTGGGGTGAATGTATGACATTGTTCTGCATTCTGTCCATCAACTGTTGTTTTTGCATTTGTCACCCCGAGTGGGACAGGTATGCCCAGACGTGGGTCCCATGCTCTCCAAGCCACTGGAATCAAGCTATCCTGGCTGAAGAGGGGTGAAACCCCGAAACCGGTCCTTGGATGCTTGTTTCCAGTCCAGGGAGGACCTGGCTTGGTAGTTCGTGCTGGACTGTTCCCATGAGGCACAGGGTCAAGACGGATTTGCATATGGCTGGGTCCAAACTGGAATGGCATGGTGAGCAAAAAAACGATGGATTTAGGCCCAGATCTCTTTACTGGGGTGAATGTATGACATTGTTCTGCATTCTGTCCATCAACTGTTGTTTTTGCATTTGTCACCCCGAGTGGGACGGGTATGCCCAGACGTGGATCCCATGCTCTCCATGCCACTGGAATCAAGCTATCCTGGCTGAAGAGGGGTGAAACCCCGAAACCGGTCCTAGGATGCTTGTTTCCAGTCCAGGGAGGACCTGGCTTGGCAGTTCGGGCTGGACTGTTCCCATGAGGCACAGGGTCAAGACTGATTTGCATATGGCTGGGTCCAAACTGGAATGGCATTGTGAGCAAAAAACTATGGATTTAGGCCCAGATCTCTGTACTGGGGTGAATGTATGACATTGTTCTGCATTCTGTCCATCAACTGTTGTTTTTGCATTTGTCACCCCGAGTGGGACGGGTATGCCCAGACGTGGGTCCCGTGCTCTCCATGCCACTGGAATCAAGCTATCCTGGCTGAAGAGGGGTGAAACCCCGAAACCGGTCCTAGGATGCTTGTTTCCAGTCCAGGGAGGACCTGGCTTGGCAGTTCGGGCTGGACTGTTCCCATGAGGCACAGGGTCAAGACTGATTTGCATATGGCTGGGTCCAAACTGGAATGGCATGGTGAGCAAAAAACTATGGATTTAGGCCCAGATCTCTGTACTGGGGTGAATGTATGACATTGTTCTGCATTCTGTCCATCAACTGTTGTTTTTGCATTTGTCACCCCGAGTGGGACGGGTATGCCCAGACGTGGGTCCCATGCTCTCCATGCCACTGGAATCAAGCTATCCTGGCTGAAGAGGGGTGAAACCCCGAAACCGGTCCTAGGATGCTTGTTTCCAGTCCAGGGAGGACCTGGCTTGGCAGTTCGGGCTGGACTGTTCCCATGAGGCACAGGGTCAAGACTGATTTGCATATGGCTGGGTCCAAACTGGAATGACATGGTGAGAAAAAAAACGATGGATTTAGGCCCAGATCTCTGTACTGGGGTGAATGTATGACATTGTTCTGCATTCTGTCCATCAACTGTTGTTTTTGCATTGGTCAGGCTCTAGCACCTAGACAAAATACACAAATACAGCTGTTATTTGGGAATACGTACTCTTTGTCATATAGGTATGCACAGACAGGCAGATACACATTTGGAGAAAACTTTTTCAGAGAAGAGATTGCGACTACAACTGATATGTAGAACTTTCATCTGTGCATGCTAAGGTACGGGGTCCGCGGCAAACACCCAGAGATCTTCTGATATATAATCACTATGCTTCTGTAGAAGGGGAGGGGGATTAGTCTACCCTGTCTAATATCATGATTGCTCTGCTTATGATTTATGGATTGCTTACTATGCTGACCATATTTGTGTTAGGCATCTTCTTACTAGTTGTGGCACGTACACTGCATACTAGAGGGCAATAGTTAAAATAAACATTTTAAACTTTACTCTTGTCTCTGTCAGATCTTATTGTGGACAAGTACGAGTGTGAGAGCGAAAGGATTTGTCCTGTCACCACGATTCCTGAGAGAGTCAGGATTGTTGTGTTCTGGGGTGCCTAATCGCTTGTTCCTCTGTAAGTGAGTAGGAGGGCAAGTGAGACACTATAGCTAGTCGGTCCCAGGCAAATGGTTACTAAGGTCGTAGAATAACTCATTCCCTGCCTACTAAGGTTCTATGGTCCCAAGCATAGTTCTGCAACTTCGCAGAATCCCTGCAACAACGGAAAGTGACATCACATTTCATGGAAACACGGTTCATTATAGGATGTGACATTTAGATCTAATACTATGATAAATCAGTTGAAACAGTTTGAAATTTCATTGGCGCACTTGCAAACACCCCAAAATAAACTTAATTCATCACAATTAACCCAAATCATATCTAATTGTTAGCAAGAAACTCAGGATTAGTGTTCTTAAAAAACATTGTTACGATAAAAATGTGTATGCAACTCAAGATGAATATGCGTAGGATTTTGATCACTACTACTCTAGTTTGTAAAATAAGTAGACAGTGGCTACGTTTGCTGCTACAATCCACAGTTAATCACAGTAGTAGTAGAATCTGAGACTACACACGCAGTAATCTATTTCCATGTACTGTTCTCAGGTGAAAACAGAGTTAGGAGCAGAATGGGCTAAGTTTTCATGTGTCACAGGGCTAGTAATTCAGAATGTAGACATCTTTATTTAATGTCCATTCAGCTTCTACTGATATACACTTGAAGTAATAGAATGGAAAGGAGCTGGGTACAGATGTCAATTCAGACACAATTCTTGATATGAAGGAAAGTTGCTGCTGCCTCTCTCCATGACTCAAACATGCACTCCTCTAAAACTGGGAACTGCATGCGGAACTGGGATCTGCATGCAGCTTTGCTATAAACATCCTGACCTGCAGGCCCCACCTACTGCTATTCCAGCAGCTTATCCAAGTGCCTCCAGACCCAAAGCAATTTGAAAATGATGTTTTAGTACTGGAACTCACAAGCAAATCTGACATTCACCTCTACTAATACTACAACAATCCATGCACTGACATATGCAGCTTTGTCATCACACCTTAAGCCTCATACAGAGCACCCACCTCTATTCTTGCACTACTGGGATCTGCCTTCTGACCTGAAGCACTCACCACTACTACTTCTGTACTGGGGCTCACTGCCAAATGCATCAGTCATGATTTACATCCCACATCCATGTTTCTTTGAGTACTGGGATCCATGTGCAGTAATCTCATCCCTGACATTTCCACCCAAATCTGCTCTTCCAAAAATGGGACTTGCATGTAGGTTTTACCACACGCCTCATTATTTGCATACAACAACCATCTTTTCTACCCAATCAAGGGCACCCCACCACCATAATATACCTGTAGCACTCACTCACTTCTCTACCAGTGCTTGGGCCCACTAGCAACTATATTATACTCCTTGGTCATGGTATATATTTGCCTTCTGAGTGATGTAGTTTTGCTTATGATATATTTGCAAGTATTGTGGGTTGGCTAAAAGGCCAGGACTGGCTGAAGGTATCCCAAATGACAGCTGGCTGTACTTTACATAGTCAGTCAAATAACTTTATTAAGGCCTCCAGGGCCTTAAAAGTGCAAATATCAGATACAAATACACAATAAATAGACAAAACAGTACATTTCAGCATGAAGAATTAAAAACTCATATAAATAGATGTCAAAATGAATACAGTAAAAGCTAAAATATCAACTAGCATATACAGGATACAGATATGGTTCAAAGAGGCCGATTAGTGTTGCTGACATGCAAATCAAGAGATTTTTGCCGTTTTGGTGTCAAACAATCTCTTTAAATTGCTCTATGTTCCTAAAATGGAGTGGGATTTTTCTGACATTGTGTTTTCACTTTATAACTATTTGAAGTGCTGGATAAATACTTTACACATTGTCTCTAAGTTAAGCCTGACTGCTTTTGTGCCAAGCTACCAGAAGGTTAAGCACAAGTTAATTTGAAGCTTGCTTGTGTTTCACCCTGACAAGAATTGTGGGTGCTGATTGAGTAGGGTTTCACCCCACTCAACCAGTAACCCAATTTCCTACAGAGGTGTTTACCAGTCTAAAAGGGTTCGCTTAACAGGTCACATTGCAGGTTTAAACTGCAGCAGTCAAGCTACAATGGTAGACCTGAAGGGATAATTTCAATGTCACATTAGTGGATTGCAAAATAAGGTCTGCATTCCACAGGTGACATTTACCTTTCCATGCCGGCGGTTCTGTTTCTACACTGCACACTATCGCCTTACAGAAGAGTTAAATAGGCCAATCAGGGGTTAGCCAATTTCTACATGTATTATGGGTTAGAGCACATACACTGGGCACTGTATAGCAGTGCACCAGTAGGCAGAGTCTAAACATCAGTAATAAAATTAATTTTAAAAATGGGAACTACCACTCAAAAAGTGGCATTTTGTCACTAAGATATACCATGTAAGCTATTTGTTTTGTTTCATTGATCAACTCTTGTAAACCAATATCTATGTACAAATGCTTAAATATACTTTTTATACAGTTTACTTTTCTTAACTATGGTTCAACCTGCATACCTTTTATTTGTTGCAATCTATGTTGGTTTTTGTCCTTTTGAATCACAACACTTGATGCCCCTAATGGAACAGCAGAATTTAAGTGCATGCTTTACAGTTTATAATGAATGCTTGGTAGAGATTCAGCCACTTGGCAAAAATGTGATAACGAGATACTTTGGAGGAAAGTTTCATGTAAAATAGCATGAATTCCTTTTTCTTTTTCTGTTTACAATGCTTGATTTTAACAGATGTTCTGTTAATTTATTTATTAGGCCTTGTTGCATTTTGAAAATATGTAATATGATTACAGCATTCTCACCATGTTCTGGATCTGTGACGGAAGTTTATTTTTTATGTTTCACGCTGTGTGCTATTTTAAGAGGTGATTTGGCACAATTGTTTAAAACGAGGCCATGATGAAGACCTGTTTAGGTTGAAATGCTTTGGCGAATAAAGTTATGTGAAGCTGACAAGCAGAGTGCGGATCTTTCTTGTGGATTTATACAGGGTCTCATTTGCACCTTTCTATTCTTATGAACTTCATTTCTGCTCGAAATTTCTGAAAAGTTAATGTTAAATAAATCTTTTTACCACAGGATTGGTTATGTGTTCCATGCACTGATCACAGTGAACGCAGTTATGTATACAGTGCCTTCATTCTTATGTGTTAGGTACAATGGTCCTAGGGCTCATGGGTAGCCTGAACTATGTATTGTCCTATGTCTTGCCCTGAAAACCCCAGTGACCTCAACCAAACAGGAAACGTGTGAATGGGACCTTGGTATTGCCAGCTGCATTTAGAAACTATTTGGTAAACTAGTGATAATATTCTGTTGGTATTCAATTACACATAGATGATTCTATGCATTGCTACATATAGCTACTTTTGTTACAACTCTTTAGGTAATACAGTGTGTAATTCTCCATGTTTGGTGTTGTTTTACCTACAGCAACTTCCTTTCAGTGAGTGAGTTGTGAAAACTCTTATTTACAGGCAACACATAGCCTCTTTGGTAGTGATTGCATTCACAGTGACACACTTCTTTTGCTCATTCGGTATCAGTATTACATTGGTCATATCATAAAACTACCTCTGATGGATTATTTAACACCTTGTTATAAGGAAGCCATAGCTGTATTGGGGGTCACCTATCAGAATTAAAACAAATATAACAAATTGGTCATGAACGTCCTAAGACCAATAGTATAAGATGAATGGAAAAATAAGTCCTGATTTACAAAGATATTTTCACATTTAGGGGGCAATTACGATCTTGGTCGGAAAGCCTCCTACCTTAGGTTGGAGGCTTTCCAACCGAGATCATCGGGTTCAAAACCGTCAGCCTCCTTACAATGGAGGCTGTCAGTTTTGAAACTGGACGGACATCCCGTCTGGCTTCCATTGGGATCAAGGAGCCCGTCTGCCAGTAGGACCCAGCACGTAATCCTATGGACGGAGTTTTACGCCGTCTGGATTACAATGTCCGTTTCCGGCAGGGTTTCCATGCCTGGCTTTCCGACATGGAAACCCTGTCGAAAAGCGAATTTGGGGGCCCCAAGCAGGGCCCCCTTCACTCTACAGCCCCCGGTTGGGGGGCGAGGGGGCACCTATGGTGCCCCCCTGTTGATTCCTGCACCGTGTGGCAAGCACCATGAGGTGCCTGCCACGCAGTGCAGGGACGAACACAAACTCCCTTTTTGGTATGGGAGCTTGTGACCGCACCATGTACGGTCGCATCATAAATAAGCGTTAGGAATTGCTGACCTGAGGTCGGTCGGACCCATATCTGTGATGTGTCGGGCAGACGCAACTCCGTCCGACATCGTAATAAGCCCCTTAGTCTAATTTGTAATGGTGTAAACCACTTTTTTAAATTCACAAAAGTTGCGCTTGTGATTGCTTTAATTTTACACAGAGATCTTCATGTGAGTAAATGTTTTCCTGTAGGTGGGGCATGGACATTCCAAAGCATGAAAGGCCCATTGTAGAAATAAAAACCTTCTTAGGGGTTCACTGATACATCTGGTCCTTAAGACCAACAAAGAAGAGATTGGCACAGAAGCTGTAATATCAAAAAACATGTTTTATTAACCTCAGATGAGGGAGATTGCATCTTACGGTACCCGCAGGCCACTGTAGGAGGCATTCTAATGAGTGCAGAGAACAGGGTCCTTATATATGTATTTGTTACATAGTCAGCATAAAATCAAGGGGAGGTCCTAGCACATACAAGCATGCTTATTGACTAATATGGGTATACAAAATTTGCTTGCTCCACAAAGTGGGAGGGGAGACTAAACTGCTTACATGAGTAAGAATAGCCTGACAGTTCTATACTAGGAGCAGGTGCATTCTACCAGCTAGGCCTCTCTGAGCATGTGCAAGACTCTGGAAGAGGGAGAAAGCACATGGCGAGCACATGGCTAACTAAAATGGCTGCCAAGTACAAAATGGCTTTCAGCTCATGCTAACAGCGATTCCTGCAATCTTTAACAGATGATCCTTTTAGCATGAGCTAAAGACATTCCCATGATCTAGTAGAGACATAGAAAATATTTTGCACATTTTCTTCTCATAAATTCATCAATATCCTATGCTAGGTGGGCATTTACATTCTAAACATTTCATTAAGCAGGTATATACAAGGTATAAGCAGGAGTACAAAGTGAACAGAGCATTGGGTCATACAGGTAGCAAGAGAGAATAATGACTATTATCTCAAACAGAAATCTCAATATTTTCCAATCCTAAGCAGAAAGCAAATACCAAAACCATCTAGTCTAATTTTAAGTTTCAGGGCTCTGATGTATTTCAGTGACTATTTATGTCAATTTCAAAATAGCCAACAGCACATACCTAATAAAAACATTTTCAATAGACTTTCTCAGTATTTTTTATGAGGGCTAAATTATCAATTAATATACTTAAGGAAAGAGTAAAGTAACATGCTCAGATGAACTTTTCTCGTGCAGAATAAACATTACTCTTAAAAAATATTAAAGCAATCAGACATATTATTACAAAAACAATCCTGGCTCCGGGGGACCAGGAGGACCACACAGGGCCATAGGAATTAGGACAAGGAGCCGCAAAGGGCTGCTCCTCCTCAAAAATGGGACGACCAAAGGGGTACATTACTAACAAAAAAAAAGAGTCCTTGGGAATTTCTAGAACCAACCAACCAGAGGGGAGTCTTCTCCCTGTGTCCGTTTTGAGCCTCACAGGCAGGCTCTTGTTGTTCCCACGGTGGAGCTGCACAACTCGCAACTCAAGAATCACGGAGAAGGAAAAGTCTTTCTTTCAGGATAGGGCAATCACCCCCCCAGGGCAAATACCCTCAATGATCCTGTCCAGTGTCTCAGGCAGTGCACCAGTTTTCTTCACTTTAATCTAACAGGCACCAAGGGCACAGCACCTGTACCCTAAACTCAAGTCCTTCCCTAACTCCTGTATTGCACCTCTGGCGCACTGCTCTTTTGTTAGGGCCACAAATTGTACCCAGTGTGCTCGGGCATCTCTTGATCAACAAACAAAGGCGTAGACTTGCATTCACTTGGGACCAGGACTCAAAGGCCTGAAGCAACCCTTGTTTCAAAAGGGGTCACCTCAAGCAAAAGCCTCCTTGCCGTCCTTGTCGTTCTGTGACTCTCTCAGCTGGGCATCAAAAACTGGATCCACACAAAGATTTCTCCATCCTGATTTGTAACCCCGTCTTTCGCCCAAGACAGTGGCAGGGGTACACACTTCACGTCCCAGTGCTTCCGCCTTCACTGAGGTCCTAGTTGCCAGCAACGCCTATGCTGGTTCCTTTCGTTTTGACTGTAGGCTGGACTGGTGCTGACTCCCAGGCTGGATCTGATGTCCGGGCCCCTCTGGCAATGGTTGTAAGGCAGCAAATATCTATTGGTGGACAGAACAAGAGGTCTTTAGACAAGGCACAGAAATAATCTAACAACAGAGAGGATAGTCTCAGAATACTCTCTTAGTCCTGGGGCGCCCCATACATTAGCAAGGCACCCAAGAGCCACTTCATCTATCTGAGAGTAGAAAACCCTGGACCTATTGGCAAGTATAAAAGGAACGTTTTGGTGAACTGACAAGAGTAATACATCACCCAATCCCAAACAGCCAAGGAAGTCTGTGTTCATTTACTAAATTCTGAGGAAAAGAGAAAAACAATACAGACATACTCCAAATACTTACATTGGTGTATTCCTATATTACCAATCTGAAGAACCCTCAAGAAAAAGGAAATGTTCTACACTTTTACTCATAGATTTTACATTACTTGTACAGGACTGCAGACACTTGTAAAATAATTTCTCTTACATGTTATGCTTAGGACCATGCTCTCATGTTATAGGTGCAGCAGGAAAATCTAAAACTGCTAATTTAACAGGGATTCTTATTGCAAAAAGAACTAAACTTCAACATAGTGAGTACATTTTCTCCAGCAGAACATGTTATGACAAACAAACTCCTATAAAACAATATTTTCCTTCAAAATGTTTGCTAAGGATCACATGAGCGTCTTTCCTGCATTGTACTTTTCACGATCTGGACTATGCAACATCATTTTCAAAAGGGAAAAAAACCCTATCTCCAGCTCTAATAAGGGCTGTCAGCTTATTGACAGAGACTAGCTAATAAAAAACTAGCAATGCCCTTGCAAAACTGTATAGAACATGAGAATAACATAAACAATAATAGTGTTGCCACCTGAGATTTTTGAACAGAAACCGCCACTATACAGTTCTCCTTAAAGATCAAATAAGGGAACATCAATCTGTTCTACTCATTCTTTCATACAGGATGGGCAGTAACATAGCTTATGTGTTTCATCTTTTTATTAATTCTAACAATTTTAAAACAGTATTACAGAATAGCCAATAACTGTCACATGGCCATTTCCTAGACAGCTTTAGACAGACTCAAAAAAAGTGAGAAAAAGAAGAGAGAAAACATAATTTTGCCTACCCTTAATTTGTAGAGGAGCTAGCCTCCTTCCCCCATTTTGACAGTAGGAAAACCTGAAACAGGTTTTACTTCTGTCAACACTTTCAACCCCTATTTGTAGCAACTGGCCACAAACAAACCAATGTATCAATTTCTTGAGCAATTGTACTAGATTAACATGAGGGCGCATGAATGCAAACTAAAATCCATTTCCTCCTTATCGTAGCCCCTACACAGTATTCTTTAAACTAAAACCATTATTTTTATATACATGGCAGATCAATGCTCAACTGAAGGCTGCCTTTCCTTCGTTTCATATGACTGCGCAAAACGTGTGTTTGCCAAAAATAGGAAGCAAAGCTTCTCTTTCTCTCTTTGCGCTATCATCTCGTCTTTCAAAAACTTTTCGAAGGTCGAAGTGTCCCAGCAAACATTACCCTTCACCCTGCTAAGTTGCTAAATGCAGAACTCCGACCTTTGACCCGTTCAGCAGCTGTTCATTTTGTTTGTGCAAGGCTTGCCATGCGGTTTTCGTAATGCAAAGCAACTCTGGAGAATCACAGCTAAAAGGCAGTCCTGTCCGATCCGTTTGCCAGTAATTTAAAGGTAGGATAATAACGTCTGCTGGTTTCTGTATACTTATTTTCATTTATGTACAGTGTGTGGTGTGCAGTCTAGTAATACAGAGATCAGCTGTTTGTTTTATACTTGCATATACTTTATTGAAGCCTGAGAGCACGTTAAAACTGCCTTGAGTGGTAGAACTGCTTGTAAAATTGGGAATTTAGCTCAATTTCGACTTTGGTGGTAGGGGCACTTAAAAATGAATATCCTACAATATTTTTGCATAATAGGAACCCCCAGAGTGTTCTCTAGATAGCCCAGGAATGGGAAATCAGAAATGTATAAGATATACCCTTATAAAAATGAGTTTTGTACGGCTGGGTAAAGTGACATTTCACATTTAAGTTCCCTTCTTATTGCGGTACAGCACTGCTTAAATTCAACTTTGATACTAGGAATTCACAGTATGATGATTAGGCTTTATAAAGATGAAAAAACGAATTTAAAGCATTTATGTTTAACAATATATTTTTTCATATAATTCAATTTTTTTTTTTTACTCAAAACCATCCATTTTGATGATTCCATATTGGAAAAGCAAGCTTCATTCGTAGCCTATTATATTTAAACGCATTCATTCATAACCCTAAGCACAGAAGCCTTACTTGAAACAGGAAAAGTCTGCGCCACTTTTTAAAAGGACAGTTATCATTTAACATCAGAACCACAGATGTACTTATGTAAAAAGGCATTAAGAAAGGAAATCCCTACTTTCAATTTTGTTCTCTGTTATCCAAAATAATGAAACTGGTGTTTTGAAACTTTTAAAATAATGCAGGCCTGTATACCAGTTGTACACTGACTTAAAATTTCGCTGACTCAGCATTCCTGTCTGTGGCCGTGATCAGGAATAGCCATATGCTATTTATGCAGCTGTTGTTTGTCAGCAGGCGTCGAATTTTCACGCCTTTCTCAGGAAAAAACCCCTTTATTATTTGAAATACCCTGACAGAGTTAAATCCCCATTTGCAGTGTCAAACAGTTTCTTTTCAGTTAGTCAGTTTAAACACAGCTGTTGGAAAGCTTTTTCTCGGGTGCTGAAAGAAAAGCATGTCACAGTCTATTTAAAAACTGAGGCATTTCAATGCAGTCAAATCTATCTTTCTATAATGTGTATTTAGTTCAGCAACGACCAAATTCACTCATAGGATGTGCATGCCTTTTAATGTCTAATACAATGTATTTAAGGAAAATGCTGTAACATGTGTATTTTAGTCTATTGATTACAAAACACACAATTTCGTTTTTCTTCCTCTGTATGAGGCCTATTTTAATCCTATTGAATACGAATTCTAATTTTATCTTTAGCATTGTGGCAATTTGCACACATGTACAGTGTCTTACTCTGTCAATTTAATAGTAACATGCAGCTGTTTAGCGTATGTTATATAATTCATTTCTGGATTTTTATTTAATATGTAAGTAACTAAATGACATTTTGCATAACAGAATGATGACAGCAAAAAAACATAAACAAACTCATTGAGCTCATTCAGACATTTACAGAAGGGGGTCATATACGCAGAGCACACAACACAGCGCGCTTAAAGCTAGCCATTCTTACACAAAGAGTACTCACACAAGTATTACCAATGTCAAACCACAAACCCCACATAGACATTTAAACACACATTTAACCCACAAATCAATACTTAGGACTTTAAGACAGCTTACAAACTGTACGCAAGACCAACCTATTTGTAAATACTAATTGTAAGTCATATTTACAAGAAGAGCTCTCAAAAGTAGCCCAAAAACTGTTCCATGGTCAAGAAGCCAAAATACACCAAATTCGCCAGTTTTGGCTGGTAGAACACTCAAAAAGCGCTCTGCATATCACCACTTATGAATGTTACTAAGTGCGCAGATCCGGATCCGTTTTATGTACATATTTAGTTCCATGGGGTACTTAGTCACCAAGGAAGAAATATCTTTTTACTATACGTAAACCTATTTAGGTATCCCCTCTGAGGGGAGTCAACTAAGTACTTACTAAATCCATATCGGTACCTCCAAAACAGCAACACTTTCTGCGAAGTGTACTGGAAACAGGCATGCCAAAAATAGTGCAGAATATGCAGTATTATAATCAAAGTAGCGCTTAAGGTACTCTTTGTACGTTGCGCTGTTCAAACAATTTCAAATAGAGAAAAATCTCCTCATTACCCGCCTATATGTATTGCAATGCATATATAATTACAAAACAAATTCCAAAATTGGCCAATCATACAAACAAAGCCACAGTAAGTGTTACTAAAACTACCTTACCAATCAAAGGCATCAAACCAACAGCAAGTGCCGCAAAACGGCTCTTACCAATCAAATGGTGTCCAGGTTCCAACTGCCAAGTTCTGAGTGACCTAACGGTCGTTTTAAAATACTCACGCCAAAGAAGTTCTCAGTCGGGAGCGGCAAACACTTGGAGGATCAGATCAGGAAGACCAGAAATATACTGGGCTGGAAGACAAACAATCTCCGTGCGCAGGGTACCTCCTCAGTAGATTCCTGTCCTGTACTCCTCAGTAGATTCCTGTCTCCCTTCAAGACCACTCCCTTGGATAGCCGCTGCACCGATGAGGTCCACTTTCGGGCGCCATTTGTAGAAATAAAAACCTTCTTAGGGGTTCACTGATACATCTGGTCCTTAAGACCAACAAAGAAGAGATTGGCACAGAAGCTGTAATATCAAAAAACATGTTTTATTAACCTCAGATGAGGGAGATTGCATCTTACGGTACCCGCAGGCCACTGTAGGAGGCATTCTAATGAGTGCAGAGAACAGGGTCCTTATATATGTATTTGTTACATAGTCAGCATAAAATCAAGGGGAGGTCCTAGCACATACAAGCATGCTTATTGACTAATATGGGTATACAAAATTTGCTTGCTCCACAAAGTGGGAGGGGAGACTAAACTGCTTACATGAGTAAGAATAGCCTGACAGTTCTATACTAGGAGCAGGTGCATTCTACCAGCTAGGCCTCTCTGAGCATGTGCAAGACTCTGGAAGAGGGAGAAAGCACATGGCGAGCACATGGCTAACTAAAATGGCTGCCAAGTACAAAATGGCTTTCAGCTCATGCTAACAGCGATTCCTGCAATCTTTAACACCATGGATTTAATGAAGACCCACAACCTTACGGATTGTGTGTATTCACAAACAATTGTCCAGTCCTTTTCATGATGTAAATGTTGGATATGTTCACCTCTCAGGTCTAGGAGTACTTTTTGTCAGAGTGGGAAGTGGATGACAGCACCCTCTCCCCAAAAAATGGTGGGGGCATAGAGGAATGAGTTTCTCCTTAGGAACAATACTTTTCCTAGATAAAAATGTAGCAAAACGTTTGCATTTGATCTGCTTGGATTCTCAAGCAAAATAAAAGAAATTCCTAAAACTATTTCAGGATTGAACTCGGAAGACTGTGATGGGCTCTGGTTTCTATATATAACCTGGAAGGTTTAGAGAATTCCAAACACATGTATATCTGCCCCCATGTATTGTAGTAATAAACCTGCAGGAGCAGATTTACTACAAATGTTTAATAATTATGTTTTCTGTCTCTTACAAGTTCTCTACATTTTTGGCTGTCCATATCAAGCTTGAAACCTACCTGGCCCATTATATTGCAACGTTTAAACACGTCTGTCACATCTCTTTCAAAACAGCATCCTTAAGTCCACCTTTGATACTATCAATCAATCAGGGAATTTTAAAGCACGCTACTCACCCGTGAGGGTCTCAAGGCGCTGGGGGGGGGGGTACAGCTCCGGGTCAGCCGAAGAGCCAGGTCTTGAGACTCCTCCTGAAGGTTTGCAGAGTAGGGGAGCGTCTGATGTTGACTGGGAGCTTGTTCCAGGCCTTGGCTGCAACGTAGAAAAAGGCTCTTCCAACTGCTCTGGTTCTGAGGATGTGCAGGGTTTCTGCTAGGGCCAGGTCGGCGGATCGGAGGTTTCTTTTGGGTACGTTGAAAGAGACTCTTTCGTTGAGGTATTTGGGTCCGATGTTGTGGAGGGATTTGTAGGCGTGGGTGAGTAGCTTGAAGGCTACTCTCTTCTCGACGGGGAGCCAGTGGCGGTCTCGCAGGTGTTGGGTCATGTGCTCAGGTCGCGGGGTGCAGAGGACGAGTCTGGCCGCAGTGTTTTGGATGGTCTGGAGTTTGTGTAGCAGGGATTTGTTTATTCCAGCGTAGAGGTCGTTTCCGTAGTCTAGTCTACTAGTTATGAGTGCGTGGGTGACGGTCTACCTGACTTCGTGGGGGATCCACTTGAAGGTCTTGCGGAGGATGCGGAGGGAGTTGAAGCAGGTGGAGGCGAGTGCATTGATCTGGGGAGTCATGGTGTGGGAGGAGTCGAGAATGATGCTGAGGTTTCGGGCATGGTCCGTAGGGGTGGGTGGCTTCTGAGGGCAGAGGGCCACCAGGTGTTGTCCTAGGCAGCGGGGCAGGGCCTGAGGACGAGGACCTCTGTCTACTCCGAGTTGAGCTTTAGGCAGCTGCTGCTTATCCAGGCTGCGATGTCTTTCATTCCTTCCTGGAAGCTCAGTCTGGTGTCTTCGGGGATCTTCGTGAGGGAGAGGATGAGCTGGGTGTCATCGGCGTAGGATACTATGTTCAGTCTATGCTGTCTGACGATGGTGGCGAGGGGGTGCCATGTAGATGTTGAAAAGTGTGGGGCTGACCGAAGATCCTTGAGGTACTCTGCAGCTGATCTCTGTGGGTTCGGAGAGGAAGGGTGGGAGTCTGATCCTTTGGGTTTTGCTGATGAGAAAGGAGCAGATCCAGTCGAGCGCGGTTCCCCGTATGCCGGAGTCGTGGAGTCTGGCTGCGAGAGTGCGGTGGGAGACGGAGTCGAAGGCTGCAGAGAGGTCTAGCAGGATGAGGGCCGTGGTGTGGCCCTGGTCGAGGAGCGTGCGGATGTCGTAGGTGGCGGCAAGGAGGGCGGTCTTGGTGCTGTGGTTACTGCAGAAGCCGGACTGGGAAGAGTCGAGGATGGCGTTCTCTTCGATGAAGGTCGTCAGCTGGGCATTGATGATTTTCTCGCTGACCTTGGCTGCGAAAGGAAGGAGAGAGATAGGACGGTAGTTTTTCAGGTCCGTCGGGTCTGCCGAGGGTTTCGTGAGGAGGGGCTTGACCTCTGCCCTCTTCCAGTCGTTGGGGGAAAAAAAGATTCGAAGCTGGTGTTGATCATTCGGCGTAGCTCGGGTGCTATGGCTGCGGTGGCTCTGTGGAAGATGTGCGGCAGGCAGGGGTCTGTGGGGGCTCTTGAGTGGGTGCTCTTCATGGTCGTGGTGGCGTCTTCGGTGATGACCGGTGTCCAGGTGGTGATGGTGGGCTGGTTGTCATCGCTGGAGGGAGGGGTGGTATCATCACAAAGTCCGTCTCTCACCCACTTTATAGTCCATAGTGGTGTGGGATGCTGCTTTGGGTTAAAGACTAATGAAAGAACAATGGTTCCTAGCAGAGTAGTCAATCATATAACAATAATAACAGAAAACTATTTAGTCATCTACTTAGTCATGGATGCACAATAGCCATAAATACATTTGTTTTTTAGATTTTTTCATAATCATGAAACCCTTTCTCAGTGCACATGTGATCACACAGTGAATAAAATAGAAAAAAAACAACGAAGTGTGTTTGACACAAAAAGATGGCAAAGGAGCAGCCGTACACAAACTGTTTTTTTCTTGCTGATGGCTCCCTTACTGCAAACAGATAATTTGTTATGTAATACAGTATCCTTCTTCCTTTTTTCAGAATTATCTTCTTGTAAGGAGGCCCTGAGCACTGCATATGCTTAAACTGAAAGTATGAGTGAGTGTTAATTCTCCTAGGATATAGCCATATTCCAAATATACAAATAAACATATATAGACAAGCACTCAATTTTGTTTCACTTTCCCCATTAGTTTAACGTATTAAAATTCAATAGTCTTTCTGCAGTTCTTCACGTTGAGTAATCATATAATTTCATGAACTAGTCATCCAGTACATCCATTTGGGCTAGTATTTATTTTCTTTATACTTTCAAGTTATGGCTCTATTTTTTAAACTATTGTCCCGACGATGACTTAACATTTAATTACTGGTCGAAACGCTGTTGACTCTTTTGGCTATTGAACTACTTTAAAAATCATTTTTGCTATTGTGTTAATACCAAGGACTTTGAATACAAAAACAGCAAATTACATTTTACTGCTTCTCCATTACCATCTTTTTTTGTCATACACATTCTATGTTTTTGTTCTGTGTTATTCACTTTGTGATCAAATAAACACTGGGCAAGAATCTATTAAATATGTATGAACATAATATACAATATTTTCATTGCTATGAAAGGATATAAAAATAAATGTAACTATGACTATTGTCATTTTGTATCTGTGATTCTTTCTTTTTTTATTTTTGAAGGAGCCAACATACATTTCCGCAATTAAAGATTGTATACCTCATTAATAAATTGATCAGCATAAACAATTATACAAGCTAAAGAAGGGAGAACAAAGGAAAAAAAAGTATTGTGAAATACATTATAAAAATAAAATGAGTAAATCCAAGTTTTACACCATTTCTACGATACATTCTTTGATAAAATACTTTTACATCATTGTTGGCATATTGCCATCTCCACTAGGAACCATTGTTCTTTCATTTGTCTATTGCACCTGGTTCTTGATGGATTAAGGGGTGCCCCTATTTGGTTCATTAGCTTTGGTTTTAAGGATATGCAGTGCACAGGGCCTCCTTATAAGTTCAAGAGATGTGAGTCCAAAGCAATGCATTCTCATAGTTAAGTGAGAATATATTCACATTCCCATTTTTTACAATGTATTCCAAATCTCCTACTTTCAAACCTGCCCAGTAAACAATCTTCATTCAGGAGAATGGCAGTTGAGGGAAGCAGAATGGCAGTTGAGAGGAAGCAGAATCGAAGTAGGCGGGGCAACTCGTGGCAATATGCTGCTGCTGTTGCTGCTGTAGCGGAGAAGCAAGAGAGCGGCCTGAGCAGGGCCCAGGTGGTGCAGTGCAGTGGTGCGGTCTGGCGGTTCGAGCACACCAACTTAGAGCCAGAGTCAGAGCCGGAGCTTGGAGCTGCAGCTGAAGTCACTGCCGCAGATTCAAGCTGTAACCCGCAAATGAGGCCGGAGTTCTGCCATAACAAAACACAAGACCCCGGACGTAAGAAACTCACACTCCCAGCCTTTGCCTGCAGTCAGCATGTCAGCTCACCCGCATTCATCCTTGCATTCGACCTCAGCACCCACGGCTTCTGCTCTACTGCCACCCCCTCCCTAATATGTGCCCTGGGACAGCATCAAGCCCCAAGCAACCTCAAGGTTGAAAAAGTGCTGGGCTGGCAGCACCTTGGAAGCTCCCCCAACATACCATCCCACTGCCTGAGACAGAGGACAAAGGCAGAGGAGAAGGGCCTGGCAAGGTAAGGGGGGGCAGTAGCGGTGCAGTGGCTACAGCAGGTACAGTGGTCTAAGTCCCACTGTATTGGTCAAGCCCAGATGCCCACGGAAGCAGCCCAACACCTGCACATCACCGTAATCACCTTCCTGTGCATACAGTGTACCCCTGCTGCCTATCCAGCACCCAATCACTCTCATCTAGGCCTAGGACCCCTCTAAGCTTAAGCTCAAGACCACTGGGAACTGTAAGGCCTGGAGAGCAAAGACAAGGAGGCCTTCTGACTTCTGACTAAACTAACTCAAACTAAAGCACCATTCCTGTATACAAAGGCCCAGCGAGACAAGCCAAACCCGAGGTCCCAGCGCGGCCATAGGACAGCCAATCCCACTAGTGCTACAAACCCAACCCCCGCAAAAGATGCACCAAGTCAAAGCATCAAGCACCAAAACAAGTATCAAAACTACCAAGAGAGACCACCGACACAACTTTAAAGATACAACTTTAAGACCCCCAACACCTTTGGGAACCTTAGTGGAGCATGCTCGTACCCCTCTCCTGCTACTTGCAGGCATCCAACACTAGGGGAGGTGAGGCAGCACTCAAACTGGGGTGATAGGGCTCGAACCACACAAGAAGTCAAGAGCCAAGAAACAAACAGACCGGAGACTTGGAGTGAGCAGCCAGACATAGCCTTGATACAGGCTCAGGAGCAGCAGACACCTGGGGAAGCTGGAAGTAGGCCTTGAGCTGGTCCCGCCAGAAGGAAAGGGAAGCAGGAGGACTGCCCTCCAAGCTCCTAGTTCATCCCACTGAGTCCGGGCTTAGTGGGAACAGTTCAAACACACTTTAAACAGCCACACTAGTAGCATGAGGTCAGGAAATGCCAGAGGATCACCGTTGCAGGGGAGCAAACGGAGGAAGCTCACTCCACGGACCACAGACCCCAGGGCCCAGCGGCCTGCCTCAACAAACAATCCAAAATCATTTTAAAATTCCAGTTCTTGAAAGATGCAAGCGTAGCCATTTTTGCAAACTCAACCGAAAGTATGAGCCTACCAGCCACTCTAACACCAACCACAGTTTTACGCACAGGACCATATTCCAACGCCCGACTCTGGATATGGCCCCCGCCACTGCTTCCTCTCATGAGGGGAACTCTCACTCTCAATCCCCACACCTGGGCCATCAAGGCAAAATGGTCAAAGCAGATGGGGGATGTCCAGCAAGTCCAGTAGGCAGGGACTTAGAGCTGGAGGAGATCATTGATCTAACCTCCAACCCAAACAGCCTGGGCAAGGGCTAATTAAGCTCAGTCCCTATGGCTGCAAGCAACCCCGAGGTGAAAAACAGCACTACACTTCAAACCCTAGGCCCCCTGGACCCAGCATTGATAAATGAGTCAACGGTTCTGCTTCCTAGGACTGTCTCAACCAGTTGGAAGAAAAGAAAAACTCAGAGCCAACACGCACAAGTGGAAAAGACACAAGCCAAGAAGGCAGAAACCAGATAACGCTCCAGGAGCACATGGAGCTCTCCTCCTTAGCACAGGAAGAGTGCGATGAGATGTTAGTTTTTACACCACTGAAAATGAACAAGAGGTCACACCAGAGAAAACTCGATCCCTGGCCAGGGACCCTCAACCAGGGAATGCTGCAAATGGGATCAACTGCCCAGACAAATGGAGTCTGACACTCCATTCTTAGAACTATCCAATCCATGGTTGATGCCATGGACTATCCCTCAGCCAAAATTGACATTCAAATAGAGATACTGAGCATTCTGGTAATGCACATGGCTGGAAACGATGGCAAAATTGCAGACTTGAACAACCACATCAAAAGGGCTCAGAATGAATCAATGGAACTGACTCCAAGGTGTACATGTTCCCCCATCCTAGAGAATCTCACCACATTTCCAGTCACCTTACACACCATCTTTGAAGATCTGACAGGTGCCCTTAGGCCCCAAGCAACCAATTGGAATGCCCCCTAATGGGTCAGATCCGGCAAAAAGGAGACGGCCTAGCAATAAAACAACCCGAGTCAACCACTAACATACGTACACCCAGTCCCCCTGTAAAAGGCCTATATCCCTCTTATCCACAAATAACTCCCAGCCCCCTACAAGTGATCATGCCAATAGGGCCAGGGGCAGCGGATCAACTCTGAAAAAACAGAGATAACTATAATACCAACTCCAACAGCAGAATCAGGCCAGGCCAACATGACCCTAAGGGATCTCCCCAAAACAGTCCTCTTGTAGTCACAGCTGGAGCAGGAGCAAGATCAAAACAATGCCAGAAAAGGAAATTAAGGAACAAAATCTTCCCCAAAACAAACTGGCTGAGAAATTATGCCATCTTTGGAAAAAATGCCAGAAAGGGAAGGAGAAGACACCCTGTGAGAGAATGGG
Source organism: Calotriton arnoldi (assembly GCA_963921515.1). Taxonomy (NCBI): domain Eukaryota; kingdom Metazoa; phylum Chordata; class Amphibia; order Caudata; family Salamandridae; genus Calotriton; species Calotriton arnoldi. The sequence continues at coordinate 95,274 of CAWUFW010012789.1, read as the reverse complement.
GCAATAAAGGACCATGCAACTGAAGAAAAAGCATCCCCTAACATAGCAGAATCAGATACAGAGGATCCAGAGGCCATGCCACTGGCTGTAGATCAGCCCAAGATCTTGCACCTCGAGATAAGTTCACCTTCTGACCCAGTTGTCCAGAATCTTGAGAAAGGGCCTTCCTACCCACTGCCCACCTCTAGTTATCACGATGGTAGAGAAGCCTGACGGGAGGGCTAGTGGCATGCCAATTCCATCAAGGAAAATACACAGCAACCCTACCGGAAACATATTTTGTAACAGCGATCTGATTCTAAAAAGAACTATCCAAAACAGACCAGAAGGGCTCCTGATCCCTGACAGGGGCCAAGAGAACATAGCCCCAAGAAACCTCCCGATGCTGGACAAGAGCATACCAGCACCACGTGAGAAAGCACAAAAATGGGAACAAACAACAACTCTATTCCACCCGATTTACTGCTCAACAAGAAATGACAACATCCTCAACCATGGCAATGTCATTAAACTGCAGAATGCAGCACAAATAGAAAGAGCAAAAAGCTAGGAGAAATAAAAAATATTACTCCTCGTTGTGCCACTTTAACGCTCCATTTGAAAGGCTCTGCCTCAGATTTACAGATCCTTGTAAATCTGGAGCAGTGTCAAAAAGCCACGTGTGTTGCTGGGAACACCCACAGCAACACCCATTGCACGCCCCTTTGCCACAGGAAACTGCGTTGCAGAGGGCCATATTTACAAGGCTGTGTAAAGATATGCAAAGTGGCTTAGCGTTGCCTTGTAAATATGGGCTAGCATAGAGCACCACCGGAGCGTCAAAATAAGTGATGCTCTGGTGGCGCTAGGGGCTTGGAAATATGCCCCGCAATGGGCCGATGTCTCCAACTCATTATCTAGTCTTACTGTCCATATTCCTCCTTGTGTTGAGTTTGTCCACCGTTTCCCCTGGATCATGCATCTCTCTGTCATCTACATCCACATTACTTCCACCCCATGTTAGTCTGAGATTATCTTGCTCCACCTATTTTTCTACAGTTCTTGAGACATGGCAAAAATATGGTGAGTAGCAAACTTTTCTTGAGACTGTTCTTCATTACTTTCAATGTGAAAGCTATTTCAATGGAACATCACAATCTTTATGACTCCTTAATGTAGATTTCCCTGCCACATTAAAACATACATCGACATATTGAATTATAAAACTCTTTAGGGTGGTGATATGTCTTCATTATTTTACCCATTTGTTTACGTAATACTGTAAAGGTAATTTACATGTAAATAATTACGTACTGCAAGTGAATGCTGATTAGGTAAAATAAAGTATATATTTGGGTTAAAACTTGTAATTATAATGTGCTGTTTTATCTAGTATTTGACAGCCCTTGTTTAGTTATATAGCATATTTGGCTTATTTCAACCAATATTTTAAAGTGCCTATACTTGTGTTGATTTCAGTGCAAAGAGTTGTGCTTAGTCATAGATTTCTGCTAGTTGGCCACTCTTAAACATATTGCTTTATATTATTTTTGAAAGGTTTAAGTCTTCAATTTCATTTTTTGATTTAAGTAATATCACTCAACACGTCGATCCCCACTAACACCACCACCTCAAACAGGGAGTGAAGAACTTCAAAGCCTGGATCACCAATTGCACCAACAGCATCGTCCCCATCAAGATCAACATCCAGAGAAAAGTCTCAAAAATGGTCAGCCAGTACACCCAAGAACTCAGAATAGGAAAACGAGACAGCAAACAGCTGGAGATGAAGTGATGCACCAGCAAGGACACTTCCGACAGGGCAGCCTTCAAGCCCTCCCTCAGCCTCTTCCACCACCTACTGGGGGCAACAAAGAAGACAGCTGTAGCAGCACACACATCAAAACCTGCACCAACATCACCAAGCAACTTTTCAACACCGTTAAGGAATTCGCCAACCCTGCTGCCAGTAAAAATAACATCACACTATCACAGAGCTGTGCAACAAGCTCGCTGACTTCTTTCACGACAAAGTCGCAACCATATACAGAATCTTGGACCCCCAACCCACACTTATGGATACACCACCACCGCAACCGATATTAACCACAAACCGACCACCTGGATCCTCCCCTCCACCCAGGACATCTCTTCCACCATGAAATCCATCCACTCTGAAGCTCCCACAGACCCATGCCTGTGCCACATCTTCAACTTTGGAAACTTAAGGATCGGCCAGGAACTCACCACCCTGCTCAACACCTCTATCTCCACTGCAACATTTCCCAATGCCTGGAAACATGCCAAAGTCAGACTACGATTCCAAAAACCCCCAGCTGACCCCAGAAAACTCAAAAACTACTGGCTAATCTCCTTGCTCCCATTCCCAGTTAAGGTACTGGAATAGATCATCAGGAAGCAACTCATGACACACCTGGAGCAGAACTACTCAATGCCTCCCAATCTGGCTTCCGCTGCAATTGCAGCACCGAATCTGCCCTTATCGCAGCCACTGATGACATCCGAACCTTCCTTGACCAAGGAGAAACAGCAGCTCTGATCCTCCTTGACCTCTCAACAGCCTTCTACACTGTATCCCACCACATACTGATCGAAAGAATCCACCATATTGGCACCCCAGTGAACGTGCTCAGATGGATCACCTCCTTCCTCACCGAAAGAACCTAGAGGATCCACCTCCCACCTTTCACCCCAGAGACCAAGGAGATCACTTGTGGTGTCCCCCAGGGTACATCCCTCAGCCCCATGCTCCTCAACGCATAGCTAACCACGCTGGCCAGCATAGTCAGATCCACAGTCTCACCATAATTTCCTATGCAGATGACACCCAACTCATTCTCTCGCTCACAGATGACCCCATCACCACCAGGACCAACTTCCAATGATGCATGACAAGCCTTGCCAACAGGATGAAGAACAACAAACCCCCCAGACATCCCCTTGCAGGTGGGTGTAGTCACTCACTGCACCAACCTGTAATCCCTCTTAAAAGTGCACCGTGAAACACGGAGTGGCTGCTTCAAAGCTGCTCCATTTTTTCACCTGAATGGGCTGCCCCCAGGGCAGTGCGACTTCACAGCTGCCCTGGGGGCAGGGCAATCTATATAATAGGGGGCACTTTCCCTGTTTGTGCCTGGCGCACCTGTATTTAGGTGCGCCTGGCGCAAACAGGGAAAGTGCGCCCTATACAAAATAGGGCCCCTGGTGGCCATCAGACCTGTACTTGCACCCACTCTCTCTGACCATGCCAGAAACTTCATAATCATCATTGACAACAAGCTCACCATGAAATCACAGATCAACATCATTTCCTCCGCCTGCTTCCTCACTCTGCGCACGCTATGTAAGATCTTCAAATGGCTACACCCTACACATGAGATGCACCATGACACAGGCCCTTATCACCAGCCGCCTGGACTATGACAATGCCCTCTTCATAGGAACTGATGCACACCTCCGACAGAGACTTCAGACTATACAGAAAGCCACAGCCAGACTCATCCTCGGCCTTCCCTGATAAACCTACATCACACCCAATCTCAGGCAACTACACTAGCTCCCCATACAGAAGAGATGCCAATTCAAGCTACTGACTGATGCACACAAAGCTCTACTCAACCAAGGACTGATCTACATTATCCACCGACTGATCTTCCACCAGCCATCAAGAAGACTACGCTCCGCCTCCCTCTCACTTTCCCATACTCCCTGCACCTACGGAAGGAGAAGTGGAGGATGCTACTTCTCCCACATCGCACAAAGACCTGGAACAGCCTCCCCACGCAACTCTGGACCATCACCTCACTTCCGGAATTCTGAATGGCACCTCAATACTTGGCTGTTCAAAAAAGCCTCAGGACCTGCAAGCACCTGGAGACCATATTGGGTGATTAGCCGTGCTTTATAAATCCTGAGTGAGTGAGTTAGTGAGTGAGTGAGAAATTTTGTGTACAAACCAGTCTTTCAGGGGCAAGCAAAAAACAAAATCATGTTATGCGAAATGTCAACAAGTGTTGCCAATTATTTTTTATTTTGCTGGCTTTTTAATTTCAATCACTCATACACTAAATGAAGTGAGGGAACAGTGAGCTTGACAGTGTTCCCATCCTCATGTCTCTAAATGAGGTTGCATATCCAGTTTTTTATAGTTAATGTTGCATGGCACAACATTGCACCAAAAACCTGAGTCTCGAGGGAAAAATGCAGCAAAGCAATACTCTCAGTTCTCTAGAAAGAAACTTCCCTTTCTTTTTGGAAATTCGTAATATGCTCAGAGGGACTGCGCCAGTCCCGCTCAGCACATTGCATTGCCCCTCCGCTGCGCCAGCGCAAGGGAACGGTGGTTCCCTGGCGCAGCCGGCGGTCCACCACCGGTATGACAATGAAATTCATAATCCGGCAGACGGTGGACCACCAATGCTGCGCCATTGTGAGTGCGGCAGTTGGAAGACTGCTGCACTCATAATCAGGCCCAAAATTCCAGAGAAGAGTCTTCTTCTGTTTCCTCTTCCAGTGACACACACTCCTTAAATGTATGGCACAGTCTAGTGTAATTTAGTCACTGGTTAACTGTCAGCTGGTATTCATTTTTAAATGAGAGAAGGGGACTATTCCGTTGGCGTCCCAGACATCCGCCAAGTTAAATAAACCAATTGCATCCCAATCCCGGAAACCCCTGCAGCACCATCACCAGCCGAAGCTTGGAACCCTCCCATAGTGGTGTTTTGGGAGTCAATCAGTGCTGGCAGCCCATTTTTCATATATGCACTACTGTCTGCATTGCTGGACACATTGTAGGTGCCATTTTACCTCCATACAGTGGATGTAAGATGTAAGATGCCTTTTCCTCCCATTCCCGCCCTGTCTTGTTTAGACGCTGGGTCCCCCTAGTCCGTGTAAGCCCAGTCATTCATCACACTTAGTTGTGTGGCCTCATAATATTTATGTATATTTGGCAGGGCAATACCCCCCTTGTACTTTGATAGTTTGATAACTCGTATAGCTATCTGGGGTTGTCCTCCCACCCAAATCAAAGTCAGGACTAGTGTGTCCAGCCTGGCAGAGAATCCCTCCTGGATCTTGAATGGGCTGGTTTGAAGAATATATAAATATTTTGGGAGTGCCACCATTTTGAGCATTGCCGCTTCACCCAACAGTGAAATTGGCAAGAACAGCAAATGTTTCACTTCCTGTTCTAGGCTTTTGAGTTGGGGTTCGTGGTTGGCCTCATAGAATGCATCTGGAGAGTGGGTTATCCAGAGTCCCAAGTATTTGAATCGTGATGTACGCACCCTTAATGGTAGGGGAAGTATGCCCTCCCAATGTGCAGTACATACTTGGTTAGTCTTAACCCTGTTGCCTTTCAAATCATCAATATATATCAAAAGTGAATCATCCTCATAACATAATGTCTTCTGTGTATTGTTCAATGTAAATATCACACCTTGTACACCTGGCTGTGAGTGAAACTGAGAAGATATATATTGGCAATTAACTGGTCAGAACAGAAAAGGGGAGGAGAAATTCTTTCAGGACGAGAACCCTCACTCACCATTAGGTGACATGCTTCATCAGATGGGTTCCCTCCTCACACCTGGATTGGAAAAACCAAAGTGTGGGCTACAACTCCCCAACGGGGAGGAGCTGAGGTGTTTTCTTAGAGATGAGCAGTAGAGAGAGGTGAATGAGAGGCAGAGTGCAAAGAAAAGTGATAAGGGTGATAGGATCGTAATCACCCCCTATGTTTCTACCTTTATCAGCTGCCTTTGTGATCACATTCAGGCATAGTGTTTTCCATCTCTTATGATATATGTTTAGCTTAATTATGTTGTATGTGCTCTATTATTTTGTAACATGTACCTAAATACTTAATTGCAACATTGGAAATTATTTCAGTGATGTTTTCAGAGGTAGATTTGGTACAAAGGTACATTTCACCTTTATGCTTCTGCTTCAATGACCAACATACAGATAAATCATTGTGTTATGTACTGTTATTTTGGCAATAGTGTCAGTAAGTTTAGTGCGTATATCTATTAACTATTAACTTGATAAATCTTTACTCCTTATGTCTATTTGGCATTGAACTATTGCATTCTTGTGCTCCATAAATATTTTATTCAGTTTTCTTGTAAATTTGTACATAGCAAATTTACTGAGCGCATGGCTGCAATTAATCAGAGCAATGTTTGTTTTATTGATTTCTCACAGCATCATAGTCAATCTTAGGTATCAATGACAACAGCTACATCCTACTATGACACTAACTATCGCAAAAGTGAACTTGAAAAATAAACTGCTGTGAAACCAACTCTATAATTAACTTCAAAGGCATTCAGACTCTGCTAATATATTTGATACAGACACTTTGGTCTTTGATACAATTGGATTCAAAAAGCAGTAAAATTTCAATTATGTTTGCTTCATGTATTACCTGTAAAACATAAATATTAATTTTCAATACTATTTATATTATAGCCGCAGGTAGTGTATTAGTTTTAAAAGTTAAAGTGAGCAATCAATTACATTTTTTAAATATTTTATTGTACTTTTTATTAGTTTGCAATTAGGTGACAAACGCGGTAAGAATCACTAACAATGTAAACCTTGGAGGGCCATTGCCTTTGGCTTTCTCTTTGTAGATTTGATGGATAAAATCAAAGAGTCCAACAAGATTGCAAGCACATTGCCCTTTATGAATGCCTGAAAATTCATTTGTGAAACCACTTCCCATTTGCACAGATTCCTTAAAAACCTTATACAGAAGTAGTTGCTATGCATAAAATGCAATTAGGAAAATAGTAAATACTTCAGTAAATATTATGGTTTTTTTAAATGAATGAGCTGATTGCCAACTCACAATGGTCCCATTGATTCTGGGATTCATACGCTTTACGGTGAGGAAGGGGCAATTTCAGAACAGCTCAACCATAGTTGTTTAGCCAGGTTCTCCCCGCTACCTGCATCTAAGATCAAGCCCCTGTTAGTTGCTACCACCTCAGGCTCTACGGATGATCCATGTCCGCCTAGGGTCCTGCAGTTGGTTCTGGACCTTATGGCTGAGACTATGGAGAAGATCTACTCTGAGGTCCTTGAGACCGAGGTGAACCTACAGGGCTGGAAGGAGGCAGTTATCAGCCCTCTGAAGAAGAAGCCTGATGGAGACTCCCGGGATCTGAAAAACCTGTGCCTAAACTCTTTGTTGCCTGCCCCTGCAAAGATCTTGGAGAAGCATTTAAACCAGGAACTAGCCAAATATCTCCTTGATCAAGAACTCCTGGTCCTTTCGCCGAATAGGTTCAGAAAGTATCATAGCACTGAATTGGTGCTTATTGCTACAGCAGATTCTCTTTGCAGGCAAGTAGATCAGGGAGATGCGGCTATCCTGGTTTTGCTAGACGTGTAATCAGCCTTTGACACCATATCTCCATTGCTGCTGGTGCAAAGGCTGCGGCAGGGCAGGCTGAAAGACGTGGCCCTTAAGTTGTTAGAGTCCTTCCTGTGTGATAGAACAATCACAGTTAGTTGCTGAGACTTCGAAGCAGCACTCTTTTGGCTACCCTGTGGGGTTCTCCAAGGGTCGTCACTAAGCCCTACCCTAGTTAACTTGTATGTCTCCCCTGTGGCGAAACCGGTATGCTCTTTTAGTTTTCAGGTATCGTCCTATGTGGACGACACCCAGATGATAGTTTCCATCTCCGATGACAGGGAAGAGGTAGCGGACAGGTTTAGGACTTGTATGTGGGAGATTAGCAGGTGGACGAGACAGAACTGGCTCAAAATGAATAGGGATAAAACTGCGATCGTGGCTTTGGGAGTGGACAGCTCAATATGGACTTGCCGCTGTTGGTCAGAAAATTGTGGTACCTTACATGTCCCAGCGGTGGCGTCCAAAAACCTGGGTATGATTTTTGATAAAACCTTGACGTTTGACACCCAGGTCAATAGAACAGTGAGTTCTTGTTTCCGAATGATTGTGAACTTGAAGAAAATACTTTCTCTTCTTCCGAAAGAGCTCAGGGTGTCAGTGGTCATTGCACACATCACCTCCTACTTAGACTACTGTATTGCTCTATATCTAAACGTTAACACACTTTAATTAAACAAGCCCAAAATCATTCAGAATGCCACCTCACACTTGGTCCTTGGAGTACGCAAACAGTCAGGGAAGGATTTAGATCTCTTCACTGGCTGCAGGTAAAGAAGTGGGTGTCCTTTAAAGTGCTTTGCTTGATGAATAAAGCCCTCCACTCTCAGGGGTCGAGTTATCTTAGGTTAGCCCTGAATTGGTATGTGGTGGTTTCACGATGTAAGAAAGCCGGGTGGTGGGAACATGTTTTAACAGTGGCGGCTGCCAGGGTGTGCAACTATCTTCCTGAACACATCAGGAGCCTGAGCTCGCACGTGTTGTTCCGTCAGCAAGTTAAAATGCGGCTTTTTGCGGACTAGGCTTCAGTTAGAAATTGTATTATAGAGGCTTTGTCTGCTTCAGGGTGTCGCTGCTCACTCTGTTCTCTTCTGTTCATAGCTCTTTGATGCCTTCTGTGCTTTAGAAATGTTACAAATATAAATACAATACAACCAATGTCATTGTTTTATCATTTCTAAGCTGTGGGTCAAACCTTGCATTACATGAATATCTTTACTGAAATACTTTGAGTTTAAGCAATTTGTATTTGATTTTTAGAAACCCAAACGGACTTCTGAGAGAAGAAGGACCATGGCCAGTATTCACTGCTGATGAACAACACTATCTAATTTTAAATACAGAAGCACCAAAGACAAGTCAGAAATTACGAGCAATGCAATGCAAATTCTGGAACACGTTCTATCCCAAAGTCCAAGAAATGACAGGTATAGACTTTTGCATAGCATGTTAAGTACTTTGTAGAAATGCAATATTTTATTTTCATTTACCTAATAATATGTACTTTACTATAGCTAAAAATACATATTCTAAGTTAGCTACACTCTGTTTTTACCAGTTCATAACATTGCACAAAATTAAGTGTGGCATATTTTTAAACGAGCATTAGCCTTATAAAGTGTATTGTTCGTATCATTTTGAAATAGTCAGCAAAAACAGGAACATACCAGCAAACATAGAAGAATATCCATGATCCTTGAGTCTTTTTATATGCCATCCTATCTGTTGCTTGGGGAAGAGGCTACATTTGAACATGTCTGGGCCCGGGTCCATTTGCACATAAGCTTGATGACAATTGGCGATTTGAATCTGTGGACTATAAGGCAGCTTTCTGAAAGTGGTTTAGAGTGTTGACCTTGCATAACTCTGAATTGTGGATTCCAAAGTCTGATTAAAGAGTATAGGGCATTCTTGCTGGTAGCATGAGGTTAGTGTGCTACTTAATGATAGAGTACAATACGAGTAACAGTTCCCATTTTAGCAGACATATTTGGCAAGTTCAGCTCATGCCTGTTGACATATTGGTTCATATTAGTTCATAGCATTGCAATATGTAATTCTCAGATTGAGATGATATTATCTGATTTGTACAGACAAAGCATTAAGCAAAATTGTGTTCTTTAATGTGTGAACATATTACACAAAATGCACATCTGTTTTTAAGTTTTTGACCTTCCAACACCCTTTGAATTCACAATTTCAAAATCAAAAGGATTCACAAATAAAGCCTTACAAGCTCCAATATACATGCTAATGCATGCAAACATAGAATCGTTAAAGGTCACAATAACTAGTAAATATGATTTACCCTTATTTATTTCTAAATTGAACCTGGGCGTGGATCAAAGAGAACACCAGACAATCGCCCACCAGAGCCACTAAGATGCATGAGAGAGATTGTCTGTAATTACAATTAGTTCTATTCAAATCACATCCAGAAGAACAGCACGGACGTATTTTGGGAGATAAGGTGGACCTCAATACAAAACAGGTAAATAATCATTGCAAAATGCAAATGTATAATGCAGGAAGCATGGTGGGGACTAATGAAAACCCATAATTTTCATTTTCGTAATTTATATCTTCTTCCCAAGTTCAAGCACAGTAGATACCACCAGGATAATGCTGTATATAAGGATGTTATTTTGACTGAGGCGACCCAGGATCTTGTGTTTATGGGGGAGTCTTTATTTTAATAGCCATTTAACTGATTGTAAATACATCTTTGTACCTTTTTTAAGTATTAATTCACATTTATTGTCTTTTGTTTATTGTGTCTGATGATGTCTATGGAAACTTACTTACGAACAAATTCCATAGTGTGTCATATCTGACTAAATTTGCAAACCCTGAAGATTAAGGTGAATGCAGGGAGCAATTTGTTAGTCCAGTTAGAGTCAATTGTACTTGTGGACCGGGAACACAATTAGTACCCACAACAGTTATTGCTCAGTAATCTTTGACTTTACCATCAGCCAAAGAACAGGATTTCAATTAGTGGGCATGTGGTGTTTGTAGTTCAAATGGGTTCCACCCGTTTAGGCCCGAATGATTTTTCACTTTAGACTACCCTTTTTTTGGACTTTTAATGTAACTGAGCCTCTCTCATGGTAAGCTCATGACAATTGAACTTACTCCTAACAGACTCCTTTGCAACACCACAAACCTATACTCAACCCTCTATCATATAATCCACCAACAACACTCTTCTCCTCTTTCTACCAAAATCACACAACCAAACAATCCTTACACTCCACCACACATATCACCTCTTCCTGCTACCAAATATAGCACAAACACTCACAAGCCCTGTCCATCCCATCTCACACACACTCTCCTCCAGTGTACATCACCACTCCTTTACCACTCAACTTCCACTCATCAATAGTACTTTATATTAAAATACTTCACAGAAATTCACTACATCAATATCTCATCTCACTACTCCGCAAAAACAAAACATAACGTACACATCAGCACATCAACATCTCACACAGATACAACTTCATACTATATTCCGTCACAAAATAGAAATAAATAACCACTCCCATCCTTATGACTACACAAATAAAACCGATCCAAAACCATCTTAACTCCCAAATCCTCTGTCTTCACCAACACATACCACAAATACCCCAGCACAACACTCATTTACCCACCTCTCATCTATTGCACAATTTAGATCCTTAAAACATGACCCACGTGCTCCACCACCACCCCTAACCCATATACCTTCTACCTTGAACAGACACAAACAAAATAAACAACATGCCACTCTGCCCAACTTTACATCTCCATTTCTACACAACAAGGCTACTCTACAAAAACAGCACAGCTCACCAAATCCCTCTCAACCACCATTTCCACCACCTAAACACACAGACCCAACACAATGCCTTCTAAACCTGCTGGACAAAGATGACGATATAGACAAATAACACTATGGCTATCTTCATACAGTTAATACCAACACTAATAATACACCTGCTACAGGTTCAAAGAGTACTACTCACTCCTCTAGCAAACAAAGTCACACCACCCTCAAAACACAATCTCTAGACTGCCTACTAATAAATGCTCGATCTAAAAACAAGCAACAGATCTACAACCAATTTACTGACACACAACCTAACTTACTCTTCATACTGAATCATGGTTCGGGAATGACATGGCTCCAGTGTTTATCAAATTGACACACAAAATCACATAGTCAAAAGAGGGGGCGGACTAGCTGTTATATTCCAGGAAACAATAAATCTCACCAAAGCTGATAACATTTCCACACAAGGATGTAAGGCCCTCATGACCAGATGCAACGTTACACCAGCTTCCTCCTGTAAATTCCTCCTTCTTTACAGACCACCACCTAACAATGAAAGAGTCCCAGACACATTTCTAGACACAGTTTCAAACCTTATGACACTACACTCCAACCTATGCATCCTTTGTGACCTAACCATATGGTGTGAGAAACTGAAAATGGCACATACAAGAACTATCATCACTGGCCTAGACACACTGAACCTACATCAGATTGTCCACAAACCCACACGCTTTGCTGGACACAGCCTAGATGTAATTCGTGCAAATCCAGAACTAGTTACCTTTTACAGGACGAATCCAGTTTCATGGTGAGACTACCATCTGGTAGCTTTCCAACTCAAACACCACAAATCAACATAACCAAGTCCACCATACATGCATCCACCTATCATTGTGGATACTTAGAAACACAACTAACTTCCAACACAGTTCTAGACACAATAAGTTCCATTTAAAAACTTTATGAATGACTCCAGGAAGTGTTTGATATCCTAATACCACTAAGAACAACAAAAGAGGAAAAATGAAAACAAGCACCTTTGAGGAATGCAGAACTAAAAAGATAAAACAACAAATTGCAAAGCTGCAACACACCCGGATCAAAACAAATAGTAATTAAGACAAACTTCACCTACACAAGCTCAACAGAATATGCAAGTCAACCATCAAAAAGGCTTAAAAAAGAATCTACTCAGACAGAATGCTAAATGTGCAAATAAAGAATTTTATAAAATCGTCATAGAATTTCCCATGGCTCAAGTATTTTCTAATAAACTGGCAAATCATTACACAACCAAAGCTGACATGTTGAACTCCTCTTTAAAACAAAGGAAAACCACCAGCGCCAACCCAATTAAAAAAATCCCCTCCAAGGGTAGGCTATCCCAGCCTCTGCATTCCTTCAAACAACTATCACAACATGCATTTATGGATCTGGTCAAAGTTAGCAGGCCAGCCAGCTGTCCTTCAGACCCTTGTGCACCACAAACCTTCAAGAACATTATTTTAAGTACCTCTGCTGCCACACGAGTAAGAAAAATCATCAATAATTCTTTATCTACAGGAATCTTTTCAGAAGACTTACAAAAGGCATACATACAGCCAAAATTAAAGAAAACAAACTTAGATTTGCATGAACCAAACAACTTCAGACCAATTACAAATGGACCTTTCCTTTGAAAACTGATAGAAAGAGCAGAATTCGCCCAGATGTCACAAATAGGCCCTGGCCGAATTAAAATTCCACTCGTGAACTTGGCGGAATTTGGGTTACCCCACGTTATGCTTGTAATTAAGCCTGGGCAGAGTTCTCGGAGTGACAACAAAAACTCTGCCAAGCTATGCGGATTTCCGCGAGTGGCGGACTGGGTCACCTCACGCCGTTTGCACTGATTTTTAGTGCTGGGTGTTTGTCATGTTCTATAAAATCAGTGCGAACAGCATCTCACACAGTGCAAGAGGGCGCTGCTTCTTTCTGCCAATCGAGTAGAAGTTCTACTAGAGTGGCAGCTTCCTCAACACGAACGGAAGGTTTAGCAATGCGAGCAGTAGTGACCATCCTCGACCGCCCTCATTGAGAAATCTCACTGGGAAGTGGTCTAGCATTGGATTTTCCTTGCTCGTGCTCGGCAACTTACTGTTGGTGAGCGTGAGCGAGGAAAAAACTCCGTGAGCTCCACAGAGTGTGAAAAACCCCACAAACTCCTCGAGCAGAATGGAGTTCAACGCCCAGGCTTTCTTGTAATGTGGAGTTCCTGCCAAATTTCGCCGATCAGTGCATGGCGGAATTATTCTGTTGTTCATGCCTTGCAGGAATAACATGAGGCTCCACAATGCGGTTGAAAGCGCGAGAGAGATTTGACAGTGTGTAGCATGATTTCCAGGTGCTACGCATCTTCCTATGCCACTCGAGTAGATTTGCTGCAGTTCTAGTAGAATTTCTACTCGAGCAGCTGCAAAATCAACTTGAATGGCCATGTGCTCTTGCACAATGAATGGTGCCACTCGCGCTGATTGTCAGCGCTGCTCGGGATACTGGCACTAAATTGCAGCACGAGGAGCATATTTTCCACCTGTTCCAGAATTCTGCAGAATCTGGATGAGTTTTTCAGTAACTCCGCGAGTTCCGCCCACCCCTAGTCACAATTCATTGAAGATAACTCCATACTTTCCGACTTCCAAACAGGATTTCATCCAGAAAGAGGCATATAATCTGTCCTCATGGCCATTTGAGATGACCTTAAAAACACAATAGGTTGGAACGGGTCCCTGCACTACTTCTCTTGGACCTTTCAGCTGACACAACACAGTTTACCACGAAACTCTTAGAAGCCGACATAGAGGGGACTGCTCTCGACTGGATCACATTCTACTTTCAGAACAGAACAAATGTCCTCCATACCCCCCTTTTCTCATCCAAATTCTACTTCACAAAAGCAGGGGTCACTCAAGACTCTATCATCTCACCCATGCTTTCCAACATCTACATGAAGTCAATCAATCAATCAATAACATAAAAATACATAAAAACAAACTTTAAAATACAGTTTACTATCCTTTTGTTATAGAAAACGAAGATTAAAATACATTTTAAGATCAGTGGCATTTTGCCCTTCAAGTAATGACATGAACTTCTCCTCTTTGGGAGCCCAAAACACACTCAAGAATCAAATCGGAGACACATCACATTATACCTAACATAAACAGCAAACAATAATAATCATAAACAAGTGCTGACAAATTATCGCACAGTGCAGTGGAAAACTGAACCGCTCTAAAATCCTTGATTATATTCTATACATTGATACAAAGTGCATATGTCCTTAAAGTGCCAGACGTGCTTGAGTGCAATAATAGTGCCATCCCATCTACGATCCCTTCTTTACCGGGCAGTACTTCTTACCCTTAGGCATTGCCATAAAAATAGGGCAACAGGGTGCCAGACTAATGGGCCGTCAAGTTGTTGCAAGAAGTGGAGGGCATGAAGAGGACAGGAAGTCATTACTGGCTGTTAAAAATGAGGGTCTCTAGTTGGTAGAGGTAGGTACCTTTGTCCAAATAGGGGCCCTTGCTTTTAGTCAGGGTAAGGGGGATACGCACTTTAGATAACCCCTGCTCACCTCCTGGGTAGCTTGGCATGAGCAGACAGATTTATCCCAAAGGCAATGTGTAAAGTATTTGTACTCAAAACACACAGTAATACAGTGATAACACCACAAATGGACACCACGCCAGTTTAGGAAAAATAAAGTATCTTTATCTAAACTCAAGACCAAAATGACAACAATCCAACATACATGTAATAAGAATATGACTTTAAAAAGGTTTCAAGCAACTGGGTCTATATAAAACTATGGATGCATGGTTTCTGACAAAGTACCTGTAGATGCATCAAAATTCACAAGGCCAAACAGCCGCAGAGATGGGAAGCGTCAGTTCCTGAGACCATTGGGAGGCGATGCGACAGTTCTGCTGCATGCAGGAGAAGTGATGCGTCAAATCCGGTCTGTAGGGGGAAGTGATGCGTCGACTTCAAGACGGTTCTGGTCCGCGGGTGATGCATCGGGAAAACTTGACATACAGGTATGATGCATGGAAATCGGGATACGGTGGCAATCGATGCAGCAGCGTCGAGCGGCACTGCGTCGGTTTCTTCAGCCACGATCCCTCAATGGGTCGGTTCTTTCAGTGGTGACAGGCGCTGGCTGCTTCAGTTTGGCAGCGGCACAGCAAAGCGTGGAGGTTCTTTTCACACAGCGGTGCTGCATCGGAAAAACAGCCGCAAGAAGAGCGATGCATAGATTTCTTCAGTTCTTTAGGTTTCTTCCAGCTCCCAACAGCAGGAACAACCCCCAGAGGCCCCAAACTGGAACATGCACCACCCCACAAAGACTTCACCCCAGCTCCCCAGAACTCTCAGCAGCAGAGTTCAGGGGAGCTGGGGTGAAGTCTTTGTGTCCCTGAGACTTCAGAACAGGAGGGCAGCACACACAGGCCCTTGGGGATCTTCTTCAAGCAGGTTCAAACCAAAGTTCTAGTCTTTGTCCTTTCCTTGGCAGAAACTGCAGGCCAACCCCACACAGCAAAGGGGCAGTACTCTTCCTCACAGCTCTTCAGCTCTTCACCTTGGCAAAGGTTCCTCTTGAGTCCAGAAGTGATCTAAAGTTCTGGGGTTTAAGGTCTACTACTTATACTCCATTTTGTCTTTGTTCTCTTTGTGCAAGGGTCTCTGAGCCCAGTCCAAACCAATTCTGTCCTAACTGGTGCAGTATTACCACAGGGGGTGGAGATAGCATTGTGCAAGAGAGACAGGCCCTATTCAGGTGCAAGGAAATCTCCTCCCACTACTCTAAATGCAGCCAAGCCCCTTTCAGCTCAGCTCTGAGTCATCCAGGAAGGGGCAGGTACACCTCAACCCTCCCCCCCAGTGGCTGTCTACAGTGAATGCACATCCCCAGCCCCTGTCAATCCAAAACCAGACAGTCAATACACAAACAGGCAGAGGCACACAGAATGGTTAAACAAGAAAATGCAGAGACCCTAAACTTTATTTCTCTGTCTTGTCCCAATGGGAAGTTATACTTGTAAGATGTAATTTCCCATTATATCCTAAGGGACAGGTAGCCTTTCAATAGTGAAAAACGAAATTGGCAGTATTTCACTATCAGGACATGTCACACACACCAGTACATGTCCCACCTTTCACATACACTGCACCATGCCCATAGGGGTACCTTGGGCCTACCATAGGGGTGTCTTACATGTAAGAAAAGGGAAGGCTAGGGCCTGGCAAGTGGGTGCGCTTGCCAAGTCGACATGGCAGTTAAACTGCGCACAGACACTGCAGTGGTAGGTCTGAGATACCTTTTCAAGGCTACTCATGTGGGTGGCACAATCAGTGCTGAAGGCCCACTGGTAGCATTTGATTTACAGGCCCTGGCACACTTCAGTGCACTTTACTAGGGACTTACCAGTAAATCAAATAAGCCAATCAGGGAGAACCAATTGTAACAATTTACACAGAGATCAGCAGTGGCAAAGTGCCCAAAGCATCTAAGCCAGCAAAAACGAAATCCAGCACAGCATCAAAAATGCAGGAGGTAGAGGCAAAAAGTCTGGGGAAAACACATCAAAGATGCCAAGTCTAACACTGGCAATGATCAATTAATGTCAGCTCACATGCTATAACTATTCATGTAATGACACACAAGTACTTCTTAAACTGGGAAGCCCCAAAGACATTGGAAGCTCAAAAAGCTTCAGTTGTCTCAGAGGTGTTGATCAGTGGATGATATGGAGCCACTTCAAATTGAATGCTTTCAAAACTGAAATACTCACATGTGGCGATTCGAAAAATTATGACCCACTCTGCGCCTAGCCTGACAATCTGGGACCAACTCCTAAAGTATCTAAGGAAGTAAGAAACCTTGGAATTACCATGGACTCCCAATTATCAATGAATCCCCAAATGGACAAGTTAGCAAGATCAAGCATTATTACTAAGAAAACTCTGCGATGCATTTTCCCCTTCCTAGGATTTCCATAAAAGGTTCAAGCTACTGTCTCTCTTGTACAGTCTAAACTTGATTATGCCAATGGTCTCTACCACGGATCATCTTTATCAACTATGAAAAAATGACAACAAATTCAGAACTCTGCTGCCAGACTACTCTCACATTTAAAGCCACAAGCACTTATCACCCCTGCTTTGAGGGCCTTACATTGATTACCGGTTGCCAGAAGATTCACCTTCAAGCTGCTTTGTATCACACACAAATCAGTACATGGAACAGACACTTGTTATGAGGAATAAAGTCACCAAATACATACAACAAAGGAACCACGGCTCACTGATTGACACCTCACCTCACATCTGTCGCAGTTGAAGCAGACAAACTATGGAATTCATTACCTCCAAACATAAAAGCCACGGATAACTATCTTATCTTCAGAAGACTGCTCAAAAATTGTTTCTCTCCTACATGTCCATCACACTCAAAAACAAATGTACAACATATGCCTGTGCATGCAAATATGTGTCATTTGAATATAGGTATGTATTTAGATATGTGCATTTCTTTGGACAAATATATATACCACTTATGGTTAAAATAAATTATATATATATATATATATGTTTCCAAAAAGTTGCCCAGAGATGAAGCCGCACTCCGTGGTAAGGTAGGTAACAACCTTTTATTTCAAAAACAGGCTGCTTCTCAATCCATGATTTTGTCCCTTGGCCAGATGCGTTTCAGGGAATCATTCCCTTTCTTCAGAGGCCAACACGAGCAGCATTCATTACGTGCACCTGCACTGTCCTCTGCACGCTAATACAATAAAGTTGGCCTCAGGTGTGCCATTTAATTTATTCACTTACGCAATGCCTGCTGGGACCTGCAGTTTCATTTATGCATTTTTTGCCCCTCCGGTGGGTTAGTTGCTCGTGTTCATTAACAGGGACCAATATTGCAGCCCTCCATTGAGCCTCCGATTGAGACTCAGCCTGTTTATTTCATTTTCCTTCCCACGCCGATCGCAAGGGGAAACAGTCTCCCCCACGCACACCCAGTTCATTCCAGGGTGCACGTAATGAATGCTGCTCGTGTTGGCCTCTGAGAAAAGGGAATGATTCCCTGAAACGCGTCAGGCCAAGGGACAAAATCACGGATTGAGAAGCAGCCTGTTTTTGAAATAAAAGGTTGTTACCTACCTTACCACGGAGTGCGGCTTCATCTCTGGGCAACTTTTTGGAAACACACATATATATATACATATATATATATATATATATATATATATATATATTATCTACTGGCGGTCGCCAGTAGATAGTTATAGTTAGGACCTATTATCCATAGGAAATCCGCGACATTCTATTTGAAATAACGTTGGCGCCGGTTGACGAATCTTCGCGAAAGTTTCCAACTTGTTGGGGCGCTCCGCTCCGCTCCTACCCTGAAAGTCTCGGGTTGATTCGTCAAGCGGGGGCCGAGAAAAAAGGGGGTCCCAAAACGCGTTTTCCCATTCATTTTTCCATAGGAACCTTTAGTCGCAGCTACAGCCCGAACTGCTGAACGGAATTACACCAAATTTGGCAAAGAGGTAGCCCTTGGTTCAGACTGGTGCCTTTTGCTTAAATGGTGTAAATCCGTTCAGTAGTTCCTGAGAAATTCACAAGTAAAGTCACATATATATCTATGGCCGAGTAGGGTCCACGTACCCTCCCGATCACGAGCTGCATACTAATTGGCTGTCAGCTGGCTGTCAACATTCCGATTCAGGAAGTGTTGGCAGCCATTTTGTCCCTCGGTAGAACCGAGGGACAGAAACAAGTGCGCAAAGCGCACAAAGGGAGCAGGGTAGAAACCCCTAACCCCTAGGCCTGCTCAGGGGTCCCACAAGGACCCCTGGGCAAAAAAAAGCATTTTTTAAAAAAAAAATCGGCAGGATGCGCTCAGGGTGCGCGGATCCTGCCGAAAAAAAAATCGAAGCGCGGTCTCCCGCGCTTTGATGTTGATTTGCCCCGGGTGGGCCAAGTCCCGGGGGCATGGTGGGGGGTTAAATTTATGTATGGGGGCCTCTAGGGCCCCCAAGCCCGGGACCGCCACCCCCGGGGCTTTAACAAAAAATGGTGCGGGAGGGCTCTTTGCCCTCCCACTGCCCAGGGACCGCCACCTCCCCGGGGCTTCTGTTTTATTTTATTTTTAACCTGTGTGGGGGCTCCAGCCCCACACGCCCGGGACCGCCACCTCCCCGGGGCACTAAAAAATTCAAAATGGGGTCCGTTTTGGACCCCGAAGCCCGGGGACCACCACCTCCCCAGGGCTTTGAAAATGTGGGGAGGTGGGCCGCGCGGCCCCCCTCCTGGAGCCAGTGATGGCCCTGGGGACCGCCACCCCCAGGGCTGGCTCCTGCAGTGTCCCGGGGTGCCTACCCCCGGGACACTGCTGTTTGCAATGACAGGACGGGAGCCTCGCGGCTCCCGTCCTGTCATTGCAAACTTGCTTTGGATATTGGAAGAGAGAGCAGGAAACCTGCTCTCGCTTCCAATATCCAAAGCTGATTGCTTTTCCACATGGGGAGCAGCATGTTAGCTGCTCCCCATGTGGAAAAGCAATTCCAGCTCGCGCAGGAGGCGGGGAGCCGGCTGGGACTGTGGGGGGATTGGGGACCCCCACAGTCCCCAACCAGAGGCCAGGCCCCGGGGGATGGGGTCCCCGGGGCCATAAGTGGCCAGGGAGGGGGGCCACGCAGCCCCCTCCCCAAATTTAAAAAAATAAAAAAAAAGGTGCAAGGCCGGCCCCGGGGGATGGGGTCCCCGGGGCCTTAAATGGCCTGAGGAGGGGGCCACGCAGCCCCCTCCAAATAAAAAATTAAAAAATCGAGGCCATGCCCCGGGGATGGGGTCCCCGGGGCCAATACAGGCCCAGGGAAGGGGGCCACGCGGCCCCCTTCCCGTTTTTATTTTTTATTTAAAAAAATAAATAAAATGCTCAGGCCCCGGGGGATGGGGTCCCCGGGGCCAAAGTGGGCAAGGGAAAGGGGGCCACGCAGCCCCCTCCCATTAAAAAAAAATAGAAAAAAAAAACGACCGGCATCGTGCCGGAGAGTCCCGCCCCTCCCTGCAGTACTCTGCAAACGCGCCCCTTGGCGCGTTTGCAGAGGAAGAACGAATTCCCCTTGAATACTGGGGGTCCCTGGGGGCCAACTAGCCCACCAGGAACCTCCAGTATGCGCCAGGGGCTGCGTTGCAGAGACGTGTACAGAGGCCACGCCCCTTTTACACCTCTCTGCAACGCAGCTCTGTGGCGCTTACTGGAGGTACCTGGTGGGATAGTTGGACCCCAGGAACCCTCAGGATTCAAGGGGACTTAATCCCCCATCTTAGAACGCGCCACGGGGCGCGTTTGCACAGTGGTGAAGGGAGGGGCTTCAGGTGACATGTGTGCAAACAGGCCCGTGGTGCGTTTTAAGATGGGAATTAAATCCTCTTCAATCCTGAGGGTCCCTGAGGCCAACTAGCCCACCAGGTATGTCCAGAAAGCGCCACAGAGCTGCGTTGCAGAGAGGTGCAAAAAGGGGCGTGGCCTCTGAACACCTCTCTGCAATGCAGCTCTCTGGCACATACTGGAGGTATCTGGTGGGCTAGTTGGCCCCTAGGGACCCTCAGGAATGAGGAGGAATTAATTCTCCAACTTAAAACGCGCCACAGGGCGTGTTTGCAGACATGTCACCTCAGGCCCCACCCCTTCCTTCACCATTGTGCAAATATTCCTCTAAAATCAGCCGAACTACGAATTCCGATTTACTCACCTGTTATCTGGAGAGACCTCAGTGCTGCATCTTTGAGCCCAGTACTGATCCTGAAAAGTAATTTTAACCGTACTTACCAGTAACTTGAATTTCCTTCCATAGGATATCATTGCCTGCTTTTGCTGAAAAAGTTTCAAAGGTGTCGATTTTTGAAACATACAAATATTCCTCTAAAATCAGCAGAACTACGAATTCCGATTTACTCACCTATTCTCAGGAGAGACCTCAGTGCTGCTTCTTTGAGCCCAGTACTGATCCTGAAAAGTAATTCTAACCGTACTTACCAGTAACTTGAATTTCCTTCCATAGGCTAACATTGACTGGTTTCACTTGGAAATTCTTCTAAGTGTGGAGTTTTGGAACTTTATAATATTCCTCTAAAATCAGCCGAACTACGACTTCCGATTTACTCACCTGTTATCAGGAGAGAACCCAGTGCTGCATCTTTTAGCCCAGCACTGAGCCTGAAAAGTAATTCTAACCGTATTTACCAGTAACTTGTATTTCCTTCCATACGAATCCATTGTCTGGTTTTCAGCAGAAAAGTTTCAAAGTGTCGATTTTCACAAACTACAAATATTCCTTAAAAATCGCCTGTATGACTTAAACGCATTCTTTCAACTGTTTACAGGAGATGCACCAGTGCTGGATCCAGGATCCACCACTGAGTAAGAAAAAGTAACGATAACACTACTTACCTGCTAAGTGAATTTCCTCCCATAGGATAACATTGGTGATTCTATGTGAAAAAGTTTCTGTCAACTTTTAAAATACAATAATATTCCTTAAAAATCACTACTGTAACCAAAACGCTTTTACTCAACTGTTTACAGGAGATGTCGCAGGACTGAATTTAGGATCCAGTCCTGTGGTTAGAAAAGTAATCCATAAAGTAACTAATTGCATTTAACTAGAAATTCACCATGAGCTCAATGTTGCATTGTGTTTGAAATTGTGTTGCCCATTGCAACAACTGTAACTACTGTACTTAAAAGTCTATTGCCTATTTGCAAAGTATTTAAACTAAAGTAATTCATTCTGAGAAAGTATATTTTGTAATGTAATGTATAATGTAATTACAATGTAATTTAAAAAATAAAATATGTAAAAATAAATAGTTTAAAAAATGTAGTAAATCAGTATCAAAAAAATAAATATAACAATTAATACATTTAAAAATTGTCATTTACAAAACCTTTGAAATTCACTGAAAAAACCATAGGTTTTAGGGACAGTTATAGTTAGTTGGACATTGCACTCGTACAAAACCCGTGAAATTTCCCCGTTATAGTTAGTTCAGCTAACTATAACTCGCGCCCGCAATGCACTGCTGATGACGTCACATATTACATCACTCATGACATGGTCAGTGACATCACTGATGACATCTCAAATGACATCACTGATGACATCATCCATGTGATAATGTCATGCATCTTCTCACACCCTAATATAACTTTTGATACACCCACTCTAAATTACAGACTGCCATTCGCAAAACCATACACACTCCTATACCAATAACTACATACCCACTCACTGATTCTTAGGTCTACACACACACATCTACTCACTCACCCGTCCAGTCACTCATACTTACAGTTACTCAGTACAGGACTATCATATGCACTCATACACCTATATAAACACTCACACACCGCCACTCATCCATAGAGGTACTCACACACCTAGTCAGTCATGCAAAAATTAATCACACACCCATTTACTCACCTATACAGTTATACACACACCAGCTCACTTACTCATACAAATACTAGCACATTCTTACGCTCTTATACAATAACTGATACAAGCACACACGCATCCATACAGTCACTCTCACAATCACACACTCTCACTTATAGCCTTTTAAATACTCTAACACACATATATACTGCCTTTTACATATGTAGTTACTCGCACATGTACCACTGAGATATACATTCACTCACTAACACACCCATACACACACTCACCCACCCAAGCAGTCCATCACAGACGCACTCTTCAAATCATGCACCCAGTGAATCACCCACTCACACATCTATGTACAGAGTCGCACACACCCCACCCACACAAACACTCAGGCACCCATACAGATACTCAGACAACCAATCAATAACTCATATAGACACTCATGTAGCTATTCACAAACCCATGCAGCCACTTACACAGCAACAGACAGACGGATACAGAAATTCACCCAGTTTAGTCACTAACCCATGCATTCAGTAAGATACGTTTAATCACTCACTTATAGAGTTAGTCACGCACTTACTAAATCACCAATACAGACACTTATACACCCACTCATTCTTCAATACACCTTGGCATATATATTAAACATACTTAAACTTTAGAGAAACACACAGTCACTGGATGATGTCATCAGTGATGTCATTTGAGATGTCATCAGTGATGTCATCAGTGATGTCACTGACCATGTCATGAGTGATGTAATATGTGACGTCATCAGCAGTGCATTTGCGGGGCGCGAGTTATAGTTAGCTGAACTAACTATAACGGGGAATTTCACGGGTTTTGTACGAGTGCAATGTCCAACTAACTATAACTGTCCCTAAAACCTATGGTTTTTTCAGTGAATATATATATACATATATATATATATATATTATCTACTGGCGGTCGCCAGTAGATAGTTATAGTTAGAACCTATTTTCCATAGGAAATCCGCGACATTCTATTTGAAATAACTGTTGCGTCGGTTGACGAATCTTCGCGAAACTTTCAAACTTTATGGCCCGCTCCGGTCCGCTCCTACCCTGAAAGTCTCAGGGTGATTCGTCAAGCGGGGGCCGAGAAAAAGGGGGGTCCCAAAACGTGTTTTCCCCATTCATTTTCCCATAGGAAACTTTAGACACGGCTACAGCCCGAACTGCTGAACGGAAGTACACCAAATTTGGCAAAGAGGTAGTTCTTGGTTCAGAAAGAACCCTTTTGTTAAATGGTGTAAATCTGTTCAGTAGTTGCGGAGAAATTAAAAAAATAAGAGTCAAAAAATCAATTTCCCATAGGAAACTTTATGCAAGGCTACAGCCCGAACTGCTGAACGGAATTACACCAAATTTGGCAAAGAGGTAGTTCTTGGTTCAAAAAGAACCCTTTTTGTTAAATGGTGTAAATCCGTTCAGTAGTTGCTGAGAAAATCAAAAGTAAAAACACATATATATCTGGGCGGAGCCTAACCACACATGTCATCGTGAGATCTGATTGGCTGTCAGCACTTCATCCTGGAATTGCTGGCAGCCATCTTGGGACCAATATAAATGATAGTACCATTGAAATGCATTGTAGTGAATCGAAGATTTTGAGGGTTACCAAAAGGAGAACTATAAAGGGTGATAACAGACTTTAGTTACATTAGAATTCATTTGTTGATGGTACCATACTAATTTCAGGAATTGTGGTGTGTTCTAAGGTGATTTTACCCTGTGAAAAACCTTCTGCTGGGATATCATGAATCATGTTTGAGAGAAAACTATTTTCACATGCTTGTCCCATACAGTTTTGGAAGGTGCCCCAGAAGCTAAAATGAGAGCATATTTTCTGTAAATTCACATTATCTTTCTCAGTCATGTGAGAATGAAGTCTGACATTCTCAGTAAAACATGTACATCCAACAAGGGCAGAGACTGTCAGTTGATTCCTTTGTGTTCTACTGCAGCTTCCCAGAGTGTTCTAAAGAACAACTAGAGTGTAACAGCCTTACTTATGACAAAAGTATGGCACACCTGAAGCCATCTTGATTGGAATAAACTGGTAACACTTAAAACATTTAATTTAAAAAGGAACAAAATGATGGGGTTCATCTTGTCATAGAAATTATGGTTAGTGCTCTGGAAAGAAAAATTAGGACATGTTTCAAGTGTGATCTCAAATATCTTCCTGTTATATTTCAACAGGAGCAGCCTGTCAGTTGATGCCTTTGTGTTCTACTGCAGCTTCCCAGAGTGTTCTAAAGAACAACTAGAGTGCTAACAGCCTTACTTATGACAAAAGTATGGCACACCTGAAGCCATCTTGATTGGAATAAACTGGTAACACTTAAAACATTTAATTTAAAAAGGAACAAAATGATGGGGTTCATTTTGTCATAGAAATTATGGTTAGTGCTGTAGAAAGAAAAATTAGGACATGTTTCAAGTGTGATCTCAAATATCTTCCTGTTATATTTCAACAGGAGCAGCCTGTCAGTTGATGCCTTTGTGTTCTACTGCAGCTTCCCAGAGTGTTCTAAAGAACAACTAGAGCGCTAACAGTCTTACTTATGACAAAAGTATGGTACACCTGAAGCCATCTTGATTGGAATAAACTGGTAACACTTAAAACATTTAATTTAAAAAGGAACAAAATGAGGGGGTTCATTTTGCCATAGAAATTATGGTTAGTGCTGTAGAAAGAAAAATTAGGACATGTTTTAAGTGAGATCTCAAATATCTTCCAGTTATATTTCAACAGGAGCAGCCTGTCAGTTGATGCCTTTGTGTTCTACTGCAGCTTCCCAGAGTGTTCTAAAGAACAACTAGAGTGCTAACAGCCTTACTTATGACAAACGTATGGCACACCTGAAGCCATCTTGATTGGAATAAACTGGTAACACTTAAAACATTTAATTTAAAAAGGAACAAAATGAGGGGGTTCATTTTGCCATAGAAATTATGGTTAGTGCTGCAAAAAGAAAATTTAGTGCATGTTTTAAGTGAGATCTCAAATCCTCTTCTATTTCATTAGAAAATTCTGACATGCAGACTGAAACAATCACTTTCAATACCAGCAGTAGACTTCCAGTTAACTCCTTGGTGAGCAATAGCTTTACTACAGTGATCTAATGAACAACTAGAGTAATAACATTCTGAATTTATGGCAAATGTGTGACACATCTGAATGCCTTATTGATGGAATCAAAGTAAAAAACTGAAAGCATTTCCTACTGAGGAGACTGCAGTAAATGAGGAAATTAGGAAACTTCATAACAAAGAAGACTTCCAAGATGGCCAACAGTGAAAAAGAGCCCAAATGTAGCACAAATATTACCCAGATGTAGCCCACATATAGCCCAATGACAAAAGTGTGCAAAACACTTTTTATTTTTATTTTTTGCAGTTTTATGTAGTGCAGACTGGTCAGGTATTGGAGCGTTGCATCTTAAAACATGACCCCCCTACACTACAAAAACACCACTGCACTACCCTAAACCCTAAAACACTACCCCAGCACGACCCCCTACACTACACAAGCACCAGTGCACTATCCTAAACCCTAAAACACTACCCCCAGCATGACCCCCTACACTACACAAACACCACTGCACTACCCTAAACCCTAAAACACTACCCCAACACCACTGCACTAACCTAAATACTAAAACACTACCCCCAGCACGACCCCTACACTACCCAAACACCACTGCACTACCCTAAAACATGACCCCCTACACTACACAAACACCACTGCACTACCCTAAACCCTAAAACACTACCCCCAGCACGACCCCTACACTACACAAGCACCACTGCACTACCCTAAAACCTAAAACACTACCCCAGCACGACCCCCTACACTACACAAACACCACTGCACTACCTTAAACCCTAAAACACTACCCCCAGCACAACCCCTACACTACCCAAACACCACTGCACTAACCTAAATCCTAAAACACTACCCCCAGCACGACCCCCTACACTACCCAAACACCACTGCACTACCCTAAAACATGACCCCCTACACTACACAAACACCACTGCACTACCCTAAACCCTAAAACACTACCCCCAGCACGACCCCCTACACTACACAAGCACCACTGCACTACCCTAAACCCTAAAACACTAGCCCCCAGCACGACCCCCTACACTGCCCGAACACCACTGCACTGCCCTAAACCCTGAAACACCAGCCCCTGCACGACCCCCTACACTGCCCGAACACCACTTCACTGCCCTAAACCCTGAAACACATACCCTAGCACGACCCCCTACACTGCCCGAACACCACTGCACTGCCCTAAACCCTGAAACACCACCCCCTTCACGACCCCTACACTGCCCGAACACCACTGCACTGCCCTAAACCCTGAAACACCACCCCCAGCATGACCCCTACACTGCCCGAACACCACTGCACTGCCCTAAACCCTGAAACACTACCCCCAGCAAGACCTCCTACACTGCCCGAACACCACTGCACTGCCCTAAACCCTGAAACATCACCCCCAGCAAGACCCCCTACACTGCCCGAACACCACTGCCCTAAACCCTGAAACACCACCCCCAGCACGACCCGCTACACTGCCCGAACACCACTGCACTGCCCTAAACCCTGAAACACCACCCCCAGCACGACCCCCTACACTGCCCGAACACCACTGCACTGCCCTAAACCCTGAAACACCACCCCTGCACGACCCCCTACACTGCCCGAACACTACTGCACTGCCCTAAACCCTGAAACACCATCCCCAGCACGACCCCTACACTGCACGAACACCACTGCACTGCCCTAAACCCTGAAACACTACCCCCAGCAAGACCCCCTACACTGCCCGAACACCACTGCACTGCCCTAAACCCTGAAACACTACCCCCAGCAAGACCCACTACAGTGCCCGAACACCACTGCACTGCCCTAAACCCTGAAACACCACCCCCAGCAAGACCCCCTACACTGCCCGAACACCACTGCCCTAAACCCTGAAACACCACCCCCAGCAAGACCCCCTACACTGCCCGAACACCACTGCACTGCCCTAAACCCTGAAACACCAGCCCCAGCACGACCCCTACACTGCCCGAACACCACTGCACTGCCCTAAACCCTGAAACACCACCCCCTGCACGACCCCCTACACTGCCCGAACACCACTGCACTGCCCTAAACCCTGAAACACCACCCCCAGCACGACCCCCTACACTGCCCGAACACCACTGCACTGCCCTAAACCCTGAAACACCACCCCCTGCACGATCCCCTACACTGCCCGAACACTACTGCACTGCCCTAAACCCTGAAACACCACCCCCAGCACGACCCCCTACACTGCACGAACACCACTGCACTGCCCTAAACCCCGAAACACTACCCCAGCAAGACCCCCTACACTGCCCGAACACCGCTGCCCTAAACCCTGAAACACCACCCCCAGCAAGACCCCCTACACTGCCCGTACACCACTGCACTGCCCTAAACCCTGAAACACCACCCCCAGCATGACCCCCTACACTGCCCGAACACCACTGCACTGCCCTAAACCCTGAAACACCACCCCCAGCACGACCCCCTACACTGCCCGAACACCACTGCACTGCCCTAAACCATGAAACACCAGCCCCAGCACGACCTTTGAAATTCACTGAAAATACCATAGGTTTCAGGCACGTTATAGTTAGAAATTAGCATTTAAAAAACCTTAGAAATTCACTGCAAAAACCATAGGTTTTAGGGAAAGTTATAGTTAGTTGGACATTGCACTCGTACAAAACCCGTGAAATTCCCCCGTTATAGTTAGTTCAGCTAACTATAACTCGCGCCCCCGGAATGCACTGCTGATGACGTCACATATTACATCACTCATGACATGGTCAGTGATATCACTGATGACATCACTGATGACATCACTGTTGACATCATCCATGTGATAATTTGATGCATCTTCTCACACCCTAATATAACTTTTCATACACCCACTCTAAATTACAGACTGCCATTCTCAAAACCATAGACACTCCAATACCAATAACTACATACACACACCAGCTCACTTACTCATACAAATACTACCACATTCTTACACTCTTATACAATCACTGATACAAGCACACACTCATCCATACAACCACTCTCACAATCACACACTCTCACTTATAGCCATTTGTATACTCCAACACACATATATACTGCCTTTCACATATGTAGTTACTCACACATGTACCACTGAGATATACATTCACTCACTAACACACCCATACACACACTCACCCACCCATACAGTCCATCACAGATGCACTCTTGAAACCATGCACCCAGTGACTCACCCACTCACACATCTATGCACAGAGTCACACACACCCCACCCACACAAACACTCAGGCACCCATACAGAGACTCAGACAACCAATCAATAACCCATATAGACACTTATGTAGCTATTCACAAACCCATGCAGCCGCTTACACACCAACATACAGACGGATACAGACATTCACACAGTTTAGTCACTAACCCATGCAATCAGTGGTACATGTGTGAGTAACTACATATGTGAAAGGCAGTATATATGTGTGTTGGAGTATACAAATGGCTATAAGTGAGAGTGTGTGATTGTGAGAGTGGTTGTATGGATGAGTGTGTGCTTGTATCAGTGATTGTATAAGAGTGTAAGAATGTGGTAGTATTTGTATGAGTAAGTGAGCTGGTGTGTGTATAACTGTATCGGTGAGTAAATGGCTGTGTGATTAATTATTTGCATGATTGACTAGGTGTGTGAGTACCTCTATGGATGAGTGGCAGTGTGTAAGTTTCTATATAAGTGTATGAGTGCATATGATAGTCCTGTACTGAGTGACCATAAGTATGAGTGACTGTACGGGTGAGTGAGTGGATGTGTGTGTATAGGCCTAAGAATCAGTGAGTGGGTATGTAGTTATTGGTATTGGAGTGTCTATGGTTTTGAGAATGGCAGTCTGTAATTTAGAGTGGGTGTATGAAAAGTTATATTAGGGTGTGAGAAGATGCATCAAATTATCACATGGATGATGTCATCAGTGATGTCATTTGAGATGTCATCAGTGATGTCATCAGTGATGTCACTGACCATCTCATGAGTGATGTAATATGTGACGTCATCAGCAGTGCATTCCGGAGCGCGAGTTATAGTTAGCTGAACTAACTATAACGGGGGAATTTCACGGGTTTTGTACGAGTGCAATGTCCAACTAACTATAACTTTCCCTAAAACCTATGGTTTTTTCAGTGAATATATATATATATATATATATATATATATATATATATATATATATATATGCCACGAAATGTTCTTGAAATGAAAAAGAACGGGAGGGACACAGCGGGGAAATCAGGAAAGGATTTATTTCTCACACAGAGCATCGCCATGACGCGTTTCGGACTGTGCCTTTATCAAATGCCAGCTCCAGCACAGTTCTCCCACCAGATCCTTTGAAATAACCCCAGTCGTTCTGCCATTGGTGGCCATCCAGGTGGGCTGACTCAAAGTCACGAACGGACCCGCAGTCGCATCGGCAAACTGCAAGTCCCAGCATGCACCTCTCACGGCATGCCAGGTAAGTTACTCTGCTCTGCTCTTTTATATCCCTGCGTGGGTACTGGATGAAATATATATATATATCACCAAACGACCACTCTTGTTCAAAAGTAATCCAAGGACACAGCGGGGTACTTGACGGGAGACATTTATTCACATGATGATTTCAGCATGATGCATTTCGGCAGTCTCGCCTTCTTCTGATGCTGTTTGCCATCAGAAGTCACCTCCTCCCCCATTTTGAATATTCTAGAGCGCTCCCATTGGGGGGAGACCGGCTGGCCCTGCTGCAATCACAACAGCTGTAGTTTAATGTTCAACTACAGCTCCCTGCATGCACTAGGTGGAATAAGTACAGCAGCAGGAACGGATACTGTTCATGTGAGCGCCGGTATATATATATATATATCAAATCTCTCCCAAAATAAGCGATCACTCAGAGGATATTACAACCAGCGGTTGGTTTATTTCCAGCTACGCGTTTCGCTTGCATCGCAAGCTTGATCAGACACTGGATAGTGGGACAATCGTGCATTACATGCAGGGACACAGAAAGCAAAAGAGGACAAGAAAATTCCTTCCCCTGGGTTCATATAAATGGCATCCATGTTACAGTGACAGGATATACATTGTAGCAGTGTTATTCAACAAAAGGTAATACAATTGTAGGTTTATATTACATACATGTATGTGTATATACAGATATTTTATAATTTGCTAGTTCCTGCATATTTCTATTTGTCTTTCCTATTACTAGGATTATTAGGAAAAACTTATACCACAGTGAATGCGGCGGCCATTGCTAAGAGGTGAAGAGCGAGCGGTATTACTCGCCTTCAGACTACTATTCCTCATAACACGTGTGACAAATCGTACCTAGATTTCCCATGCTTCAGAACCTATTTTATGCATAGTGCTCGGTCTTCATGAAACATAACAATGTCTAACATGTAGTATCTAGATAGCAGGATATTCACATATTATTCGGCTTATTATCAGCATAGTGCTTGATTATACCTTATATTGACATCATGTAACCATATCTACGTTTGCTTTGTGCATGTCCCTTCATTTAGATTGACCAATTCCATCAGCTGTACAATCCACAATACATTAGCAAGTGATTATGCAAGGATGTGATTTTAACAACAGAAATAATCAGATTCTGAGAAAAAATATATTTTTTGTTTAAGGAAAAAATCGTTTTCTCTTATCTGTCTTTAGTGCCCTCCACCACGATATAGTGATGTTGAAGAAAAGGGTAGGGGGGTAAGTCGACGTTTCCACTCCTGGAGTCGGTCCCTTCCTTTGCTCCTGTGATATAAAGGAAAACAATAAATTAGTTTCACGGTTCAAGTTAAAATCAAAAGCATTAGTTTCACAATATACTCAACAAGCATACTATTACTGTTCTGCATGAGGTACACCATCTGGTTTTTCTGATAGCAACCTAAATGATTTTAGTAAGCATGTGTGTCGAAGTACATCTATCTCTCTCTCTATTCAGAACTACTCTTCATGCAGATGGAGTCCTAATTCTTCATCTTGATTGTGTCCCCCAGGGTTTCTTGTCTGTAAGTTTATGATGTGCCAGGATTCCCTCTTTCTAAGATGTAGCACTCTATTTCCTCCCCTGAGATTCTGTTGGATTTGTTCTATGGCAAAATACGTGAGGAGTGAGCTGTTCGATAAGTGGTATTCTGCAAAATGTCTTGCTACTGGGTAGTGAGGGTCTTTGTTACTGATGGCCCTCATGTGTTACAAAACTCTCTTCTTAACTGCTAGTGTGGTGCTCCCTACATATCACAATTTGCAGGGACATTCCAATACGTAAATTACAAAGGTGAAGCTGCACGTAAGGAATTGGCTGATGGTTTTTTCCGTAGTTGGAGTGTTATATGTCTTGCGCATGTAACTATTTCGGCATGCCTTGCAGTGTCCACATGGAAAGAATCCTTTCAAACTGTGTTGGGTATTGAGGTGTTTGTTGGTTATGTCCCCCTTCACCAGGATATCATTGCGATTCCTCCCCTTCCTTTATGTGATCTGAGGGCGTTCAGATAGGTAATCTGCTAGGATGGGATCGCTGACTAGGATATTCCAATTTTGTGTAAGAATTTCGGAAATCTTTTTAGATTCAGTATTGAACGTGAGTATCACCCTCATACTGGTTTCTTCCAATGTCACCGGTTTTTCTTGCAGTGTTTGTACTCTGCTGATCTTACTGGCTTTTTCCTTCGCTCTTTCCAAAACCCATCTAGGGTAGCCCCATTCTCTAAATCTGCTGATCATATTTTCTTGTTCAACAAGAAAATCTTCGTGATTGCTACAGTTTCTTCTTGCTCTCAGCAGCTCCCCATAGGGGAAGCTCCACTTGAGAGTATCCGGGTGACTGCTTAGAGCATGGAGCAGGCTGTTGCCAGCTGTCGTCTTGTGATGTAGTTTGGTGCAGAGTTGGCTATTCCTCACCTCCACCAAATCATCCAGGAATTCGATAGATTCCCTGCTCATAGTGTAAGTAAGTTTTAGATTGATCACATACTATCTATACTATACCTATACTAATCCACCACTAGTCCCTTGGGTTACGGAGTAGTGTGCTACTTGCCGAAAAGCACTTCAATGCCTCATCAGGAGGAGTAAGTGCTATATAAATACAATTACAATATATTGTGTTGTTGCATCTAGTGTAGGTGGGGTGTTATTGTGGTTAAAGCGCCCTCTGAGGGTATAATGCAGTGGTTCCCAAACTTTTTCGACCCGCGGCTCCCTTGACCCATTGGCCAGTGCCTGTGGCTCACCATTGTTATCTTTTTGGGAGGGTGGGGTGGATATAAGCCCGCCCTCAGGAGTACTTGCATTTTTCTCCCTGAAAATAATTGGGATGAAGCTGATGAAGGTATTGTAATTATATACACAGGGTGTTTCGTATTACTAAAGCGGCACCTCTAATAAAATATTCCTAGTTACACTTCTCTGCCCTTGCCTTTTTTAGAGTACCCTCTCAAACATTTTTTATCCCACTTACAGTGCTAGATGGCACCCCTATGTATGTTGGCCCCATTGCCAAAGTGTTTGTGTGCTTGAAGAATGTTTGCATGCACTTCCATTTCTACCATGTCATATGTGCCAACACACCTGTCTCAGCAGGGTGACTCATGTTTTTTAAAACACATACAGCTTTATTTTTGCTGTCTCCTCCCTAAAATTGCTTTTCTAAATGTCGCTTTAACTTGCTTCCAAATGTTGGGATTATATATATGGTGTTTTACTTCCCTGTGCTCAAGGAGAGAGCAGGCCTGTCTGGAAATGTGTGTGTACTGAAAGGAATGTGTACTGGAAGTACCTATGATTCAAGTATAGGAGTTGGCCTAACGGCTAGGGCGGTCGACCTCGAATCTGGGGAACTGGGTTCGAGTCTCGGCAATGACGCTGAACATCCTGTGATTCTGGGCAAATCACTTAATCTCCCTGTGCCTAACAAAAAATGAATGCCCTCATGTAATGCAACTGGTGCTATGTAAAGCGCTCTGATACCCGATGATTCAAGTCAAGTTCGCGCTATATAAAACTCTGTAAAAAAAAAAATACTTAATAATACTTAGTGTGTTTAATAGACAGGACAACTGTACTTTCCCGATGACTTGCATTGGTGTAAAATGCATTTGGAAAAAAGACAAAACTATTAACAAGTCTTACAAAATAAATTAGGCACCTTCCACTTACTTTGGGAGTGTCGGAACGTGGGGATCCAGTGAAATATGGAGGTCAACCCCCTCGACATGCCATCAATTAAGCAGTACGTTTACAGCTTTAGGCATGTCACTTACAAATCATCGACATCATGCGTTTAAGTCTAATTAGTTTAACTGAAGCCAAAAGACCCTTCAACATTAAATGCATTAAAGTGCTTGGTGCGCCGCTCCCCTGACTAGGTTTGACGGCTCCCCAGGGAGCCACGGCGCACAGTTTGGGAACCACTGGTGTAATGTGACATGAGGCTGTTACCAAAGTTATTTCAATCTACCTTTGAATTTTGATCTATAGTATTTATTAGTGTATTTAGTGTGTGTGTGTGTGTGTGACAAAGGTACTTTTCCCTTTTTTTAAAAATAAACACTGACTGGGCAATAATTTATTGAGTGTTGTTGTTGCATACCAGCTAATTGGGATTACTGACCCGAACCACTTCCCCTGAGTAGGTCTTGACTGCTCTGCTTTGCTATCCTAAGAGAGCAAATTGCTACAATGGAGTACTTAGTTCCCAGTAAAAAGGCAATTGAAGACTTATTACTTGTGAAGGACTCATATCCTTCACAATTATCAACTAACTTTCTTACAGTGTTGGTCATCAGATACCTGACTTTGTAGATTGGAATTTATGATTGAAACACAGATTTCAGCTTCCTTGGTTCTTGCTGGTGATTTATCAACATGCTCTCATATGAATGTGTGTGACAACACATTTGTGTTGAGGTGTGCTTTTACTGACAAAAATAACCCCATAAAATTTAAAATATGTCAGCACATTAAGGGGTCGAT
This sequence comes from Calotriton arnoldi, assembly GCA_963921515.1. NCBI lineage: Eukaryota > Metazoa > Chordata > Amphibia > Caudata > Salamandridae > Calotriton > Calotriton arnoldi. The sequence continues at coordinate 60,364 of CAWUFW010012789.1, read as the reverse complement.
TCCAATCTTGGTCGGAAGGGCTCCGAATCAGATTTGGCTTTGTCTAAACCGATGCGGAGCCCTTGTTTCTGACCAAATTGTTCCCAGTTCTGAACGACCAAGTACGATGCTTGGAAACCCTTAGCGCTGACCGAATCGGTTCCGAAAGGCATTCGGAGAGATCGAGCCTTTCCGGAGCCGATGCGTACAGCTCTATGGACTTGGTTTCCGAACGAGCACGATGAATGATTCGGACAGCCTTTCCGATTCGGTTTGCCCGGAACGTAAAGGCTGCTGGAATCGGTTTTTAGGGGCCCGTAGCAGGCCCCCCTTTACCCAGGGCCCTCCAGATCGGGCCCTTGGGGGTACCCAAGGGACCCCCCTTTCCAACCATGCACAATGTGGCAGGCACCATGGGATGCCCTCCACAGGGTGCAAGGTTTTCCCCAGCCACCCCTTTATCCAATGGGAGCCTGTGTTCTCGTTCGGAACACAGGCTACCATTGAAGCCAATGGGAGCCTGACCGAATCGTATCCGGATGCATACAAATGCATCGTACTCGTTCGGTCAGACTCCCCCGATCCGAGTCGTACGGAAATCATTCCAGAACCGAGTTGTTCGGTATGCTTTCCGAACGAGATTGGAATTGGGCCCTAAGTATTGACAATTGGCTAGAAGATAGAAGCTGCCAGTGTGCAATGGTAAGAATGGCATTGAAAGTTAAAGGATCATTTGACAAGTTTTCAAACATCTGCTCATCTTTTCTGAAAAATACTTCTGAACAAGCGCATTGCTGTTTCACATACGAATATTGCCTGTATATTGTAATGTTGGTGCTCGGTTTGCTAAGGGCCTTTTAATCTTTTTCTACCATAGTGTTTAGTATTATCTCATGCCTTTTTCTGTTGTGTGGGTGTGGTGTGTAGACAGTTGTTTCTGGAATTCGTCTTTTGTTAATTATAATAAAAAGATTAATGGTTTCAGAATACACAAAGTATAACTCTATCTGAACCTAGGAATGTGTGTAAGGCTATTGTTAGCCACACAAAACTAGTAAAGAAACAACTGATAACTGCCCTTCCAGCTATGCAGAGAGCTTTCCTTGGTAGAAATGATTGTTGGCAATTGAACGCCTCAAAGCAGATCCCGCAGCATTACTGTAACCATTTTTAATAATATGTGGAGTCACTTCATTTACAGAATCTCTATTATTTCCTCTCTAGTGAGTTTCTTATGACAAATAGGCTAAATCCCAGTTTCATATAGAAAAATCCAGATAGAGATTTTCAGTGGGAAAAGCTCAGATTGAAAGAGATTCATCATGACAAATGAAAGGATAAGAGTGGTAGTCTCCTAGAGAAAGATAAATTGAGAATGATGTATTAATACGATACAGAAACTAGCATTAGGTTATACGAGATTATCCTTGCACATTACCAAAAAACATTGAAGAATTTGAGGAAGAGCCTAGTAGTTAAAAGTAGAGGCAATTACATGCATCACAGTGTTTTGCACAATCTCCTGCTCACCAACAGTCTACTGAACAATTATGAAACAGAACTGAGATAGCACCTGCTGGTTTTCAAAAAGTAAATCAAAGGTAACCGGACAAAAGTGCTGATAAGTGAATGGCAAATAGGTTTAGTCAAAAGGTGCAAGGTCACCCGTGACCTAAGTCAATTAGTGAGAAGAACTACAAGCTGCATAACTAAAAACAATGTGCATTGTAGTTCTATGAGTGCTAGGAAGGGAAGAAGCCTAAACAGAGTGTATTCTTTCATCAAGGACAGAAAAAAGGGAGCTGGGTTACCAAAGAAAATGCAAGGATCACTGGTTTCACTGTTATCACCAAAGCCACAGGAAAATATACTGCTGTCTATGTGTTTCCATTTAATTCCTGTAGGAGAGAAGCCCTTTGGGGCTTCTTTAGAACCAGAACAGTTGACTGAATTCATTGTAGCCTGGTTGGTCTCCTTAAGGGAGACATTGCCTAATTGCCTTTTGATTTATTAGAGAAAGGGATAACAGTCTCTTAAGGGTGGCCCATTGTGAAGATGATAACGGTGAGGTAAAGATGGTGGTATCCTTCTAGAGGCAGAAGATCAACTTATTGTTGCTGGGCAGATAAGTGACTGCAATTAAAGAGCTTTGATATAGCACAAAGAAGCCCTATTGGTGATTTTTTTTTCAATGGCAACCAAAATGTTGAAGAATATGTTGGATCTGTATCTGTGATTATATATGACTTTATGGGAAAAAAGCAGGTTTTATTCTTTCTTGTAGCATAAGATACTTAGGGTACGATTAGCTACACCTAGGCCTGAACTGGACAAAACATTTAGTCCTGGAAGGAGTGATTCCCAAACTTCTAAGTCATCCAATATTGGTTTTGTAAAATTCGAAACGGCATTGAAACCACAGGATTGTGTGTCTGCGCTACAGCTGGAAACACAGCTAAATGAGATAGAAAAGACAATGCAAAAGGGAACCTTGAACACTGTTGTCCCTGCACTTCAAGTCCAAGCTCAAGAAAGCTAAGCTCAGTCATGCAGTTAATCAAAACTGAGCTTAGGCTCTCTTTTGGACAGGATGCTGGGAAGATCTCTATATGCCACCTGCCAAGGACTAGTGGTGACCTTAGTTTTGTGTCTTGAACCAGGCAACTGACTCCCTTACTTGAGTTTAATTGGATAGTGGAGCAATGATTGGTGGAAAAGCATTTGCATTAGTAAATCAAAATCCAAAGTACTTTGAGCTTTGGAATATCAATTCCACTGGCAGATCCTATAAGAAACTGGTTTATTTGGTGAAAGGGGTGAGAACCTACCTCAAATAATTATCACAATCCTTGACAGGGTGAACCACAAAAGTCACTAAGTAAACCTCAGCTTAAGTCTCTGGTAGCTTGGCACAAAGTACTCAGGCTTAACTTCGAGGCAACATGTAAAATGTGTATGCAGCACTCAAACAGTAATAAAGTGAAAACACCCCACTAGAAAAATCCCAAATGAACAAAATGTCACCAAAATGACAAAAATACAGTCATCAGAACAAGATTTACGAGATTTGAAATTTCTATTAAAAATATCACCAAGAGGCATGAAGTGCCAAATGCAGGTATCTGGTCACGCTGGACGAGGGTAAAGTCACAAGTTTAACCGACTGGCGGATATAGGACTAAGTTTATCCTACTGGAAGTTTTACCTTCTGACTTCGCTGTGAGATCTGCGCTTTGTCGCTGTGCTGAGATTTGCGTCACTCTGCTCTGTTTCAATAAACCTTTCAGTCGGGAGCTGCACGGCATCAAGTTGTAGGTCTCTGCATCAATCGGCATTGGATCAAATGAAGATTTCCGGTAAGAGCTGCGCAGAGCTGTGGGGCTACACTTCACTCTGCATTGCATCTGGTAAAACTTTCAGTTGGGATCTGTGCGGCATGGTTCTGCATCACCCAGCATCACATCTGGTGAAGTCTTTTAGTAGAAGCTACACAACTTTGTGGGGCTCTGTGCTGCTCCTTGTCAGATCTGATTGAACCTTCAGTTAGGCTTAGAGAAATGCACTCTGACTCCATTCAAGGTTCCAGGAACTTGAGGACAGCACTTGGGGGTCTGCACTCCCAGCAGAGGGGACCAGGTCAGGTCCAGTTGGTACTGGTCAACCAAAAGCAGTAAAGGCCTCTGGAAGCATGCTGTGCCCCTATAGCTCAAACAAGAGGTAAGCCAACCTGCCCATGGAGTCACTCCTGGAATCCAAGGTACAAGGCATGAAGGTCCAGTCTTTTTTCTTCAGACGGTCGGCAGTCCTTCTTCTGAGTCATCTCACGTCAAGGAGTATTCTGGTTTCATGGTCTGGGGATGCCACTTTTATACCCAGTGCCAGCCTGTGAGTAGGGGACACCTCTTTGTCTAACCCTATAACTGGTCTGGCCATTTATTCCCTTTCCCCTGTGTTTGGCTCCAGTCTGTCTAGTGAAACAAAGTTCAGGCAGGCCCAGGTGTGAACTCTGTTTCTCAGTGGCAGTTCAGGCATCTATAGAAGTCTCGAAGAGGCTGGGTACAGCCATCAGGCTACCCCATGAAGCACAGGAAGGGGCTAGGTACAGCCCTCACGCTACCCTTTAAAGCTCAAGAATGGGGCACGGTACAACCCCCCAGGCCATTCTGCTGAGAACTAGAACACCCTTTTCCACATCCAAGGCCACTTTTGTTCATTGTCTTGGAGGAATTTACATCACACCACAGAAGAGCAATGAACAGTCAGATGGATCTGGACACTGGCAGAAATGCACATTTTGTTAAGGTAGGAAAATTCCAACTTTCTAAAAGTGGCATTTTCAGAATAGTAATTTAAAATTCGACTTAACCATCAAAGAGGATTTTGAATTACAATTAAAATGAGTGGGAGAAGTATTTTTCTAGCTGTTCCCAATCTGATATTTGCACGTATTTAATGTAAAAGGGTAAACCAGTGTCAGTCGATGAAAGGCCATCCTTCCACAGTGAAAAATAACTTTGGAGATTTTTCACTGGCAGAGCTAAATATGCATGTCCTACTTTTTATATGCCATGCACCATGCCTTATGACCATTTAGGGTCTACCTTAGGGATAAGTAATAAAGTACTACATAGTAGTAGTACATAAGTATTAAAAGGAAGGTTTGGGGCTGGCAAAAGGTTTATTTTGTCAGATCAAAAATATCAGTTTTAAAATTGCACACACAGGCTGCAACTGCAGACCAGAGGCACGTTTTCACAGTGCTACATCAGTGTGTGGCAGAATGAGTGCTGCAGCTGACTAGTAGCATTTAATTTACAGGCCTTGGGTATGTGTAGTGTCATATACTACGGAATTGTGAGTAAACTAACTGTACACATCAGGTGTATATCATTTTACCATATTTGGAAGGGAGAGCACAAGCACGTTACCACTGAATAGCAGGAGTAGAGTGTGCAGAGCCAACAAAAAAGGGGTTCAGCAAAACTAGGTCGGTAAATGCAAACATCTGGGGAAATACCATACAAAAGATGGTCATTTCCAACAGATCCCATATGGGATGTTCCATCAGCGTGTTGTTACATTTTGGGAGTGTGTTTATGATTATGCAACCAAATTATGAGAAACAAAACAAACATCATCTGGCAACTTGCTGAGGCACAGACACACAAGTCTGTGCTGCAGCAAGAAGTCAGACACAAACATCTGTCTCTTGCTAGTGAAGAGAGGTGTGTGTCTGTGCTACAGAAAGGAGCTAGATACTTATGATTTTTTAGTCTGAGAAAAGATCCAGTAACTGACTGGCTTGTTTCTGCAGCACAGAACTGGCCTACGAAAAAATCTATACATCACCTAGCTTTTTTGGGGGGCACAAACATAAAGCTGCTTCCTCTCACAATGCTTCTCATGGAGAAAGAAGCATTAGGAGTGGGAGGATCTGTGTGTCTGTATCACGGCAAAGAGCAAGACGTTTAAATTTCTTCTTACTGTAATATAAATCCGTACAACACCTGGCTCCTTACTGGTGCACATAGCTCTTTCATTTCAGAATGTTTCTCATGGATAAAGAATCATTGTAACATTGTGACTCCCCAGGAGTCTGGCAGTCAAAGACCGCCAGACTCCTAATTTGACCTTAAATATGCGGAATTTACTATTCCCACTCCAATATAACTTAAGTCAGGAAAGGTGCTGGATACTTAACATACAAAATTAACTATTCCCACACCAATATAAATTAACTCAGCGAAAGTGCTGCACACTAAACATGGAACTTTAACTTGTGCAAATAAAAAACAGCATCACTTAAACACAACACTACACTAATTAAAAACTGTGAAACATTTCATTTTAAAATTCCAAAATATGGATAATTTCACCTAAAAAAATTTTTAAATGTAAATTCTTTTGAAGATAATTTTCTTTATTGTATAAATTTGAATATTTCTCCAGTATTTTTTACTTTTTACTATACATTTCTTCTAGTCCTTTTAAGTAAATTGAACTTTTAAATTTTTTTTAAATCTAAATATTAAAATATTTGTCATAAATATAAGAAAATATTTGTATATAAATTAAGTCACTATTCAAATATACTTATATTTTTTAAAATACCTCACAAGATACATGTACTTAAAACTAGAAAATAATATAAATTCTTCCTAAAAAACTAAATAATTTATTCATATAAATAAAACACCAACAATAATCCCAACTGTTCTTACCTACAAACATAACACCCACACACAAAAAATACTTATACATTTTTTGCAAATTTTAAAATATATAAAAAAATGTATGATCTTATTTAAAATGTAAACATTTTAAATATATTTCCCAACACTTAACATAAATTAACCCACACAACTACCCTAAAAGAATTGGTAAAATTAAACAAAATAATAATAAAAAAAGAAATTCTAAAATACCTCCCAACCTTTTCCATTATAACAATACACATCCTTACTCAATTAATTTAAATAAATATAAAATAATTTTCAAAAAACATAACATTTGTTTTTTTCTTCACTATACCCCACCCTTTATCCCTATAAATATACATTCCACATCTTAGCGGCTGATTACGATGGCGGGCGGTAGCACATCTGCGGTGCTGGCGGAAAATGCCCTTTTCCACACTCCATCGGCGGTCCTTACGTCCGCCGTATTACGATGGGCAAAGATAGCCCATTTCCCGTCCGCTGTGGTGTTCCGGGAACCGCCAGAAATCCCCCTCCACAGCGGTGGCGGACGGAGCCAAAAGGGAGGGACCGCCGTGCGGAATGCGGTTATGACCGCCGGTTGTATTACGATGCCACAAACAGCCCACCACACCGCTGCGGAGAATCCGGTCAATCGAGGATGGCGGTGGCAATACTGCAGATCGCTCCATGTGTTCCTGGCCGCTGGGGAAACGGCGGTCTTTGGCCTTTCCGCAGCAAATCCGACCGCCGCAGATGGATTTTCAGCTTTTCCGCCGCTGAATCCTGGAATCCGACCGCCACGGTAGGGAGTTTCTGGCGGTGCATCCTAATCTGGCCAGCGGTTTTACCGCGGGACCTGCGGGCGGCAATTTCCCGCTAGCACGGCGGTCGGAGTGCTTTTCCGACCGCCATCGTAATGAGCCCCTTAGTTTTTTATCTTTCAAAATTTTTACTTTTTAACAGATAAATTATACATTTAAAAGAATTCCCCTTCATATACCCTATAACTCTACATCCCGCTACTAATTTTATTACATTTTGACTATAATTTAAAAATATTTAAAAAAATTATGTACTATTTAAAAATACTATCCAACAATTTCCCCTATAACCCGTCATCCCACTACTAATTTTTTTATTTTAATTAAAAAAGTAATTCAAATAAAATAACTTAAAATACTCCCCACACTCTTACCCTATAACCCAATATCCCACTCCTAAATTTCAAAACTATCTAAAATTTTAATAAATTTTTAAATATGTAAAATAATACACATTTTTTCAATTAATTACTCCCCACCATCATCCCCTATAAACCCAACATCCCACTCCTACATTTCTTCAAATTCTATCTAGTTTGTTTTAAAAAATATATTTTTTAAAAATATTACACAAATGTTTACAAATTTTTAAATTAAACCCCACCCATATTCCCTATAAACCCAACATCCCGCTCCTAAAAAATATTAGCACAAAAAACATTCTAAAATGTCATTTATTTACAACACATACATTTATACAACATTTTTTACTAAGATTTAAATTATTGTAACAACAAAATTGATATTATGTACAATTAAATTTTTGGCATCGATATTTTTTACATCAGTGTTTAATACAACACCTAATTTTGATATTTTTGACTACATTATTAAATACCACAATATTTTGAGATCATTATATTTTGGACACAATATTTCTGTCACACGATATTTTTTTCTGATATTTTGTCTAAATACCACTCATGACATGGTCAGGGATATCACTGATGGCATCAATGATGACATCTCAAATGATATCACTGATAACATTATCCACAGTACCACTGACACACCCACTGACACCCCACACAACCTTTCACACACCCACTGACACACCCATACAACCATTCCACAAACACATACTCATCAACAGAGCCACTCGCACACCCACTCATTCCCACGCACAACCACTCACTTGCCCATACACCTACTCACGCAGTGACTCACTCACCGTTACAGGCATTCACACAGCCACTCACTCCTCCATACAGCCACTCACACACCCACTCACTCATCAATATAGTTACTCACACACCCAGGCACTCACCCATACAGCCTCTCAACAGAGCCACTCACACACCCACACAGTGACTTACTTATCCATTCCCACATTCATTCAAGCACTCACATGTCTACTCACTCACCCACAATGCCACTCATACAGTCACTCTCCAATACAGCCACTCCCACTCACTTAATGAAACACCCACTCAAACAGCCAGTTACTCACCCATACAAGCACTCACACATCCAGTCACTCAACCATAGTTACACTCACACAGCCACCCACTCAACCATACAGTTACTCAAACAGCCACTCACACACCAATTCAGCTACTTAAACAGCCACTTACTCACCTATATAGCTACTCACACATCCACTTATTCACCCATACAGCTACTCACACACTCACTTATTCACCCATACAGCCACTCACACACTCATACAGCTACTTAGACATGCACTTACACACAGATACACACAGTCACACAACCACTCACATAATATATGTTAAAAAATGTAATTACTCATTAGTTTTACACAAAGTATGCTAATTTAACTTTTGTAGTACCTCAGTATATGTGTTTAATACTCAGAAACTTCACAATAACTGGATGATGTCATCAGTCATGTCATCAGTAATGTAGTTTGAGATGTCATCAGTGATGTCACTGACCATGTCATGAGAGATGAAATATGTGAGGTCATCTGAGTGGCCTCCGACTGGCCGAACGCTCCTTTAGCCCATCGGAAGCCAGTCGGTCTGACTAGTCGGTTTCAAATCCCACAGCCTTTATCATAATAAGGCTGTCGGATTTGAAACCTATATTGTGAGTTGGAAAGTCTCCGACCTGTGGTCGGAGGCTTTCCGATTCACATCGTAATGGGCACCTCAGTGTGTGAGTGAGTCCATGAGTGTCTCAGTGGGTGTATGAGTTTCTGAGTAGATATTTAAGTGAGTGAGAGAGAGTATGAGTGATTCTGTAAGTGGGTGCATGAGTGTCTGACTGTGTCCGTGAGTGGGTGTACATGTCTGAGTTCATCTGTGAGTGGGTGCATGAGTGAATGGGTCTGTAAGTGGCTGTTACCACACCATACATAACAACATAATCAGGAGGAAACTTCTATAATTTGCTTAGCAGTAAATGCCAAAAATGTATGGAAAATGACACAAACTTACACAAAGTTCCTAAAAATGCTGTTCTGCAACCTCACGTCCAAAATGAGCCATTTTGAAGAGTGTCGTACTCGATACTCCAGATTAAATCTGACTGAATGTTTCCCTTCCCATCCCACTCCAGTTTGATCATTTTCCTACCAACCGGACAATGTTTTTTACTTTACTTTAACTTTCTGTCTTGGTTTCCTGCCCATGTGCTATTATTTTTCTTTTTTCTGCCTCTCTACTTTTTTTGTTTTTTTTCACCAAGCAGGCTCCAGTCATTATAAGTCTGACGCCATTCCAGTTGGGTCTACCCAGGTGTGACACTGCAATATTTATGATGGGGGAGGAAGATGCAGCATTTGTATTTTACATGCAATGCCGCTTCCCCCTAATGTTGGCAGCAGACGGGAAACATGACATGGGTTACTGACAAGAGTGCACAATGTGCACAATGGGAGGGAGTGTGACACTGTTTTCACTGCTGCACAGCCCTACCCAGTGGCAGATCATGCACTGCTGGGCTGAGATGACGACCTGCTTGATATGTAAATAAAGCTCAACATTTTAGTAATTGTATCTTCAATAATTCACAGGAGATGTTTTATCGCAGGTAAGCGCAAGTTATATTACTTTTTGTGTTCATATCTATATCTATCTATGTGTGTGTGTGTATATGTATGTATGTGTATATATGCAGTATTGTATCCATAGGTGGCACATTCGACCGTCAATCATTTAAATATCATGGGACCCCCAAATACACAAGTCCAGTGATTTTGAACGATTTGATTGGCGGCTGCAACATATATATCACTAGTTCTGGAGTATTTCAGGGAAATATCAGGATTCGAAGTCAAGTCATGCCCAATAATGGTGGTTGGGGGGCACAGATCACCTTGGGTGGCAGAATACTAAATGGTAGTCAGGTATGCATAGATTGATGGGCAAGAAATGGGAAAAAAAAGAGTGCACTGACTCTTCCGTCAATACTGTGGGGCCGATTCCGATCTCGGTCGGAGGCGCACCCAATACCATTCGCTCGGGAAAAAAGCCATGCGAAAGCCTGTTTCCCGACCGATCCGTACAGCACACCGAACGAGTAAGTACGATGCGCACAACAGCACAGAATCCGGCCGAGCCGTACTCACCCAAACCAGGTCCTGTTCCCCGACCGAGGCGAATCCGGAAACGCTGAATCGAGTCGCACGGAAGGGAAAATGCAGCTCCGTCCGGCCGAACAAGTACGATGCGCTTCCCGTACGCGCCGAACCCGTCTGCTACGCACAGCACGTCAAAGCATCCGGGAGAGGCGCACATAAGCTCCGATTCGCGCCACAACACGATCCACGGCTACGAGACGAACACGCCAGCGACGAAGACGAGGCGAAGCGACGAGGACGACGCGAGCGGCGAGGACGACGCGAAGCAACGAGAAGGACGAACGACACGAACCAACCATGAATCCCTTCGTCCCGATCATACCAATATTCTACATTTACTACCGGAACAGGCACGGACGCGTACGGCGCAGAAGGTAAGTCAGACACCAACCACAAAACACATACAACATGTACACGACACATCACACACACACAGAGGGATGCAGAATATACTTACACCAGCAACAGCAGCACCATAGGGGCGGGATGCCCATCACCAATGCCACATATGCACACAGGGGCCTGAATGCGCACCACCACCCCTACCCAGGGGGGCAGGATGCCTACCACTACTACCACCCTTAGCCAGGGGGTGCTGGATGCCTACCACTACTACCACCCTGAGCCAGGGGGCTGGATGCCTACCACAACTACCACCCTTAGCCAGGGGTGCTGGATGCCTACCACTACTACCACCCTTAGCCAGGGGGCTGGATGCCTACCACTACTACCACCCTGAGCCAGGGGGGCTGGATGCCTACCACCACCCTTAGCCAGGGGGCTGGATGCCTACCACTACTACCACCCTTAGCCAGGGGGGCTGGATGCCTACCACTACTACCACCCTGAGCCAGGGGGCTGGATGCCTACCACTACTACCACACTGAGCCAGGGGGCTGGATGCCCTACCACCACCCTTAGCCAGGGGGGCTGGATGCCTACCACTACTACCACCCTTAGCCAGGGGGGCTGGATGCCTACCACTACTACCACCCTTAGCCAGGGGGCTGGATGCCTACCACTACTACCACCCTTAGCCAGGGGGCTGGATGCCTACCACTACTACCACCCTGAGCCAGGGGGCTGGATGCCTACCACTACTACCACCCTTAGCCGGGGGGCTGGATGCCTACCACTACTACCACCCTTAGCCAGGGGGCTGGATGCCCACCACCACCCTTAGCCAGGGGGCTGGATGCCTACCACTACTACCACCCTGAGCCAGGGGAGCTGGATGCCTACCACAACTACCACCCTTAGCCAGGGGTGCTGGATGCCTACCACTACTACCACCCTTAGCCAGGGGGGCTGGATGCCTACCACTACTACCACCCTGAGCCAGGGGGGCTGGATGCCTACCACTACTACCACCCTGAACCAGGGGTGCTGGATGCCTACCACCACCCTTAGCCAGGGGGCTGGATGCCTACCACTACTACCACCCTTAGCCAGGGGTGCTGGATGCCTACCACTACTACCACCCTTAGCCAGGGGTGCTGGATGCCTACCACTACTACCACCCTGAGCCAGGGGGCTGGATGCCAACCACTACTACCACCCCACTCATAGGATGGACAATGCATGACACAACCAGCACACCACAACCTAGGGAATGCAAGAAGAAGACATCCCCCAACACCATGACAAGCGTGTGTAGACTGTGTCAAATGCCTACAACACCGAACATGACTTTGAACATACAATGTGACCCCCTAGCACATGTGCCACACATATATGTGTGTGGCACCCACAATGCTAAGCAGGCCATGACCATTGTGGCAATGGGGTCCAAACCCCCATCATCACAGTGACCAAAATGTAAGTGTGGGGTCCATAGCTGAAGCACATTTTGAACATTGTGGCAATGGGGTCTAAACCCCCATCACCACAGTGACCAAAAGGTAAGTGTGGGGTCCATAGCTGAAGCACATTTTGAACATTGTGGCAATGGGGTCCAAACCCCCATCATCACAGTGACCAAAATGTAAGTGTGGGGTCCATAGCTGAAGCACATTTTGAACATTGTGGCAATGGGGTCTAAACCCCCATCATCACAGTGACCAAAATGTAAGTGTGGGGTCCATAGCTGAAGCACATTTTGAACATTGTGGCAATGGGGTCTAAACCCCCATCACCACAGTGACCAAAAGGTAAGTGTGGGGTCCATAGCTGAAGCACATTTTGAACATTGTGGCAATGGGGTCCAAACCCCCATCATCACAGTGACCAAAATGTAAGTGTGGGGTCCATAGCTGAAGCACATTTTGAACATTGTGGCAATGGGGTCCAAACCCCCATCACCACAGTGACCAAAAGGTAAGTGTTGACAAAGAAAGAGGTGCAACTGCCAAACTGCATGGATGATTCCTGGTCACAGAACAACAAACACATCAGTGGCAAAGTAGTGTATGTGTCCCATTGCAACATAAATTGGGGGAGCCAAATACTGCAGTGCAAATAAGACATACCTTTGGCCATGTGCAGACAAACAACACCCATGGGGGCTGACACCATCAACAATCATCAATGACACAATGACAGAAGTGACCATCAGAATGCAGACCCACATATTTGCACCAATGGGCACACAAATGCAGATACCCTGTGGAGACTGCAGATGTGAGGTGAACAGATACCATACCATGGCAGCAATGGGACACACAAACCATGATCATTGTGCTGACCGATTACCTAGGAGTCCCAGGGACAGCAGGGAAACCCACCAAACTACATACAGCCAATGGCACACCCAAGATATGCCAATGCAGTGGTGCAGATGCACAAACACAAACAGGCAGACCCACACTGCACATCATACACAACAGGTGGGGGGGTGCCAGTGTCCCCAGGCAACCACACAACACATGAGGAGACCTGAATACCAATCATACAGATGTGCATACAGTGCCACACAAAGGTAACTCATGGATCCAAATCCCCTATGTGGGCAAGCAGGCATTGTCAGATGAGAGGAGCACAAATCACACATGTCACACAGGCACGTAGGGACAGCAACTGACACAGCAAGACACAGACACACCACAGCACCACCCCCAGGGCCCCCACAATGTGGTGACCCTGGGCTGCATTACAATCCCACTGTGATGACAAAGCTAAATGTGGTTCACACTGTGAACCACAGTCATGTGTCCTGAGCAACTAACTACCATCACACCTACACAAGCACAAATCAAACAGCATGGCCAGTAAGCCAAGGCCAACATGGAGGCAGGGGCCTAGCCGGGCAACAACTCTCATCTGCACACACTAAACACCACACCCTCGTCCTCCAACAATGTGCAGCAGTGAAGCACACATGCACTGGTGACATTGCACATGCACCCATGACTATTCCAGGGTGGTGGGTGGGAACCAAGGTGCAGAAACACATCACACATGGCCACTCAACAAGACTCCTGAATGTCTGACACACTGCACACTACGCTGTACATGGACATGACGGCAATACCACACCAACCAATGGGATCCCATCCACAGTCACACACCAATGAAGAAGCCAAGGTCACCCACAAAGAACACACATAGACAACAGCCAACTTTGCAGCCCGGACCCTGAGGAGTGCCAGCAGTCACACACACAACGTGTCACAATCACTGAAAGATAACACAAACTGGAAATCACATGACAGGGGCAAACAACAAGTGCCAAGGGAAACCTGACTGTGACCCATCTGCGTCTGCACACAAACTCAGCCCTGACAGCAAACACACCTATGGGTGACACCCTGATGACCAGTAATGTGCCATGCACCCACATCACAGAGAACCCAGGGAGAAGACTTTGGGGGAACATAGGTCAACTCAGCTAGCATCACAAACAGGTACAACACTAGGATCACAGCATGCACAGCTAAACGGAAGTGAACACACAGACAAGCACATACAACACACACCTTGGGCGCAGGCAATGTCACAGGAGTACACACTGCCATGAGGGGACTCCACTCCTGTGTGAGGAAAGCTGTGCCATATGTTGCCTCAGTAGGGCCCCATCATGTCAGCTGAGCACTTGGTCACACAATCAACAATTAGCACCAAATGAGGGCTCCCGTAACATCAGCCTGGTCATGGAAGTGCCAACGGAATCATCAGCACAGATCCAACACACTTGTATAGCAATGTTGCACTGACAACACAGATGAGTCCTTCCCCATTGATGCCCAAACCTGCATGTCCACTGGAGATGGCCACACGGTCAGGGAAGTAGACGAATTGAACAATGGCAGGCACAACAGATGTGCAGGGGTGGAAGCCACAGATGTGAAATAGGCAATCTAAGTAGGAAATCCCATTGCCAAATACTGAACACATGACACCCTCAGATGCTGCTATGGATGACATGGATACACCACAGGATAGGACACATTCCCCCTGGACCACATGGGTTCCTGCACAGTAACACTTCATTATCATGAGACCAAATATCACCATCACTGCAGCAAGGGCATGGTTAGCATCATCAACATCATGTACATCAGAAGCAAAAGCACTAGAGAACAGAAAGTTACTTTATTCAGCATATGTGGCATTAAAAGTAGAAGTCCGGTAGAAAATAAACAAAGGCCAATGGCCAGTCCATCAACAAAGTCACAAGTGGGTGACAGTGGCAGATGCCACCCTGCACATGCCTGCACAAAACCAGGGACAATCCACTAGGAAGGGCAACCGGGGGTAGGCCAGGCACCGCAGGGACAGGATCAGGGCTCACCAGGAGGAAGCAGGGAAGGGGTGGTGGGTGCTGGAGAGCCACTGACAACTGCAGTGGAGGTGTCTGACATGGTGTGTTCCGGCACAACTGGGGGCATGACTCAGATGTTGTGGGTGCCGGCACGACTGCAGTGGACCCTGCAGATGGAGTGGACAGGTCCGCCACTGCAGTGCCCAAGTCAGACAGGGTGGTAGTGGACTCCACTGCAGTGCCTACCACCAGGGGAGGAGAATGGGGAACAGGCAAGGTGGGCTGGACAGAGGGGAGGACACCCTCACCACATCAGTGGCACAGACAAGCGCAGCGGGGGTGTGGTGCCGGGAGAGCAAGTGGCAGGGGGAGAAGGCCGGATCCTCTTGGGGATGGTATATCTGTGGGTGGGGGAACCTGGGGCAGGGTGTGGTGGGGGCACCTGTGGAGTGGGGGCCTGAGGGATGGAGGAAGGAGACCTGGTGCTTGAGCTGCAGGGCGGCGGCGGGGTCTTGCTCTTACCACTCCGGGGGACTTGCGGGTGGGGGCCTCAGTCTGTCTGCGCCTGGGGGAGGGTGTCCGGGGGCGAGGGGCACTCAGCTCCGTGTGGGGGGGCTTCCTCTTCCCCCTGGATGCTGGAGCAGCTGCATCGGAGGGGAAGAGGCCGAGGTCACTGAGGAAGAGGCGCTGGGTCTTTGGGGTTGCAGGTGAGGCAAGGGAGGGTGTTTTGGAGGGAGAGGCAACTGAGGACTGCGCAGTGCCCGTGGATGCGTGTGTGTGTACCAGGGCCCCATCCCCTGTGAGTCTGGTTTCAGTCCCCTGACTGTGCGTGCGTGTGCGTTTTGTTTGTGGCGTGTGTGTCTGTGTGCTGGACGTGTGTGTGCTGGTGTGTGCCTGTGCCGGTGTGTGTGTGCTTGGGACGGGTAAGGTGCTGGGGAGTGTGGATGGAGCAGAGGCAGGAGGGGTGAGGGACTGTCTGAGGAGGGACACTGCTGCCGTCAGGGAGGAGTCCATGGACCTATTGCCCCTCTGTAGGTCAGACATGCCCGATGAGATGCCCTCCATGAACGACACCAGCTGAGTCAACAGAGCGGTGTGCGCATGGAGGACACTCAGCATGGCTGTCTGCCCTACATGGAGCTGGCGAAGGAGGTACACAGACTCCTCACTCAGGGCAGCAGGGGACACAGGGGCAGGGGGTGCGGTGCCTGGCCCAAAGGAGACACGCTCCCGAACATGGGAGCCTCCACGGACCTGGGGAATGGGAGCCGATGGGAGGGCGGTGGTGGTGCTGGTTTTGGCGGGGACAGCAACACTAGCTGGGGTGTGGTGGCTGCTGACACCCGCCTCCATAAGGGAGTCATCCTCCGAGTTGCTCTGGTCCTCAGCTGAGGTGGATGGTGCTGAGGACTCCTCGGTGTGGCTCCCTCGCCCTCCGTGCCACTGGGTCCCTCCGACCACTCCTCGGCTGCTGACCCAGTCTGGCTCTCTGGCTCCTCCTGGTCCATGGAGCTGTCCCCTTCCGTGGCCGTGGTTGTATCTGCAAACAATGGGGAAACAGACAGACATCAGTCACCTGCACCAAACGCACACACCACTGTGAGCACAGCACATTACAGAGCAAGCCCTGGCATCATTAGTTGTACATTGCTAAAAGTGCCCTAACTGAACAGGAGAAACCAATTGTCAGTCTGATGCCAAGCATGGCACTCACATCCCACATGGCCTTGCACCCATCTGTCTGGTGTCTGTTGGATTGCAACACCCCAGTGTGGACACATGCACCAAGTACACAGTAGTTGGACAGTGCAGAGGACACGGTGTGGCATGTGGACATGCACACATCACAGCTCTTGCCACTGAGTCAGTACAGGTTTCCGGATGAAAGGGATGCCCAGAGTCAAATAGGAAATGCATGTGATGCATACCAGCGACAGACACCATGATGCACCCATGTCCTGATAGCCATCGCCACAATGGTGTGCATGTAGCACATGTCACTCCCCTGCAGGACCACCAATAAGTTGGCACATGCCATGGCAGAGGCATGACTGCTAAGTCATACATCACTGTCTCAGTGATGTATGACTTGGCAGCCAGACAACAACACTATGCACTGTGTCACAATAGTAGGTCATGGGGAATGCAAGTCCTGGAGCTGCACAAGTGCACATGTACATCCCCCACACAACACATCATCTTAACCCTCATCTGTCCAGGTCATACCTATTGGACATATGGGAGACCTGTGACACTACCCTCTGAACCTGAGCCCCTCACAATCTGCTGTGAATGGGGAACAGCTGCCTGAACTTCACATTCGCATACCCCAGTCTGCACGGGCAGCTGATCAAACACCTATGTGACACACAAGTATCGTCTCCTATGGTCACATCTCCAGGGGCATGCTGAGCCCCTACCAAGAAACACCCCAGCAGTCCTGGCAACTAATCCACAGCACACTGACACAGAGGCAGACACCTGAGGGGTCAAATCACTGCGCACAATGTGTCAGCTGATACACGGGAGTGGGAGTACAGAGTGCATTGCATGGCCTGGAGTAGGCATGACTGTCCTGCCCCACATGAATGAGGGATGAGCCCTGGACAGTGGATAGCTGGCTATGTATGTGTGACACATGTAATCTGCACACTCCTGGGGCCCAAACATTGTTCCCACCCACTGCATGGGCGTGTGCCACATACCCCAGGCACATGTGGTGGCTCAGCTCAGCAAGTGGACCGCATATCAAAGCAACACGCAGATTACATGTCCGAACACAGGCGTTGTGTGAACAATGGACCCACCCATGATGCCCACAACAGAGTTAGGGAAACAGATGCTGTCCCCCACCTTTAGTGAAGCAAACTGCAAGGACACAGTCCCAAGTGACACAATTCCCTGAATGTAAGGGCCACACCTGGGTATCAGATGAGCAGTGGGCAGTGCACAATAGAGGGACATGGCTCCTGGACAACATGACTGCTGCACTGTGGCAGTTGAACCAGGCCAGAGGAGGGCACAAAGCATGTAATACAGAGTTCACAGTGCAGTCTTTGACTCACCCCCTCCTTGCTGCTGTCTGGCCTTCAGCTGCCCATCCAGGTCTGGAAACACCACCGCCAGGATCTGGAGCATGTGGGGTCAGGGTCCGTGTTCCGCCCCTCCTGCGAGGAGGCGACAGCTTCAGCTGGACCCGTGCAATCCTCCGGGTCCAGCCCCGAAGGTCCTGCCACCTCTTCTGGCAGTTGCGGATCCGGCGCTTGTAGACCCCCACGGACCGGACAGCCCGGACGATGTCCTTCCAGATCTCCTGCTTCCGATGGGCATTAACCTGTCAGGATGACAAAGTGAAAAGGCCATTACTACACATGCAACATATCCGTGCATGACACAGTTGTATATACATGTCTCAATCACAGGGGCACATGATGTACACAGGCAGTGCAAAGCTGCCCATGGACAGTTTGCCAGACGTCACTACATGGTATCATTGCATGGGAAGTAAAACCTTGTTCAAATGCACTGTCACTGCACCATACCTGTCCAGTGCATGTCACTACACACTATGGGGGGTGACAACTACTCAGTGAGCCTGCTAGCCAGTGGCGTGCAGACTTTCAGCCTTGCTAGTCAGACAATATGCACATTCAGAAAGGCAGTGCACAGAACACTCACCTGCTCCCCTGGTGTCCCATACAGCTTGCTGTACTGTGGAAGTAGGCTGTCCAGCAGGGCCTGGTTCTCCTCAAGGCTGAAGGCTGGGGCTCTCTCCACAGTACGTGCCATTGCAGGGTCCAAAGGGGCAGAGACAGCAGCAGTGCAGTGGCAGATGTCGTCCTGGAGCATGTAGTGCAGGCAAGTGAGCTCTCAGGGGAACAGCCAGCAATATATATGTGCTGGAGAGGCAGATACTGTCCCTTGTGTCCAAAGTGATAGGTCCAAGTCGTTTGCATCTTCTGAATCTGGCCAATCCATGGAATAGCAGCACCAAAACACGCCCACAGCATCCTTCAAATCTTCAACTTCATGACATACATGATTTTGCAACATTGTTGTGGGTGACCAACTGAATTTCCAGCAACCGACTCGTTCGAATTTCGAAAACGCGTCCGTTGCCAGGCAAGGCCATTGTCAATGGGTGCGCACCGATCGGTCCATTGCGGTACAACGCGTACAGGGGTACAACGCGTACCCGCACACATTGAATGCAATGGGCCAGCCGGGGGCACCGATCGGTCCATTGCAGTACAACGCGTACAGGGGTACAACACGTACCCACACACATTGAATGCAATGGGCCGGCCGGGGGCACCGATCAGTCCATTGCAGTACAACGCGTACAGGGGTACAATGCGTACCAGCACACATTGAATGCAATGGGCCGGCCGGGGACACCGATCGGTCCATTGCAGTACAACGCATACAGGGGTACAACGCGTACCCGCACACATTGAATGCAATGGGCCGGCCGGAGGCACCGATCGGTCCATTGCAGTTCAACGCGTACAGGGTACAACCCGTACCCGCACACATTGAATGCAATGGGCCGGCCGGGGCACCGATCGGTCCATTGCAGTACAACGCGTACAGAGGTACAACGCGTACCCGCACACATTGAATGCAATGGGCCGGCCGGGGCACCGATCGGTCCATTGCAGTTCAACGCGTACAGGGTACAACGCTGCACTGCGCACACATTGAATGCAATGGGCGGCCGGGGCACCGATCGGTCCATTGCAGTACAACGCGTACAGGGGTACAATGCGTACCCGCACACATTGAATGCAATGGGCCGGCCGGGGGCACCGATCGGTCCATTGCAGTACTAACGCGTACAGGGGTACAACGCGTACCCACACACATTGAATGCAATGGGCCAGCCGGGGGCACCGATCGGTCCATTGCTGTTCAACGCATCACTGTACATGTGACTGGCATATGTCACCATGCCTGTCTCAGATGGACATATGCCAGCCACAGATAGCTCCCAGGGAGTGAGGGGCACACCTACATCACAACAGCCTGTCCAAACTTTATCATAAGGCATGTAAGGCTGCATTTCCTATTGTGTGTATGTTGGTGTACATGTTGTCCTGTGGGTGTCACCTGTGGGCAGCCACCCCCAGGCTGTGCACGTGTTCATGGGGACAGGATCCTGGGTGTTACGTGTACATGACCACTGTGATGTGCAACTGTTCATATCTGTGCATGTGCCATGGTCACATTTAACGGTGGTGTATGTGTATGTCATGTCACATACCCCGTGAGTCCCATGTGGGACGGTATGTTTGAGCCAGGGTGTCCCAGTGGCACAATAGTGATGGTCCTCCACAGTCTGTGTGCATGTAGTGTTTACAATGTCTCTGATTTCATGTGCACAATGGGAGACAGTCTCCACATCCATGTTGTGTGTGCATGGACTTTGATGTTGTGCGTGTGTGTGTCACAGACGTCCATGTCTGTCCTGCCGTGGCAAGTGGGACCACTACCTGTGGGGGTCATGGTTGTTTTGCTGTGGTGTATACATGATACTCCATGTAATGCCAGTGTCCATGTGGCAATACAGGGTCCCTGGGAATGTACCTGTCGTTGAGCTGTGGTGCCTGGGGCACATCTGTCCTCACATGTCACTGTGGGGGGTGATTGTGACACGGCAGCAGGAGATGGGAACTGTGACACGGCCTCATGATATCCAATGGGCCAACCTGGGACTAATTGATGCCACTTGTTGGACCGTGTTGACAGATGTTGGCCATGTATGTACCATACATGTCCTTACGGAACTGCACACTTCATGTAGTTGTGCCTCATAATGATGTATGTTGGGATATTGAGTGTGTTCAATGCCGCATATGTGGGGTGACTGACAATCTTGCTTACTTCTCCTCTGCACTGCAGGGCTCCTGCTGTCCATCGACCATTCCCAGACCTGGCAACGATGGTGGAACGGGACAGCATCCGACGGTACCGCTTCACCAGGCAGCTGATTGAGGATTTGGCAGTGCAGTTGTCCCCACATTTGCAGCCTGGCCGGCCGTATCCTACAGCGCTGACCCCCAAGGTGAAGGTGATGGCAGCCCTACACTTCTTTGCCACCGGTACCTTCCAACATACTGTGGCGACTGCTGGTGGGATGTCACAGACCATGTTGAGCCGTGTGCTCCGCGATGTTTTGGCGGCAATGTTGCTATTCCTGAACCGGTACATCTATTTCCCTAGACTGCGATGACTCACTGACGTGAAGAGTGACTTTTATGCCCTGGGGAGGATGCCGCATGTCATTGGCTCCATTGATGGGACACATGTGGCTTTGGTACCACCACAGGCCCAGGAGCAGGCCTACAGGAACCGCAAGCACTACCACTCGGTCAATGCACTGGTGGTGTGTCTTGCAGACATGACCATCACACACGTGTGTGCCCGTTTCCCTGGTTCAGCACATGATGCCTTTGTGATGAGGAGTAGTCGCATCCCCAGGATGATGGCACAGATGCAGAACCAGCGTGCCTGGCTTGTCGGTGTGTACTGACTTTGTGCCATTGTGTGTGATCTGATCTGTAGTATTCCGCCCACTTTTCCAAGTCAGCTAATGTGCACTTGTCTGTCCGTAGGTGACTCGGGATACCCCAACATGCCGTGGTTGCTGACACCCCTCAGGAACCCTGTGACACCAGCCCAGATGCGCTACAATGAGGCACATGGTCGGACCAGGAGAGTGATTGAGCGGACATTTGGTCTCCTGAAGAGCCACTTCCGCTGCCTGGACAAGACCGGAGGGTCCCTCCCATATGCCCCTGCGAAAGTGTGCAAGATTATCATCGTCTGCTGCATGCTCCACAACCTGGCAGTGCGGAAGGAGTTGCCTCTCATCCAGGATGACAATGACCAACATCCGCCACCTGTGGAGGATCCTGGCCTGGACCACAATGCCAGTGACGATGATGATGATGATGATGAGGGTGATGTCCGCACACAGCTCATCACCAACTTCTTTAGCTGAATGTGAGTATCCTGAGGTGTCATGTCAATGATGTGAGTTGGCATGATATGTGTAGGTGGTGCTCTGGTGCTGTTGGAGTGTGTCCATGGGCTACTTGACTGGATGTGTGTTGCGATGTGTGCTTACAGGTGGGCTGTACTCCCCAACAGTGTTGACATGCTAACTTGGTTCTGGGTGGGTATCTTGTAACATGTATTGTGCATGAGTTTTGCTGTTCTGTCCTGTACTCCATTGCTTTTGACTGTGTGTCATTTCTGTCCTTCACAGGGTACTTTCAGATTCGTTTGGTCAACTGTGTCCACCGACGACGTGATTGCACTTCCAGGGTGGTAGCTGTTGTGTCCCTACAGGTGATGTGCGCCACACCCATGGACTTCCTTCCGTCTACAGTTGTTGACTGTGTGCCCGCTGCCAGGTGGGATTACCTTGCATCTGTAGTGGTTACGACATGTTGCAACTGTGTAATAAACCTGTGCTTCACTTTGTGATGTGCGTTGTCTGTGGTCACACATTTGACTGCCATTTGCTTACTGCACCTGTGGGCTACTTGACTACAACTGGGAATGGGTGTGGTGTCTGTGCATTGCACCATCTTCCCTGGCAACATCAGTGTAGGCAATGAGTCAGATGGCCTAGGTGTGTATGTGTTGTGTAGCCCTGGTGGTGTGTCTCCCTCATATGTGTCACGTTGCCTTTACTCACATGCCTGTGTTGTACTTGCTGTTGCAGTTCGCATACACAGTGTAATTTTGCAGTTCATCATCCCCATAACAGCACCCACGTTGGAATCACAACAGAGGCAAGTATGGTGTATTAGTGTGTTTATTGTGATACATTTGTGTGAATAGTGCATAGGATGGGTAGTGCTGTACATAAATCTTGCAATCAGAAGTTCCTAGGTGAATTGAAAGTCCTGGTAGACAGAATCCCCAGTATCGGGGCCACAGTTGTCTGACACATTGGTCCAACTTGTACTCCCCATGCAATGTGTGGGAGTAGTGTTGCCGTCAACAGGGTGAACAGTCTGTGCACAAAGGTGAACATCCAGAACAGGTTCAGGCTTCCTGAGAGTTGCGCTTGGCCATCGGCCTCTCACTTGCCCCTCTTCGGACGACCCCTCTTCTTGGGGGGGGCCCTAAAGTACAGGCTGCTGCGGTGCAGGGGACTCTCCGCCAGAGTCATCCTCCCTCCCTGTGGCAGTTGCAGTTTGGGCAGCACCAGATGTTGTTGGCACACAGGGAGGTGTGGACTCGTTGCTGTTCATCTGGCGGAGGCATTGTAAAATGTCCCTGTGCACCGCCGTCATCTCATGCAGTGCATCCCACTTGGACTCCACGCGGGACATGTGTGAGTCCACGCGGGACATGTGTGACTCCACGTGGGACATGTGAGAGTCCAAGCGGGCATGATGGGCAGCCTGCTGCTGTTTCATGTCTCTGAAGAGCCCCACTACCTGGTTGAGGTCTCCGGTGCTGGACTGGTATGCATCAGCTATGCGTACCAGTTGTGGGTCATCATGCACACCAGCAACCTCTGCAAGCAGCGACCTCTGTCTCCCACCCCTCCCACCACCCCTGCTGACATGTGCAGTGCGTGCAGGGGCACGCACAGATGACCCTGGTCCACCTTGGAGGTTGGTGGTGGTGGTGGTGTCCATGGCCCCAGGTTGGTCCAGGGTCCCTGTGCTGGTGTTGCTCCTTGTTCTGTCCATGTCGGCAGGGATGGTATTTGTGGTGACAGTCGTTGGAGGGGTGGGTGCAGGGGGTGCAGCTGGTGGTCCTGCTGGTGCTGCAGCTGGTGGTCCTGCTGGTGCTGCATGTAGAGTTGCACCGGATGTGCCAGGTTGGTCTTCTTCGTCCGAGGAGGGCAGAGGCTGTACGACACCAGTGAGCTCCGCATCCTCTTGAGCCTGGGACTGGGACTCCTCAGCGTCTGCTGCTGTGTCCCCATCATCACCTGTTTTTGGGAGACACACACAATGTATGTTATGTTTCTGCAGGCATCAATGGTTGACACACATGACAGTTGTGACTGTGCCTCTGGGTGCGGGCCTGTACATTGCATTGTCCTAAGTCGTCACAGTCAGGGGTTGATATTGGTGTGGCACATTGTCCTGCATTATTTGGGCATTTCTATGTATTTGTTGGGGTGTGAACATGGTCTGCATTGGTTGTGTTTGGTTGACAGCCGGCCCTCCTTCCCACCCACCCAGCCAGTCAGTTATCCCACCATGGTCTGTGCTTGCATTGCAGGGAGTGGAAGTTGTCTCTCAGGATGTCAGTCAGTGGTGTCCTGCTGTTTGTTGGTGCACAGTTGCCAGCAGGGCCTTGTGCTCCCCACAGCAGTAGCCAGTGTCAGCCATCTTGTGAGTCCTTCTCCACTCCCTGTGATGTGAGCATGGTTCAGGGTGGTGTTGATGGGACAGTTGTGGGGGTGACCAATATCAGTGACTGCCACTCCCATCATGCTATTGCCTCCACCCCACTTGCCAGCATTCCCAAACTTACTTGCTTTTGTGGGGAGTTCAGTGTCTGTGGGTGTGAGGGCAATGGCAAGATGGCTGACAGTGGTGTCCTGCTGTTGGTTGGTGTGCAGTTCCCAGCAGGGCCTTGTGCTCCCCACAGCAGTAGCCAGTGTCAGCCATCTTGTGAGTCCTTCTCCACTCCCTGTGATGTGAGCATGGTTCAGGGTGGTGTTGATGGGACAGTTGTGGGGGTGACCAATATCAGTGACTGCCACTCCCATCATGCTATTGCCTCCACCCCACTTGCCAGCATTCCCATACTTACTTGCTTTTGTGGGGAGTTCAGTGTGTGTGGGTGTGAGGGCAATGGCAAGATGGCTGACAGTGGTGTCCTGCTGTTGGTTGGTGTGCAGTTCCCAGCAGGGCCTTGTGCTCCCCACAGCAGTAGCCAGTGTCAGCCATCTTGTGAGTCCTTCTCCACTCCCTGTGATGTGAGCATGGTTCAGGGTGGTGTTGATGGGACAGTTGTGGGGGTGACCAATATCAGTGACTGCCACTCCCATCATGCTATTGCCTCCACCCCACTTGCCAGCATTCCCATACTTACTTGCTTTTGTGGGGAGTTCAGTGTGTGTGGGTGTGAGGGCAATGGCAAGATGGCGGACAGTGGTGTCCTGCTGTTGGTTGGTGTGCAGTTCCCAGCATGCCCTTGTGCTCCCCACAACACAGCAACAGTGTCAGACATCTTTGATGGGCCTTTCCACTCTCTGTGGGATGTGCATGCATGAGTGTGAGCTTGCTGGGCCATGTGGTGGGGGATGTAGAGCTGTGACTACGACTCCCATCATGCTATTGCCTCCACCCCCTTCCCAGCATGCCCATGCTTCCTTCCTTTTGACTCTGCTTCCCTGTGGGGTGGGCTGGCTGTGCTGAGAGGATGGCTGGGAGTGTTGTCCTGGCAGTTGTTTGGCTAAAAGTCCCAAGAGTGTCCCTGTGCTTCACACAACATAACCCAGGGTGGTGGTTCTTTGTGGGATCTTGAGTTAGGCTGTGAGGCATTGCATTCTCCCAGGTGGGTTCTGTTGAGTTTGTGTTGAGGGGGTGTGTGAGGGGAGGTGCTTGTGACTATGGTCAGTGCTGCAAGTCCTCCTTCCCACCCAGCCAGCCAGATATCCCACCATGGAACGTGCTTGCGTTGCAGGGAGTGGAAGTTGTCTCTCAGGATGTCAGTCAGTGGTGTCCTGCTGTTTGTTGGTGCACAGTTGCCAGCAGGGCCTTGTGCTCCCCACAGCAGTAGCCAGTGTCAGCCATCTTGTGAGTCCTTCTCCACTCCCTGTGATGTGAGCATGGTTCAGGGTGGTGTTGATGGGACAGTTGTGGGGGTGACCAATATCAGTGACTGCCACTCCCATCATGCTATTGCCTCCACCCCACTTGCCAGCATTCCCATACTTACTTGCTTTTGTGGGGAGTTCAGTGTGTGTGGGTGTGAGGGCAATGGCAAGATGGCTGACAGTGGTGTCCTGCTGTTGGTTGGTGTGCAGTTCCCAGCAGGGCCTTGTGCTCCCCACAGCAGTAGCCAGTGTCAGCCATCTTGTGAGTCCTTCTCCCTCCCTGTGATGTGAGCATGGTTCAGGGTGGTGTTGATGGGACAGTTGTGGGGGTGACCAATATCAGTGACTGCCACTCCCATCATGATATTGCCTCCACCCCACTTTCCAGCATTCCCATACTTACTTGCTTTTGTGGGGAGTTCAGTGTGTGTGGGTGTGAGGGCAATGGCAAGATGGCTGACAGTTGTGTCCTGCTGTTGGTTGGTGTGCAGTTCCCAGCATGCCCTTGTGCTCCCCACGACACAGCAACAGTGTCAGACATCTTTGATGGGCTTTTCCACTCTCTGTGGGATGTGCATGCGTGAGTGTGAGCTTGCTGGGCCATGTGGTGGGGGATGTAGAGCTGTGACTACGACTCCCATCATGCTATTGCCTCCACCCCCTTCCCAGCATGCCCATGCTTCCTTCCTTTTGACTCTGCTTCCCTGTGGGGTGGGCTGGCTGTGCTGACAGGATGGCTGGGAGTGTTGTCCTGGCAGTTGTTTGGCTAAAAGTCCCAAGAGTGTCCCTGTGCTTCACACAACATAACCCAGGGTGGTGGTTCTTTGTGGGATCTTGAGTTAGGATGTGAGGCATTGCATTCTCCCAGGTGGGTTCTGTGGAGTTTGTGTTGAGGGGGTGTGTGAGGGGAGGTGCTTGTGACTATGGTCAGTGCTGCAAGTCCTCCTTCCCACCCAGCCAGCCAGATATCCCACCATGGAACATGCTTGCATTGCAGGGAGTGGAAGTTGTCTCTCAGGATGTCAGTCAGTGGTGTCCTGCTGTTTGTTGGTGCACAGTTGCCAGCAGGGCCTTGTGCTCCCCACAGCAGTAGCCAGTGTCAGCCATCTTGTGAGTCCTTCTCCACTCCCTGTGATGTGAGCATGGTTCAGGGTGATGTTGATGGGACAGTTGTGGGGGTGACCAATATCAGTGACTGCCACTCCCATCATGCTATTGCCTCCACCCCACTTGCCAGCATTCCCATACTTACTTGCTTTTGTGGGGAGTTCAGTGTGTGTGGGTGTGAGGGCAATGGCAAGATGGCTGACAGTGGTGTCCTGCTGTTGGTTGGTGTGCAGTTCCCAGCATGCCCTTGTGCTCCCCACGACACAGCAACAGTGTCAGACATCTTTGATGGGCCTTTCCACTCTCTGTGGGATGTGCATGCGTGAGTGTGAGCTTGCTGGGCCATGTGGTGGGGGATGTAGAGCTGTGACTACGACTCCCATCATGCTATTGCCTCCACCCCCTTCCCAGCATGCCCATGCTTCCTTCCTTTTGACTCTGCTTCCCTGTGGGGTGGGCTGGATGTGCTGACAGGATGGCTGGGAGTGTTGTCCTGGCAGTTGTTTGGCTAAAAGTCCCAAGAGTGTCCCTGTGCTTCACACAACATAACCCAGGGTGGTGGTTCTTTGTGGGATCTTGAGTTAGGATGTGAGGCATTGCATTCTCCCAGGTGGGTTCTGTGGAGTTTGTGTTGAGGGGGTGTGTGAGGGGAGGTGCTTGTGACTATGGTCAGTGCTGCAAGTCCTCCTTCCCACCCAGCCAGCCAGATATCCCACCATGGAACGTGCTTGCATTGCAGGGAGTGGAAGTTGTGTCTCAGGATGTCAGTCAGTGGTGTCCTGCTGTTTGTTGATGCACAGTTGCCAGCAGGGCCTTGTGCTCCCCACAGCAGTTGCCAGTGTCACCCATCTTGTGAGTCCTTCTCCACTCCCTGTGATGTGCGCATGGTTCATGGTGGTGTTGATGGGACAGTTGGGGGGCAATATGTGTGACTGCGACTCCCATGATGCTATTGGCTACACTGACTTGGCCAGCCTACACAGAATTCCTTCCTTTGAGTGGTCTTCACTGTGTGTTGGTGTTGTTGTGGTGGCTACATGTCTGGATGTGTTTGTTAGTTCTATTTGTGCCACTGCCTAGCTGTAGTTGTAGTTGTGTTTGTACATGTGATGGCACAGTTGGATGTAACTTTTTTGATGGCATGTGTTGTGTTTATCTGGCTGACATACACATTTTGGGATGATTCTGTTCTGGTTGCTGTGTAATTGCTATGAGTGCATGGTTTGACTCTCCCCTTGACAGTGATGTGTGTGTGTTTTGTGGCAGAATATTGTGTACATCTGTTGTGTACTCACCAGGCTCTGGGATGTTCTCTAGTCCATATACGCTCACTGGCGGAAGGATGGCCCGCACCTTCTCCTCCCAGGGCCTGAGACCCGTAAGGGTGAGTAGCTGCGCTATATATAAAAATGGACTTACTTACTATTGGCTTGGCAGGAGGGCCACTGCCGGTGTATTGGCTGATGATGTAGTCTTTCTTGAGCAGGTCCCGTACCCCTCCTGCGCACGTCATACCACCTGTTCTGGATGTCGCTCTTTGTGCGCAGACATGGTGATTGTGCATTCACCCTGTTGATGATCCTCTCCCACATCTTGGTTTTCTGGGAGATGGGGGTCTGTTGGACCAGTGTGCCAAACAGCTGTGGCTCTACCCTGAGGATCTCGTCTACCATGACTTCCAATTCACAATCTAGGAACTTGTGATTCTTCTTGGGGGGCATGGTGATGGGTGGTGATGGTGAGTGATGTGTGTGTTGGTGTGCAGGTGAGGGTGTGTGAGTGTGTGTTTTGCTGGGTGTATGTGAGGTAGGTATTTGTTGGTGTGCTGATGGTGTGTGGCTTGTGTGAGGGATGAGCTGTGGGTGTGTGGTTGCTGTCTCTTGGGTGCTGGCAGTGGAATGGCATTTGCAAAGGATCATGGTTGTGATTTGTGTCCTTTATATGGGTGGAGTTGTGGGTGTGTCTTTGTTCTCTGTCCCCACCCCCCAGTATTTATTGGCTTTGTAATTGCTTGTTTGGCCTTTTTTGTGTGATTTTTCCTTTGTACTGCCTGTGCATGTTGGAAACGTTCTTGTGACCGAGTCGGACCCTGCATTTGTCTCGTACGGTGTTCTCCGTTTCGTTCACGCTGTGTTTGTGCAGTTTTCTATGCTGCGTACGCGTCGGTCACGGTGTTTTGTGTTGCTTCGGCTCGGTTTTGTATGCGTGTCGGTCGTACGGCTTGTCCTCCGTCCGACTCGGTCGTGGTTTTCGCGCCTTGCATCGTACTTTGCGGTTTGGAGTTCGCGTGTACGTTTCGGTCGGATTTGTTCCGGGTGCGTGTCGGTCGGTTGGATTCGCGTGTTTTTCCGGCCGGATTGCTGTTTTCCGTGCGGCTCGGTCGTTCGGCTTGGGTTCGGTACGTGTCGGTCGGATTTTGCACGCCTTGCATCGTACTTGGCGTGTCGGGCGCCACAGGTACGTGTCGGTCGGTATAATTTCCGGCTCCAAGTCGGTCGGTGCTTTTTCCGGCCCGAATCGGAATCGACCCCTAAGCATGCGGCCACGTTCTGAACGATCTGCAATCTGCTAAGAGAGGCCTCGTTCGCAGAGATCAGTAAAGCATTACAATAATCAAGGTGACCTATAATCAGAGCCTGAACTAGGGTTCGCCGTACTGAAAGGGGCAACTAAATGAACACTCTTCGCAAAAGGCTCAGGGCATGATAACAGGTCCCGGCAGTGGTGTTTAGACACCAACTAAACCAATAAAAACACAAGTTTTTTTCAAGACAATTACAATAATGCAAAACTAGTAGCAAATGATCCAAGGGTAGTGCAATAACGACCTTGAAACACCTAAACAAGTATAATTAGAGGGCATAGGTCAAAAAGCATACCCTCCTTCATCAGAGTAACTAAATAGTATGTAAGTACTCGTCATGTGATTCCAATAATACTGCACTTGTAACAAATGATCTAACTGTAATAGATTAATGACAATGAAACAATTAGAACAGTGAAAATAGAGGTCAAAGGTCAAACCACATGACACCCCCCACCAATTTAACCAAGAAAAATGTAAGTGCTTTGCCGTGTAGCTCCTATAGTACACCTGCAGGACCTGCGCGTTTGGATAACATGTACTGCAGGCTTGGTGGCAGACTGACTCCGTGCACCCCCACCGTATATGTTAGCCTGGTTTGCATTAGCTAGCTCGTAGTGCCACTAGTGTCTCCTCTTATCGGGGAGAGACTAGTTTCTGGCAACCTTAGATAATGACAACCCTGATCCCTCAGAATCGTAGAAACAATATACTACCTTTCGCTCAGTCATTCGTGCTCACTTATTCGGTTTGTCTCAAAGAGTTACACAGAATAAACAGACGGGCGTTTCAATAAGTGTTTATTGAACAGTTGTTATTCTAGTGTAAAATATATGTGCTGCAGAGACCAGCAGGCAATAGCAGAGATATATTATCAGCAGCACGATAAAAGCAAAGGGATAGAACAGTTCTACCATATTGCGATAATCATGGATACATACATGAATATAAAAGCATTATGCAAAATGTGCGTACTCCTACGATGCCTACCTAGATGTACCTGTGTGTACCTAGCATATGTGTGTAGGTCTTAGAAGCTAAGAGCCAAGAATCCTCCTAGGATTTAGTCGAACCCCCATACCTGAATAGAGAGAGTGTGGGACCCCGTCCTGGTCTCGAGTTGGACACCCCGTCCGGGTTGTGTCAGACCACTGTCAGCTTGAGCGACTGCATGCAGGAGCCTCAGCGTCTCTCGTCAGTGTGTCAGCATGGAAGTCTCGGTTCCCTCTGCCTACCCGGGGCAAGATGTGGTATATTTATACCCTGAAGAGTCTCGTCCTCAGTATGGTTTGTATTGGACATGAGGAAGACGTCATGGGTGAACTTTGTACATACATATTATGCCGGTGGTGTATTCTTAGAGAGCCATGCATAACTAAAGAGTACAGTGTGGGCCTGTGTTTGGAAGAACCCTGCTGTATTCGAAACCACAGGATAGATAACGTTCAGCCCTCAGAGCTCGTTGTGTACTAGCTGGGACCAATGTAGGTGAAAGAGCATGCCTATATAAGGAATCATACTATAATAGGACATGTACAGTCGTGACCATAATTGGGCATATGTGGCCATGACCATAATTGGGCAAGTACGAATATGACCATATTAGGGTAAATATGAATACGTCCATTTTAGGGCATGTACAAACGAATCTACATTAGGGCCTCTATGCGGGATATAACAGCTTATCATGACGATTCAAATGCTGCAACACTTGTAAAAAATGATCTAATCATAATGGACTAAATACCTTGAAACACTTACACTAAGTGCAAATAGAGGTCAATGGTCAAATATTATGACCTCTACAATAATATGGACAAGGAAAAATATAGTACTTTTCATGTCAAGTCCAATAATACCACACTTGCTAAAATTGATCCAAGGGTAGCATAAAAAAAGGTTTAAAAATGTGTATTTAGGGGTCAAAGGTCACGTTTTTTGAGCTCTTACAAAATTTGACTAGTTGACCTATGAGATCAGACAATAACCAATAATACCTCACTTTGCAAAAACAATTTCACTATTACAAAGATACATCATTTGCGCACTTCCAGGAGCTACTGTTTAGGGTCAAAGGTCAAAGACTGTGACCTTCAAGAGCTATACATGAAATCATATGCCAACTATTCACAAAATATGCATCACAACTGTGCGTAAAAGTCAGAAAATACATTTTGAGATGTTGAACATATCTCTAATAACAAGATTGAGATCATTATATGAAAAACGTCAACAGATGAAACAGCATGTCGGCCATTTTGTAGTATGTAAAGTGCTGTCAAAAGCAGCAAAAATATGTATTTTCATATCTTTGCTAACAGTACTCTCTGAAACATCCATTTTACTTCTGTGAACCAATTCTGCTAGGCATATAACTTTAGATTCGGCACAACAATAGAAACACATGAAAAATGTATATGGCTTATATCTATGTCATAGTATGATAAATAGCCATAAAAAAAACAAAAAAACTAAAAGAAAATCAAAATCTGCCTTTTTACCTGGTGAGCAAACAGGATAATGAATATTTCTGCGTATCTGCTTTTGGAAAAAACTATATTTTTTATTACCCTACGAACGCAGTCATTTACACTTATCATTTTCACAGTCACCTGTCAGCCATCTTGAATTGTGTCATGTGACTTCAGAGTGTTTTATAAATGCATGTTTTATATACAAATTGATAGTACAAGAAGTACTGAAACCAAAAATATATAGTTTTCCAACATTATATTCATAATTACATAAACTACAGCACGTTAAAGCAAAGCACTCCAAAAAGTCATTAAATGATTTGGCACTGAAGGATTTTCAATGGGCACTAATAGGGATATATATATATATATTCACTGAAAAAACCATAGGTTTTAGGGACAGTTATAGTTAGTTGGACATTGCACTCGTACAAAACCCGTGAAATTCCCCGTTATAGTTAGTTCAGGTAACTATAACTCGCGCCCCATAATGCACTTCTGATGACGTCACATATTACATCACTCATGACATGGTCAGTGACATCACTGATGACATCACTGATGACATCTCAAATGACATCACTGATGACATCATCCAGTGAATGTCTGTATCCATCTGTCTGTTGCTGTGTAAGTGGCTGCATGGGTTTGTGAATAGCTACATGAGTGTCTATATGAGTTATTGATTGGTTGTCTGAGTATCTGTATGGGTGCCTGAGTGTTTGTGTGGGTGGGGTGTGTGCGACTCTGTGCATAGATGTGTGAGTGGGTGATTCACTGGGTGGATGGTTTCAAGAGTGCATCTGTGATAGACTGTATGGGTGGGTAAGTGTGTGTAAGAGTGTGTTAGTGAGTGAATGTATGTCCCAGTGGTACATGTGTGAGTAACTACATATGTGAAAGGCAGTATATATGTGTGTTGGAGTATGTAAATAGCTATAAGCAGAGTGTGTGATTGTGAGAGTGACTGTATGGATGAGTGTGTGCTTGTATCAGTGATTGTATAAGAGCGTAAGAATGTGCTAGTATTTGTATGAGTAAGTGAGCTGGTGTGTGTATAACTGTATAGATGAGTAAATGGGTGTGTGCTTAATTTTATGCATGACTGACTAGGTGTGTGAGTACCTCTATGGATGAGTGGCGGTGTGTGAGTGTTTATATAGGTGTATGAGTGCATATAATAGTCCTGTACTGAGTGACTATAAGTATGAGTGACTGTACGGGTGAGTGAGTAGATGTGTGTGTGTAGACCTAAGAATCAGTGAGTGTGTATATAGTAATTGGTGTTGGAGTGTCTATGGTTTTGACAATGGCAGTCTGTAATTTACAGTGGGTGTATCAAAAGTTATATTAGGGTGTGAGAAGATGCACCAAATTATCACATGGATGATGTCATAAGTGATGTCATCAGTGATGTCATTTGAGATGTCATCAGTGATGTCACTGACCATGTCATGAGTGATGTAATATGTGACGTCATCAGAAGTGCATTGCGGGCGCGAGTTATAGTTACCTGAACTAACTATAACGGGGAATTTCACGGGTTTTGTACGAGTGCAATGTCCAACTAACTATAACTGTCCCTAAAACCTATGGTTTTTTCAGTGAATTTGTAAGGTTTTTAAATGCTAATTTCTAACTATAACGTGCCTGAAACCTATGGTTTTTCAGTGAATTTCAAAGGTTTTTTAAATGCTAATTCCTAACTATAACATGTCTGAAACCTAAGGTTTTTTCAGTGAATTTCAAAGGTTTTGTAAATGACAATTTTTAAATGTATTAATTGTTATATTTATTTTTTGATACTGATTTACAACATTTTTTTAAACTATTTATTTTTAGATATTTTATTGTTTAAATTACATTGTAATTACATGATACATTACATTACAAAATATACTTTCTCAGAATGAATTACTTTAGTTTAAATACTTTGCAAATAGGCAATAGACTTTTAAGTACAGTAGTTACAGTTGTTGCAATGGGCAACACAATTTCAAACACAATGCAACATTGAGCTCAATGTGAATTTCAAGTTAAATGCAATTAGTTACTTTATGGATTACTTTTCTAACCACAGGACTGGATCCTAGATTCAGTCCTGGGACATCTCCTGTAAACAGTTGAGTAAAAGCGTTTTGGTTACAGTAGTGATTTTTAAGGAATATTATTGTATTTTAAAAGTTGACACTTAGAAACTTTTTCACATAGAATCACCAATGTTATCCTATGGGAGGAAATTCACTTAGCAGGTAAGTAGTGTTATCGTTACGTTTTCTTACTCAGTGGTGGATCCTGGATCCAGCACTGGTGCATCTCCTGTAAACAGTTGAAAGAATGCGTTTAAGTCATACAGGCGATTTTTAAGGAATATTTGTAGTTTGTGAAAATCGACACTTTGAAACTTTTCTGCTGAAAACCAGACAATGGATTCCTATGGAAGGAAAACAAGTTACTGGTAAATACGGTTAGAATTACTTTTCAGGGTCAGTGCTGGACTAAAAGATGCAGCACTGGGTTCTCTCCTGATAACAGGTGAGTAAATCGGAATTCGTAGTTCGGCTGATTTTAGAGGAATATTATAAAGTTCCAAAACTCCACACTTAGAAGAATTTCCAAGTGAAACCAGTCAATGTTAGCCTATGGAAGGAAATTCAAGTTACTGGTAAGTACAGTTAGAATTACTTTTCAAGGTCAGTGCTGGGCTAAAAGATGCAGCACTGGGTTCTTTCCTGATAACAGGTGAGTAAATCGGAATTCGTAGTTCGGCTGATTTTAGAGGAATATTATAAAGTTCCAAAACTCCACACTTAGAAGATATTCCAAGTGAAACCAGTCAATGTTAGCCTATGGAAGGAAATTCAAGTTACTGGTAAGTACGGTTAAAATTACTTTTGAGGATCAGTACTGGGCTCAAAGATGCAGCACTGAGGTCTCTCCTGATAACAGGTGAGTAAATCGGAATTTGTATTTCGGCTGATTTTAGAGGAATATTTGCACAATGGTGAAGGAAGGGGTGGGGCCTGAGGTGACATGTCTGCAAAACGCCCTGTGGCGCGTTTTAAGTTGGTAGAATTAATTCCTCCTCAATCCCGAGGGTCCCTAGGGGCCAACTAGCCCACCAGATACCTCCAGTATGCGCCAGAGAGCTGCGTTGCAGAGAGGTGTTCAGAGGCCACGCCCCTTTTTACAACACTCTGCAACGCAGCTCTGTGGCGCTTACTGGAGGTACCTGGTGGGCTAGTTAGCCCCCAAGACCCTCAGGATTGAAGGGGATTTAATTCCCTATCTTAAAACGCGCCACGGGGCCTGTTTACACATGTCACCTCAGGCCCCCTCCCTTCACCACTGTGCAAACGCGCCCCGTGGCGCGTTTTAAGTCGGGGATTAACTCCCGTTGAATCCTGAGGGTCCCTGGGGTGCAACTAGCCCACCAGCTACCTCCATTAAGCGCCACAGAGCTGCGTTGCAGAGAGGGTGTAAAAAGGGTGTGGCCTCAGAACACCTCACTGCAACGCAGCCCCTGGCGCATACTGGAGGTTCCTGGTGGGCTAGTTGGCCCAGGGACCCCCAGTATTCAAGGGGAATTTGTTCCCCCTCTGCAAACGCACCAGGGGGCGCGTTTGCAGAGTGCTGACAAGGAGGGGGCGTGGCCTCCGGCGCAATGCTGGATTATTATTATTTTTTTTTAAAGAGGGCTGTGTGGCCCCCCTTCTTTTTAATTATTTTGGGCCCTGGGGACCCCATCCCCCAGGGCCTGACCCCCTTTTTTTATTTTTAAATGTGAGCGGGAAGGGGACCGCGTGGGCCCCCCTCCCGTGGCCAATTTCGACCCGGGGACCCCATCCCCCGGGTCATTGCCACCTTTTTATTTATTTTTATTTTCATGGAGGCCTTTTTTAAAAAAAATTCTAATTTGGGGAGGGGGCCACGTGGCCCCTACCGAGCCACCTACTTGCCCTGGGGGCCCATCCCCCGAGGCTGGCCCTATCCTTTGGGGTCCGTGGGGGACCCCAGCTCCCCCACGGACCATGCCGGCTCCCAGCGTCCTGCGGGAGCCGGCATTGCTTTCCACATGGGGAGCTGCTAACATGCAGCTCCCCATGTGGAAAGCAATTGTCTTTGGATATTGGAAGCGAGAGCAGGTTTCCCTGCTCTCGCTTCCCAATATCCAAAGCAGTTTCTATGACAGGACGGGAGCCGCGGGGCTCCGTCCTTTCATAGCAAACTACAGTGTCCCGGGGGTAGGCACCCCAGGACACTGCAGGAGCCGGCCCTGGGGGTGGCGGTCCCCAGGAGCCACCACAGGCTCCAGGAGGGGGCCGCGCGGCCCCCCTCCCTTCAATTGCACAGCCCGGGGAGGTGGTGGTCCCCGGGGCCCGGAGGTCAGCATCGGACCCCACATTTGTTTTCTAAGTGCCCCAGGGAGGTGGTGGTCCCGGGGCATGTGGGAGGGGCTGGAGCCCCCATACAGGTGATTAATTTAAAAAGAAGCCCCGGGGGTGGCGGTCCCCGGGGCTGCGGGAGGGCGGAGAGCCCTCCCGCACCATGTTTTGTTTAAAGCCCCAGGGGTGGCGGTCCCCGGGGCTTGGGGGCCTCAGAGGCCCCCATAAGACATAAACCTACCCCCGCATGCCCCCGGGACTTGGGCCACCCGGGGCCAATTAGCTAACGGAGCGTGGGAGACCGCGCTTCGTTTTCTTTTCGGCGGCATTCGCGCACCCTAAGCGCATCCCGCCGATTTATTTTCTTAAAAAATGCTTTGTTCTGCCCAGGGGGCCTTGTGGGACCCCCTGAGCAGACCTAGGGGGTCAGGGTGTTTCTACCCTGCCCCCTTTGTGCGTTTTGCGCACTTGTTTCTTTTTTTTTTTCCTCGGCAGGATCCGCGCACCCTAAGCGCATCCCGCTGATTTAAAAAAAAAAAATGCTTTTTTCTGCCCATGGGGTTCTTGTGGGACCCCCTGTGCAGACCTAGGGGGTCAGGGTGTTTCTACCCTGCCCCCTTTTTGCGCTTTGCGCACTTGTTTCTGTCCTCGTTTCTACCGAGGGACAAAGTAACTGCCAACACTTCCTGATTTGGAGTGTTGACAGCCAATTAGTATGCAGCTCGTGATCGGGAGAGTGCACGCAGACCCTACTCGGCCATAGATATATATGTGACTTTACTTTTGATTTTCTCAGGAACTACTGAACGGATTTACACCATTTAAGCAAAAGGCACGACACTGAACCAAGGGCTACCTCTTTGCCAAATTTGGTGTAATTCCGTTCAGCAGTTCGGGCCTGTAGCTGCGACTAAAGGGTCCTATGGAAAAATGAATGGGGAAAACGCGTTTTGGGACCCCCTTTTTCTCGGCCCCCGCTTGACGTATCACCCGAGCCTTTCAGGATAGGAGCGGACCGGAGCGCCCCAACAAGTTGGAAGCTTTCGCGAAGATTACGTCAACCGGCGCCAACGTTATTTCAAATATAATGTTGCGGAGTTTCCTATGGAAAATAGGTCCTAACTATAACTATCTACTGGCGACCGCCAGTAGATAATATATATATATATATATATATATATATATATATATATATAAACAAGCACTCCAGCTTCCACAGAGAAAACCACAGAAGAAGGCACAGACTCGAGGCTGCTCAGGATACGGCAACATTTAATGTCTCAAGTCACCCTCAACCCCGAGGTAAGAGAGAGACGCGTTTCGGAGGAAGCGGCCGTCTCCTTTTGTCAACTCAGGTACGTGATAAGTAGCGGATAAGGGGTGAGAGGTGTGCGGGACGAAGTTTGAAACTTAATTACAGTTTCTCTACCTTCGGACCTTATACTCACATTTCATTTGTGCAATGTCGGCTGACACAGTCAAAGAAAGAGAAGCCGCAGCATTGATGATGTTCAATGACTGCAGAACGGCAACTAACAAGGAAACTAACGCCAATACTAATCCAAAGGAGACAAATACTTCACTAAAAGACAAATTTAAATTATTGGAAAAGAAAAGTCGTTCGGAGCAAAGCAAATGGTGGGAATCTCGCTCCTTACAAATGTATTTAGACGTGGACAGAGTACCACGAGGTCTAAGGATACTTTTAGCACCAAGCTATGAGGCGCCTAACCCACTCATGATGCGTGAGTGGGCGGAATGTAATTTAGATTCATCCAAACGTTTGATGCAAATCCTGATTAAGTATGCAGATATTGACCGCACTGCTCTACTGGAGGAGATAGCTAAGATTAATGAGGACATTGATGCAATGGAACAAACTGAGGAAAAACAAAAATTGCATCAAGAAATGCTATCAAGGCTCAAGAAAGAAGAAGAGAAAATGAAGGAGCGGAAAACTTATAAATTCTTTCGCGATAAGACAGACTACGAGGTGGGGCAGATCTTCACCTTCTCCAAAAAATATGAAGCGCTAAGATTAAGCAAAGATAGAAAAATAGGAGTTGCCAAGTCGGGTGCTAAAAAGACGGATGGGATATCTTCAAGTACATCACAGTCCGACTTAAGCTCAGTTCCAGACAGTGATTCGGAGCGTGAATCAGCCTCAAACCATGGCAGGCTATCTTTTTTATGCGAGGACAGACGGCAAACTCTCTGTCCCCGCATGCAAAAAACCAACTACGGTCAAACAAAAACTGGAAACGAAAGCAACGACGGAAGGCAAACCGAAATAGAAACAAACCGCAAAAAAAGAGGAGGGTGGAGGAGAGGCAAGTAAGCGATTCAGCAACTATCAACAAAACGATTGTGGACTTAACAGACATGGAACTGAGTGACAATGACAAAAGAATCCTCAGTTTGGGTTTAACATATTGTCCTGCAAACAACTTTAATTATGTCAAAACAAGATTAGATATATTTAAAAGTACTCGAAAGTTGAAACTTAGAAATACCATTTGCTTAACCGGAATTTCAGAAAACAAGATCCTCCTATGGAAGGTGAAGCGAGAGCGCTGAACCCCGTAGAAATCACACAGTCAGAGGAATCCTTTCTAAATGAAATGCAGGAAATGTGGGACCCACAAATGAAAACTTATCATCATGATGTCGACCTGCCTGCCTATTCTCAGGAACAAACTGGTGACTTACCCACAGAGCACAGTAGTATGCAGATGCAAATACAATATCCTTTGACTCAGTTCAAACCGAAGTCAACATTTAATCCGGTCATGCTACGTGATTCGATTGATTTATTTCATGACCAGGTGACAGATCAACTCAAGGATTTAAACATCAAGACACACAGAGGTAAACCCAAATACAACAAAGAAAAATCAGATTATATTACGCTGATGTCGAAACTTAAGGAGAACAACAAGATTGTAATACGTGCCTCTGACAAAGGTGGGAACATAGTGCTGATGGCCAAAGACAAATATACCAAGGAAGCCTATAGACAGTTAAAGGACAGAACTTGCTACACCAGATGCAGTGGATAAGAACTGAAAGCAATGTATACAATCTTTTATAAAAAATTGTCGACATGGAAATCCAACAATTTGATTACAGGACAAGAATTCAAATTCCTGAAAAACAATCATCCAGTGGTACCCACGATTTACTTTTTGCCCAAGATCCATAAAAACTCTGAAAATCCACCTGGGAGACCCATCATATCGGCAAGGAATTTATGTCTTGAGCACACATCCCAATACGTACATTTTTTCTTGCAGAGTCTGGTCAAGGCCTTACCATCGTATGTAAGTGACACAAGCGATTTCCTACGGAAAACTAAAGACTTTACATGGAAACAAAGCTATTTACTTATTGCACTTGATGTTAGCTCACTCTACACGAGTATCAACACACTGATGGATTAAGGGCACTTGATTATTTTTTGGACAAAACAATGGGCAAAATGAGAGACCACAAAAGGATGCTTATTGAAATGGTTGATTTCTGTCTCACGAATAATATTTTTATGTTTAATAACCTACTTTATAGACAACTCAGAGGTGTTGCGATGGGGGCCAGCTTCTCTCCCAGCTACGCATGTCTACACATGGGTTGGTGGGAGGAGCTGGTCCTCATGACTGAACACCGGGGGGCCATGACAACCAATGTCAAGTTATGGTTGCGCTTTGTCGATGACTTGTTCATCATATGGGATGGCAGTACAGATGAAGCCCAGGAGTTTGTACAAGCTATTAATGTAAATGATTTGAACTTG
Source organism: Calotriton arnoldi (assembly GCA_963921515.1). NCBI lineage: Eukaryota > Metazoa > Chordata > Amphibia > Caudata > Salamandridae > Calotriton > Calotriton arnoldi. Next base: position 19,977 of record CAWUFW010012789.1, on the reverse strand, counting down.
CATTTTACTGCCAGTATTAGTGCATCAACAGTGAGCTTCCTAGATACAGAGGTTTATATTGACAACAATAGAATTGAAACCAAACTCCTTCGTAAGGAAACCGTGGGTAACTCAACACTCCATGCTAGTAGCTCCCATGTAAAACATTTGGTGACCAGTATTCCTTACGGTGAAATGCTGAGGCTGAGGCGTATTCATAGCAAGGATAATGATTTGTTGATAGCCCAGACCGAGAGCAAACACAGGTTTAAAGAAAGGGGATACTCTGATTTGATCATAGATAACGCCATTCAAAAATCTATGCGCAAAAGTAGGTTTGAGCTATTATCAGGGACAGAACCTAGGACCATTACCCCAGTAATTGGAGCAGAAAATAACATTGATAAAACTGACAAGGAATTTAGAATTGTTGTCCAATACAGTCAACAGCATAAAAAGATTGAATCGATAATATCTCGAAATTGGCCTTTGGTTCTTAGTGACCCTATAATAGGTCCTACATTGCCCAAAAGACCGTCCATAACCTACAGCAGAGGACGCTCTATGAGAGACGATCTAGTCAAAACTAGTCCGAAGTTATTGAATCTACTAGTTGGCTACAAACCCATACGGGTTTTTAATTACAAATCATGTAAAGCCTGCCAACAGGGTGAGAACAAAACCACGTACATTACTCCCTTTGATCAGAAAAAGCATAAAATTGGCAAATTGCTTACATGCAAGACTGAGTTTGCAATATATGTGTTGTCGTGTCCATGCAACCTACTTTATGTAGGGAGCACTAAGCTCCAAGTGCATAAGAGAATATTGCAGCACCTGAGGGCAATTAACAATCAGGACAATACATACCCGGTAGCGCGACATTTTAAAGCCAAACATGATTCCAAAAGTAAAGATTTAAGATACTTTGTTATTGACTCAATCCCTGCTAGTAGGAGAGGTGGAAACAGAGAAGAAAAATTGCGCCAATTGGAAACCAGATATATTTTAGAACTGAATACTAAACAGCCTTTTGGTTTGAATATAACAGAGGATCTTTTTACATGCCTATAGAGTGTTTTCCAGATTGTCGACTAACTTAGACTGTGGCTTTTTACTTGGAATTTTAGATCATCTTTTAGAGCAATATTTATGAGATTTTATGTTTGTGGATTTTATAACTATATTTATTGATTATTTATTGATATTCTAGTGATTTTTCCATGTGCATATTTATTTGTTACATATATGAATATTTAAGCGGATTTTATCTATTATGGATTGTATTGCATTGCTTATTTAATATTTATTAACTATGTATTCAGCTATTTATGTATGTGAGGATCAGGGCGTGTCAATGGGAATCAATGGGACACGTTATCTTCCACCACTTAAAAGCAACTATTTATATCACTATTATCTCATATGCTCCATTAGTAAGGACTTCTGGTATTTAAACTGATATCCTAGCATGTTCTGATCGAAATTGGGATCAAAAACTGTAACAAAGTTGGGACCACCGCAATGTTCTACACTGTTGTCTATTGGAAACTTTGAGCCCAACATGCTTTGCTAAGGTTTACTGGGGCTCCAGTAACCCATGTACTCACTAGTGCTCATCATAATGGCACTAGTTACTTATGTATTTATACGGATACTTACGACGCTAAAATGTCAAAAACCTCCTTGTTGGATTTACCGTTCAAATTTTGAACAAACTTTGTTGCACTTTAGCACTTTTTGCACATTTTGCACAATTGAAAACTTTTTGCACATTTCATTATTTGTGGATAAGTATATGCATTCAACTCATTGTGTATGACATTGAACTGATTTTAGCACATGATATTATTGTCTATCTTAAATGCAGTGGCTTTTGTTTACATATTACAAAGCTGAGGCAATTATGCTTTGATAAAAGAAAAAGAGAAAAAGACTCGTAGTTTTTAGAGTCTGTCTCTAATATTGACTGGCCTTGTATACCTTCTGCAACCAATGATTACGCCCACAATGTTCACCTTTTTAAGCCAATGTGCAATGCTGTACTGTGTCATGTGATCAAGGCCCGTGGGAAGGGCTGAAACGCGTCATGGCGACATTTTGCACTGAAATAAAATAACTTTGCACTCAAGTTGTGGTCCATATCCGATTTCTGCCAAAGAAATACATGCATTAGAAGCGGAATACCTTCAATATATATATATATATATGTAAAACAAAGGATGCAGCACTCTTGAGCAGACTTTTAGCTTAATTTATTGACAAACGTTCACTCCACCAACGCGTTTCAGCCTACCTCAGCTTTTTTCACGGTCAGTGAGTCTTTCTACAGTTACACTTATACACTACCCATCTCTGCCTCAAAGTGGCATTATGGGAGTTGTAGTGTTCTTTGCATTCAATGTAATATCCAAAACTTTATACATGTATACAAGAAAGACAATAGCGCATTGTGTCAGGTACTTTCCTTCTCTGTGTTTTCTATCGTTACACAGCGTGATTAACTTATTACAATTACATTTAAGCCATGTTTATAGTGTAATCAATTGATACATGCTTGCCGTTTTGTTTTCACCTTGTATCATTCATTTAGGTATAGTACCTGCTTCTATAGTATGGATAATGCTTTTCTTAAATATCACGCTAAATGAAAGAGTCGCTCATTATATAGCATCAGTGCTATCAATTCCTCAGCGTGAATTTAGATATTCATATTACATTTTCATTGTATGGGTATAGTACTCAGTACTTTTACAATGCTATATTTAGATACAAAAACAGCAATAATCAATGTCAACAGTCTCACTACTCAAGGTGTACATAAAGTTCTTCATCATTATTTATGCCTCTCGGGCTTTTAGTTCTGAGTCTTATGATGAAGCGTGATTTCAATTTGGCGTAGCATCTTAACTCCTATCCCCACCTCGTTCACCTAGGGGTATCATCTTGATTCCATAGAAAGACATTGATCTCCAATCACCTTTTGGCATTTGCTCATGTGTTTCGCTGTAGCATACGTCATATCCCCATTTTTTACTGCACGAATGTGCTCAAGCATTCGTTTTTTGCTCAATTGAGGAATTGATAGCACTGATGCTATATAATGAGCGACTTTTCATTTGTCAATTGATTACACTATAAACATGGCTTAAATGTAATTGTAATAAGTTAATCACGCTGTGTAACGATAGAAAACACAGAGAAGGAAAGTACCTGACACAATGCGCTATTGTCTTTCTTGTATACATGTATAAAGTTTTGGATATTACATTGAATGCAAAGAACACTACAACTCCCATAATGCCACTTTGAGGCAGAGATGGTAGTATATAAGTGTAACTGTAGAAAGACTCACTGACCGTGAAAAAAAGCCGAGGTAGGCTGAAAGCGCGTTGGTGGAGTGAACGTTTGTCAATAAATTAAGCTAAAAGTCTGCTCAAGAGTGCCGCATCCTTTGTTTCTACAAATTAATCTGGGCCAGGATCCGGCCCCTATGCAGGGCACCCGCTGGTGAGCGCTACTCGGAACGTAAGGATCACTTAGTGGACATATATATATATATATATATATATATATATATATATATATATATATATATATATATATATATATATATATATATATAAACAAGCACTCCAGCTTCCACAGAGAAAACCACAGAAGAAGGCACGGACTCGAGGCTGCTCAGGATAAGGCAACATTTAATGTCTCAAGTCACCCTCAACCCCGAGGTAAGAGAGAGACGCATTTCAGCTTGCTAGAAGCCTTTATCAATCTGGTTGGCGCTTTTAAAATGACAGTATATATAGTGTCCATCCTACTTAAGGCATTGGTAGACATAGACAACATACTAACAAGCATGCGCTATCAATGTAAACCCTATGCAGAATTCAAAAGAACTCTAAGCATAAATACCAGCGATATCATAGAAAAATTAATTAAACAGTGGTGTGTCAATTGCATAGTGCAAATAAACAACTTCTATGAATTGCCATTGTGTTCATTGCTTGGGTATACAAAATTACAAACAGAATGTTACATCTCACCCGCCTTACTGTGAATACACAAGACATAAAATGAGCGCCACCATACTCTCGTAATGGGTCGCCTGAAAATAAAAATACAAATCTAATTCATTAATTGAGAACCATGCTGCTTAAAGTCTTATTTTAAAATGTCAATTTGAAATGACCTCAGACGCGAAGAAAGATCCCAAGCTGCTGCAAAGTCTGCCGGTATTTGACCTCTGACCTCTGCTGTTAGAATAATGTTCGCACTTCACATGCTGTAAATGTCGTAATCTCAGTTCAGTTCAACAATAGCAAAAGGGACAAGGTAATGGCCACCGCACTTCGGGAGTCAATTACATACTGTGAATGACTATCAACTTCAGTGTCAAACTCCCAGTGCGTGCTCCGATCCCATCGGGACTACCAATCCAATATTGTCTCTCCACGAGCGTCTGTTGGCGAAAATTCAACAGCTTATACCCAATGTCTGAGCCATGAATTGTTAGATCCGGTGCATGAACCGAACATTAAACCATTAGGGAAAAGCATTGCGTAATTAGTCTCATGAAGGTAAAATTTATGATATCTTACATGACTGGCAGCATGAAAAATAAGTCCTAACCAGGCACATGATCGGGGTGGGGGGGACCGATGAGACAAAACTTGAGTAAGCCAGAGCAATCCTCACACGCTTCGGCGTGAGGCGTCAGCGGTGCCCAGTCACCAGATGGCGCCAGTCTCCAGGGCAAGGCATTTCTTGCTGGGGAAATGCATATCTTTCCTTCATCGCAGCCCTATTCCTGACACTATGGGTGCTCTAGGGCGGTGAGAAGGCGGTACGGCAGAGCCAAGCCCTTTCAAATTACAGCAGCGTTTCCAATCACGGATAAATCAAAATCCAATCCAGTGATGTTCCTTTTAGCAATTTATTATCAGCATGCCAGTAACCCAACGCGTTTCAGTCTTACCAGAGACCTTGTTCACGGGGAAAAGAAAAACAACGGCTACATTTTTTCCATTATTTAAATGTGAATACGGACATCTTACATCACATCCTGCAATATGCCGCTGTGCATTGTGGATAATGTAGTGCAAATTTCAAACAATTCCCGATTTAAAATTAAATAAAGAGCTAACATGACACCATGTGAAAAACTGTTCATATTTCCAATGGGAAAACATAAGAATAAATTGAATTGCAAGTCACATAACGAATTTGCCATCAAATCAATTAGTTGACGCCTATATAGAGATAGGACCACTTCTACTTTTCATTGATTTTATCGCTGTTGTATTTAACTCAGGATAAATACTATAATTACAATTATACTGCCGGAATGCCAGTTCCTTCCAATTAATATGCTGCCTACAATACTGTGCAACCAACCATCCAGCCCTCTGGTGGGCAAAGCGAACAACAATAATGTTCATGGTTATTGTCCCGTTATTAGTGTCACTACATATATTCAATTAAAGGCGGCCCTATATAATTCATATGCATGGTAACACAATTTCATGAAAGGTTCCCTTACTTAATAGGCAACATTGCTAATTGTTAGTTCAGTTCATGCCTTACACAAGGCTCATGTGTGCGACTTAATATCATTTGTGCGTAACGACTTACTAATACCAAAATAAAATGGTGAAAAACTGTGTATATACTCAGTGAAAGTTACTGAATTTGTAAATTTTTTTTATTTTTTTATTACATTTTTAAATGGAGAGTGCATGATTTTACTTTTCAAAAAGCTGCGAAGCAACTAAAACAATCCTGTTTACAAATGTGAGTGTAATTCTTCGTCTTGATTTAATCCATTCGGGGTTAGTGTACGAAAAGTTAAGATATGTCGTGATTCTTTTTGTCTTAAAATCATTACTCTGTCACCACCCCTTGCATGTCGTTCCACTGCGTAAAATTTCAGTTCTTTCCAGTTGCCCCCATGTTCTTTCTCCATGTGTTTTGCAACTGCGTTGCTGCGATCTGTATTTATTGTGGCTCTTACATGTTCCAAAATTCGCTTCTTGAGCTCCCATATTGTACTGCCCACATATTTCAGAGAACATGGGCATTCGATTATGTAGATAACAAATTGGCTCTTACAAGTGATCAATAGTTGTATTTTCCAAATTCTTTTATTTGCCATCACGATCTCCTTTGTATTTTTGGCAATTGTGCACACCTTTCAGTTTGTACATTTATAAAAACCTTTTGGTTTTAACCAAGTGTCCTGTTTCTTTCTATTTACAAAGTGACTGTGGACCAATTGATCCTTGAGATTCCTTGCTCTACGGAATGTTAGACTGGGATGATCTCCTACTATTTCTGAAACCACCGGGTCCAGATGTAATATGTGCCAATTTTTACGCAGTATTTTCATGATTTGTTTGTTTTCAGTGGAGTATGTTGTAATCAGACGTATTTTTGATCACTACCTTCAGTACTGAGCTTGGGGTTCTTTTCCTTTATCAATTCAGATCTTGGTAGGATAGCTGTTTTTAGTTGGCAGGCTGTTACCACTTTTTTATTGTAATCGCATTTTCTGAATCTTGCAGCTGTTAGAAGGCTTTTTTTGTGCCATTCTTCTTCCTGAGAACATATTCTCCTTATTCTCAAAAACTCCCCATACGGGATGTTGTTAATCAAGCTGGGTTGGTGAAAGCTGCCCGCACGGAGAGTGGCATTGGTTGCTGTGCTCGTGTTTGTCAGCTACGGGGCAAGAACAATAAAGTAACTTAAGACTACGAACTCGAGTGTGCACCACAACTTTGTGTGAACAGAGGTTCTAGTGAAAAATTGACGCTGTGTACCGCTGCTTTGTGGCAGCACCCACCCGAAAGTTGAGCGGCGGTTCTGGTAACGATTGTTCGAGGAATTTCATTGAAAATACCGCCGGCTCCACCGAATCAACGCAACTCATTGGGATTGCGAAAGGGATCTGTACCTTGCAGCAGGAGGGTTTATCGATTTACGAGGAGATGACATCGGGGACGGCAAGTCAGAGGCAGACGGGTCAGAGGACGCGTAAGCCTATCGAAAGACTATCCTGGTAAGTCAAGTAACGCACTGCAGGTCATCCCCTGAGATTTGATTCTGTTGGGTGTTACGAGTGACTGAGAAAACAATACGCGACGCCAGAAGACGGCTGAGCGGTTTAAAGAGATTTACGGAATTGAGGCCCCGAAGACTGCAGCGATGTTCAGTGAGAAAGAGAGGTTGGAGGCAGCGGTCTCGATATTCACAGTGGGACCCCAAGAAAATAAAGGGATGAGAAATGCGCAAGGGGGTACTCCGGTTCCGAGTACTTTGAAAGGACTGTTTCAGGCATTGGAGAGAACATATGAAAAAGAAGTGCGCAAATGGTGGGAGTCCACATCATTGCGTCGATATCTGGAGGTGGATCGTATTCCCAGAGGCCTTCGAATTTATATGGTACCATCGTACGAAAACCCGGACCCAAATCTATTACTAGAATGGGCTGAACAGTCAAGAAACTCGGCAAAAGGCATGGTGAAAATTCTGATTAAGTATGCCATCAGTGATAGAGCTAAGTTAATGAAAGAAATTAAATGCCTGGAAGATCTGATCGCGCAAGATCCGGCAAAGGAGACCGCTGAGAATCTAAGACAACAAATGAAGTCACGATTGGTTAAATATGAGGAAGTGATCAGACGTCGAAAACATGAAAAGTTTGCCAGGGACCAGTACGATTATGAGTCTGGCAGAGTTCTAACATTTGCTAAAAAGTTTTATCTGCCAAGAAAATCAATTCAAGAAGCTAAAAAAACAAACATAACCTCGGCAAGAGACACCTCAGAATCAGAATTAGAGACAGACCAATCGGAAACGGAAGGAGGTAGTGGAAGATTATCAGAAAATGTAGGGGGCAAGGCCAATTTTCCCCAGGATTATCAAGTTATACAACAATCGTGGCGCCAACTTCCACAAAGAACGAGAACCCCAGAACAAGAAAAAGGAAACCTAGACGGAGCAAAAAAAGAAACAAAACAACAATATACTCCCAGAGTAGCCAGAAGCAAGAGAGGGACCTTCAGGAAGTAATTAAAAATGATCTAACCATAGTGAACTTATCAAAGAGACAATTAGCAACCATTGAAATGCAAGTGTTGCGCAAAGGACTCTCTTTTTGCCCTACGAATGGATGGGACTATGTACAGACACACATAGACCTTTATCAATTTATTAGAAAGCTCAAACTAAGAAAATTGTTTCACGGGAAATTGATGAAACTAGCAATTGATACAGGAAGTACCTCCGATCCTACAGATATATTGACAGGGGCTGATTTACCAGCCCTAAGGGCTCTACATGATTTAGGAGGTGAATTAACAGATATAGGAAAAGTTCCCGCTGCTGACGAATCAGAGTTCTTGGAACAAATTGAACTAGCCCAAACAGGTGCCACTAGCCATTTAAAACAAAAGTCAAGATTTATCCCGAGGACAGCTTTTGACATGATTGACAGCTTTGATGAACTTGTCATTAAAGATCTGGACAAACTGAGAAATAAATCAAGAAAGAACGAGAAGAAGCGACAGAACATATCTCTAAAAGAACGACAGGCGATTAAAGCTTTGCAAGACGACTCGACAATAGTGATCAAAACATCGGACAAGGGTGGAAACATTGTCCTACAAGATAACTTTTCCTATCAGGAGGAAGCTTTGCGACAATTGAGTGACACTATATGTTATGCAAAGGAGTTCTAGGAAAGAATATAATGAGAGTATCATAGAGTTCTATCGTATGGTTGATTTTTGGAGAGATAGGGGTATATTGGATCAAGATGAGTACGGTTTTATAAAAGCAGACCATCCCATTACTCCTACTTTTATCACATCCCAAAGATCCATAAAGATAACAAAAAGACCCCGTGGGCGACCTATTGTGTCCTCCAAGGGAGTCTTTTTGGAGCACACTTCGGTATTGAGTGAACACTACTTTATGTCCTTTTGTGTATGATTTGGTATCATTTGTTAAAGATAGCACTGATTTTATCAAACTGATCGCCAATATTGTGTGGGAGGAGGATTTTCTTCTTGTGACCCTAGACATCACCAGTCTTTACACCTGCATGAATCATGGGCAAGGTCTCGAAGCAATTAAAACCTTTTTGAAGACTAGACCTTTAAAATATGCAGAACACAAACAGTGTTGCGGGGATTCTGCTCATACACAGAACGATGCACAAGAAAACAGGACCTCAGTAAATAGGGGTCTACCTCCTATCACCTTAGTACCCAAAATCCCAACCGACTAGCAATAGTGTCTCATTCGGTCTCCTACAAATATCAAGAAGCTACGAATGTTTAGACAACCCAGAACACGAGCACTCCCGACTCACCTCAGAGTCGCGGGAACAAGACACTCTTTCGCTCTCACGTACTTGTCCACAATAAAAATAATCAGAGTCACTAAATAAGTTCAAAATGTTTAATTTGACTATAGTGATCCATGATACAGTATGCGAACCACAACTAGCAGCAAAATGCATAAAGCAAGAATCATTAGCATTGTTACAATACCATAGAATATAAAAGGAGTCGTCATTTTATAAAGACTGTGAAAAAGGCTAAATAACTGGGCCTAATCACCCTCCCCAAGGCAGTAAGAAGTTATTTTATATAACAGAAGATCTCTAGGCGTTATTAGCAGACCCCTACCTGAAAGCCTAAACTCAAGGGTTTACATCATAGGAACAGCAGCGCTCAGCTCCATGGAACGGCTTTCATCAAGAGTGTTTCAAAAACATGCAACAACGCTATATCAAAGCACGATTCTTCCGCATTGCAGCTGTTGGTTACATGTTTTGTCTAGGTAATAGGGACTGACCAGAACAGAATAACAAGAGACATTGTTGACCGACCTTGCACATTATGTTCAGACAGAATTGAAGGGAAGGCTGAGAACGTGAAAAACAATCTGTTATCATGTACAGGGCAGAGGCAAAGTGTCGCGAAAACAAACGCTTAGCAGAGGCGTGCGCAAAAGCAGCAGCATAGGGCAAGCAAAACTCATGCTAACTTAGCAATGTCGACAATGTGTCTTAGGGCCATATAACCCCATATAACACCCTCCCCCTGGTAAGTCAGTAGGACATAGACAGAAGAACAAAAACAGAGTTCAAAAGTCAGGCATTGTTTAAAATATTGGTATGGGACTTTCTAAATAAAAAAACCAAATCAGAGAAAAGAAAAAGGGGAAAGTTCGAAACAAACCTAACAGCACTTTGAGCTTGAAAAAAGAGTCTGTATGCCAGACAGTGGAGCAGGGACGAACCAAGTAGTCAATCCATGAAGGTTTGGGTGCAAAGGAATGCAATTCCTTCCAATAGCTCATCATTGTCATTGGTGGAAAAAAGTGAAGATATCCAATTAAGTAAGTCGAAGGAACAATCATGTTCCTCACAAACAGGAGCATCCAAAAACAGAAAAGGCAAACTTGCGTGATATTCAATGAAACTTCGTTGTAGGAAAGTCTGCGCAGCCGCACAGATATCCCATTGATCCTAGATTCCAAGTAAAGCTGCACGTGTCATTGGACCATCCACAGAACAAGCCACGTCATGAGCCTCTAAGGGACCCATCAACTGGCTGAAATCAGGGATTGGACACCACGTGTTTGATAAGCAAAGTTCCATCGCCCAGGAGAAATGACAGTTTGCAATGAAGCACTGGTTGCACGCAAGTAAAGTAGGCAAAGCGGAATGTCAAGTTGTAACTGACGCCAAGCGTTGCTAAAGGCAAGCATCCAAAAGCCTCATACAGGCGATCACGGTACAGATGAAGCTGGTCCGGCCTGTGCAGAGCCACAAAGTGAGCAGCCATTACAAAACACAAGAAGGAGAAGCAGGACACCAGCTGCGAGCGCCAATATTAAGGGGAACCCTCCGAAGACGCTGGAAAATATAGAATGAATAAAAGCCGGAATCACCCCGAATATAGTTTGAAAGGAAGAGACCAGGCCAGATCCCACACATTTAAAAAAATGGGCAAGGCCTGTCGTATCAGATGCATTAAATATTTGGTGAATTAATTCCCCAAAATGAAGTGGGAGGTTAGTGTTAAGAAGCGACTGTATCTCACTCGAGGTCCGAGCCACCTGCAGTCTGAAAGTTTCACGGGCGGAAGTGAGGGCCACCTCCTGTTGGAATAAAAGGGCTTTGAGCCTGCTCAACTTGTTGAACTCTGTTTTCAAAGTCGGAATGGAAGGCCAAAGGGAAGAATCTAAACTCCCATGCGGGGGCGGGAAAAGGACATTGCTACAGCAAGTTACGCGCTGGGAAACAGTTACCAAGTATGGGACACCCGCCCGCAAACCACAGCAGTCTTGATTGTTTAAAATGAGATAGCTGCCGTTAGTAAGCAATGTAAAGACAGGCGTGATGGATGGTACTGGGGTCCCTTTCAAAAAGCAAGCTAGATTGGGCGCTGACACGTTACACTCGCCGTGCAACTTAACGTGTTTGCACACAAGAGAGTGACCCAGTACTGAATCACACTCCTCCCCTGTGAGGAAAACTTCTTTATCCTCCCTCAAACACCGATAAGCAAAGGGCAGGGCCCATAATTCATGCAGAAAAGCAGTGCCAAGCGGTTCAAAGCGGCCAACAGGTAAGTGTTGCATAAATGATTTAAACTGAAAAAGTGAAAAGGGCAAAGTGATAACGCCATGAATTAACCAAACAGCAGAGTCCGTTTCCGCTACAGAGAACGGCAAAGGCTCCAATTGTTCAATATGTAACAGCGTATATACAGCATCTTTCATGGACATAAACTTCTGTTTATCAGTCAGGTTAAAAGGCAAGAATAAAGCAGTGGCATTCAAATAATCCCAAGGCACTTTACCCATTTTTAGTGTCTGCAACGTCCAAGCAAATTGCATGACCGACCTTAACTGATTCTGACCATGATATAACACAGAAACATCACTTTGCACAATATCTATTACAGAAGAAACAATATTGTCTAAGGTATAAATGCGTGAAGAAAGCGTATTAATGCTGTTGTCTACTACAGCAAGGACTTTTTCCAAGTTTGCCTGGTCAATTTGACGCAGACGGAAGGCAGCTTCCATCTGTGAAAGTTTCCAAATTTCATTATAAGAGGCATAAAGAAATCTCTTGGCCCTTGGATTACGTGGGCCTAGAAGAAAATCAGCCAAATCAATATCATTCGATAGGATGGAAAGGTGCTGTTTGACAGATGCAAGGTTAGAGTGTTCTAGCCACTGCTGGCACAATTTACCTACCGAGTATGTAGTCACAGAATGATGAGGTGGATAACGAGGGTCAGGCTTAGTCTGAAAGAAACCAGGTGTAACATTATAGAAACGCAACTGGCATGCATTAGCATTAGATTGCCACAACAACCATCCCAATGGATCAATTTCAGAAACATTAAAGGAGGCATTCTGAAGGAGAGCCTGCAAAGCCTCCATGGTGTAGTTATTATGTAACCGCCAATTATTATATTCAGCTAATGATGGAATTGAGGGGGTATTTAGATTTTTGACAGTTGCAAGGCCATAACAGGACGTTTGGTAAACGGTTTCATTTAAAAACAGCAATTGAGTCGGGATCAGGCAGGCACGATGTAATGCCTCAGTGCCCTGAACCTGCCATGGCTTTGTGCCCCAGATGGATTTTAAATCTATAGTCTGTTTCCAATGGTCATAACCGTGTGTGGCCAACTGCGTTCTAAACGAGTTGGCATAAATTAGTTTAGTGTGTGATAACAGGTACTTCGATGTCGGGGATTTTTGAAGCCTGAAATAATAGGATTCAGGATTGGTCAAATCATAGTTAGAAAAATAGGTGAACTTATCCCTAAGCATTTTAGAACTCCCCTGTGTGGGAGTTGGACAATGTTCCCATTGGGTAAAATTAAAAACAGGTCTCATGGTGTTTGATTTGTGTAAAAAATGATGCCCATAATGTTGATAGCAAAAGAGATCACCATAATTGGCAGAATTTAAATACAAATCCTCAGCATCAAAGGCAGCATAATATTTTAAATCTGAAAACAATGCATGAACTGCCTGCACATCCCAATCATCCGAATGTATGTCCCGTGTCACCACATCCCCTAATGAGACGCGAAACACGTACGGAACTCTAAGGACCTCTGTCGGACCATGGATTTCATAAGCTACTTTGTCCCAAACGATGCCATCATGAACAGGAAAAGCTGAAATATTCACAAAAGTCTTGTCTCGTTTCATGATATGGGACGATGTGTGAGGAGCCAAAGTTCCATCGACCATTTTTACTGCAGAGCGTTCAGGGAGATAATGGCCATTTATGAGTAAAAAGAACACTGTCACAAATCCAATTGACATGAAGAGGAATATTAAGATAAGCACCAACCAAATGTAGGTCCATGGGGGAACGAAGTATGTCTTTTTAAACCAGGAGTAAAAGATACGCAACTTAGACTTAGGTGCATCAGGCAAACTGGATGATGAGGAGGACGAGGCAGAAGAAAGGTGTGCCGGTTCTCCTTCACAGGCACTCACTGGACTTGGAAGCAAAGGTGAAAGCGTTGAATCCTCCATTCGTACACGTGGGCTAGATGGTATCTCACACACGGAATCAGTAGCCGGAAAAGGACACACAAGATCCATCGCAGAAGATGATTGTCGCATAGGCTGAAGATCAATTACAGTGTCCATCAAATGAGCAGACATCCGTGTGGCAGCAGATGATGACAAAGTTAATGGTGCTAAGGATATTGCGTTGCATGAAACTGCAGGTGTCACACTATTCAGAATCGGCCACACGGTGTAACTTGACATTGTCCACTGAGATGTATCTGTTGTCTTTGCGACCTGGCAATGGTGGTAGAATGACAGTACGAGTACCCTTCAGTCCAAGTACAGAAACCGGAGCACGATAAGAGGGACCAAATTCTTTTTTGTTTTCAATCTTCTCCCGCACTAGATCTCCAACTTTAGGAAGCCAACCGGTAACAGGAATCAGCTGTGCATCAGCAGGCGAAGATGGTAAATGCTCAGTTGCCAGAGTATCACGGGACTTTTGTAGATCCTGTAACATAGCAGAATGATTATCTACGTCAAACTAAGAGGCAGCCGCCACAATGTCCAGACCATCAAGGTCAGGAACAAACATGTGAAAGCCAAAGAGCATTTCGTAAGGGGTCCGCCCACCCAGAGATCTTCTAGGGAGATTATTTAATGCACGTTGGACCCCATACAAATGGGACAGCCAGTCCCTGCCAGTACCTAAGACTCTAGCTGTCAAGGATTGCTTTAAGTCACGGTTCATTCGCTCCACAACTGAATTGCCCTCAGGCCTGTATGGAGACGAAAACTGCACCTGTACCCCCAACGACTTCATTGCATCCTTGTAAGCCTTAGAGGCAAACGCTGGACCTTGGTCAGAATGGAAGGTACCACAGGCAAACATCCCGATAAAGACACGCAAATCCCTGATGACATTTCGAGCGTCAGCACTACGTTGTGGCCATACCCAGAGGAATCGAGTGCACGAATCAACCGCAACCAAGATATACTTGTATGCAGTATCAGAAGAAAGAGGACCGCAGTGATCAAGATAGACACAGCCAAAGGGTCTATTAGAGATACACAGCTGTGTTTGTGGCGGACGTGTGACTGTAGAAGGCTTGATTTGTTGACAAACATCACAGCAAAGAACATAGTTACGAGTCTGTTTATATAAACCACGCCACCAGTAACGTTGCTGAAGAATAGAGACTGTTGCCGACACACCAGCATGTGCCGAAGCAATGCCTTCGTGTGCGGCCTTGATCAAAGCTTGTCTGCGGTCAGAGTTGGGAATCAGCCGATCCCCAACTGAAGGAATGGTAGCATAAGGAACCTGTTCGGGAGTTACATGATAAGAGTATTTAGAAGGGAAACCCGCAGGATAATTACCTCCCTCCCTAGTTGCAGCAACCGCTGCCAGAATTTCATTATCAACCTTAGTCATAGATCTTGTAACTGCTGCTACGGAACACGTGGCTACTGCAGACTTGGCTGCTTCATCAGCCATAGAATTACCAAGAGCGTGTGTTCCGATACGCTGGTGGCCAAGAGTGTGAATAACATGTGTGAGAGGCAGACGTTGTTTAAGATCTGCGACTCGAACCCAAAGCGTTTTATGCTTAATTGCGCTGCCTTTAGAATCGCGGTAATCATTTTGAGACCAAAAGAATAAGTTGTCATTGAACGACTGGACACAATAGTAAGAATTGCACACAATAAGAGTATTCACAAGAGGATCAGCAAACTCCAGAGCTAGAACAAGAGCACGCAGCTCGGCCAATTGCGCCGTGCAGTCTCCTAGTGCCTGTGTGTGCACAATGGAAGACTTAAACTCTCCATCTTCAATGGAGCCAGCCACAATAGCACAAGCCGCTGAATAAGCATGTTTGGAACCCGTGGCCGGTTGCGCCGAGCCATCGGTATAAATGATGCATTTGTATTCACACAGAGGAAGAAGCGACAAAGGAGGAGGATGAACAAATTCATACTGCAAAAACTCCTGAGTCTGAAGAGATGGATCAAAGACAAATGTGACATCCGAAGACGTCAAAGAAGTAGCCCACTGAATCCAACGTGGGTGCAATGCTTTAGAGTTAGGCACACTAGCTTTAGTCACCGCTTCCAAAGCAGGGAAGGGAGTGACCATAAGAATGCGTTTGCCCTGCGCCAGTGAGCGTTCCTTTAGAATCGCCATCTGCACTGCCGTTAAGATTTTTTCTACAGAGGAAAAACGCATTTCAGCCGCAGTGTACAAGTGTGATTTGTATGCAATAGGTATTGTGTCTCCTTCATTGAACGTTAAGTACGTGAAACCCACTGCCCCAGAAACGATACGTATTACCAGGTTGGTGGTGTTATCATGAGTCATTAAGAAGTTAGTCGCAAGCAAATCCGCCTGCAAAGACTGCAGAACGGAAGTATGTTCCGGAAGCCAGCTGGCAGAAGAGAACTTAGGTTGTATCAACGCATAAAGCGGTTTGATACGCTGGGCATAATCGGGAATGTAAGTCCTCCCGAAGTTTAAAAAACCCAGCAGGGATTGTAACTTTTTCAAAGAAGAAGGTGGTTGCAAATGTGCACATTTCTCTAGGAAGTGAGGTGCTAGACCCTTTCCCTCATTATTGAGCTCGTAGCCCAAAAAGAGCACTGCCAGATGGGCAATGTGTGACTTTGCAAAATTAAATTTGTAACCGTAGTCGGCAAAAGACAATATTATGTGGTCGACTCGGTCAAGATGCGGGGCGAGGTCGTCGTCAGTCAAATAGATGTCATCAACATACGACAAGGCCTCAGGGTCAATGTCATGCAACAAAGACACAATGCGTGCCGCAAAAGCTCCCGGGCTATTCTTGTAGCCCATTGGCAATCTTGTGAATTTTTTCTGATTTCCGACGGCACTGAATGCTGTCAGGTCACCACTCGCACGGTCTAGATTGTGACTGTAGAAACCATTGGAAATGTCAAGTGTCGTTTTGTATTTTTTACGAACAATATTATTCACCAGCGCTGAACTGTGTGTGTTTTGTACCGCAAAGGTGCGGCAATGGCTGTTCAAATTTCTATAATCCAATACAATCCGAAAAGAACCATCAGGTTTAGGGACAGTAAAGAGAGGATTATTCATAGGTGATACACATGACTCAATGACCCCCTGATACTCTAATTGTCTTAGAATGTCACAAACCGAAGCTTTCGCTTCACGTTTGATGGGATATTGAGGTTGAGGTTGTGGCACGGAACGCAATGGTATTTCATGAGCTGGCGAATCAACGTCCCAACCCACCTGATTGCGATCTACCGCTGGGGCTAAGGCCAAAGCCCATTCCTCCGCGAAAGCCTGCGCTTGTTCCTCAGGGACACAACGTGAAAAACTCGGAAGTATCACATCTTTCCCCTGAGAAGTGGATAACACAAAGGGTGGATGCCAATACTTCTCCGCCAATAAAATGTCATATGTAGCGGTTAGATTCTCCCAGAACACAACCTTAATGGGACGCAGTATATCACCTTCAATTAGGAAAAGGACTTTGTGTAGTCTATCCGGGGGGGCAACCCGGGTATCGGCAGTCTCAATTGTAACAAATGTGTCAGTTGCTGTCACATCCAGACGGGGACGTAGAGCCTCCCTGACTATGGTAACTTCCGCCGCGCTGTCGAGCAGAGTCACTGCCCAAGTCCGATCCAGGAGTCGCATCCTCACCGTCTGTGGCATATCTTGCTGTTAAAGCGGCAACCTTTTCTTTTGAAAAGGAGGACGGGTTCGTGCGGAATCACCCTGCTTGTCCTTGACTTCAAACTGTCGAGGCTGTTCACGAAGATGTGACGCAGGTTGACTCCTACCCCGATCCTGGCGATCCCCTCCACCGGCTTGTGAGCCTGATGTTTCCTGTAAAGAACGAGGAGAACGCTGATCAGGAACCTGAAATCTTTCAGGAGACTTAATTTTAGCGCGATCGCGCAAGTCATAAGTACGCTCAGAAGCATCAGGGGTCGGTGAACTGGCACGCGAACCCTGCTTCTGTTGTTGGGAACCCTGTTTCTTATTTCTTTGCCAATTCTTTTTAGGAAAGAAAGGGCGCCCATCCTTGTCAGGCTGGGCTTTCTGTTGTACTTGAGACTGCGTTTGTATTTGAGTCGTAGGCTTATTTCCCAGACTATTGCGGCCTATGGTTTTGTAAGCCTTTGCAATAATCTTTGGTAATTCTCGTGGTCTGTCAGGCTCCGCGACCGCCTCTAAGCGGTTTGCTACTTGAAAGCTAACGGCATCGCCCTTGACATTCGCAAGGATCATATCAGCAACCACGTCGAACACTCCCACCAGTCTCATCCCCAGCTCAACAGCCGCTTCTGCACCGTGTTCATCTTGAACGCGTTTAATCACAGAGGGGAGTACGGTCATGGAGGGGGTGCCGAAACACATAGAATATACCGCTGCAAACACCCTGCCCCAGGTGTTACAATCAGCCAATTCGGGAATTAAGTCTTTGGGTAAACTAATAGTTAAGATCCTGTGTTTATCCACAGGAGTGGTATTAGGAAAGACAGCTTCTATCTGTCCAAATTTCTCGGCAAGCCAATAAGGAAATTCATCCTTATTCTGTGGGCGCTTGCCCATGACAGAATTAACAATAACGGGACTGATGGTTACGCCACCAGGACCCGCAGGTTGCACCGCAGCGCCAGGTGGTCCCACCTGGACGGTGCGTGTTACGTACTGTATTACAGCTCTATAGACGCGTACCAACGATGTATGTAAGACGCGGAGCTCTGCCAGAGTCGCAGTTGTAAAAGCACGTGGGTGTGGGGTAAACCCAGCCAAAACGGGCCATGTGGCCCCATCTATAGATAAAGGGCCTAAACGGACCACCGTTAATGGGTGAGGAAGGGCGCCATTAAACCAAATACGGTGTTGCCAAGCTGTAAGCGGAATCTCAAGCGCTCTATAAGGCTGATACTGCTGAGGAACGGCGGTGGCAGCATACGTGTGAAACAAATCATCAGTGCCATCCACCGCCGGAAATGTGACCCAAGAGTAAAAACTTCAAACTGGTGAGCCGGATCGGCTAACACCACAAAAATAAGAGCGGCCCCAGCATCAGGAACCGCATAATGAGTCAAGTGCGCCCTCAGCGCGGCTCTGCTATGAGCCGGAATATCAACCACAGCCATTATAGAGAAGAAAGCAGAACAATGGCAGCGCAAACTCGGGTTATAAGAAAAGATATACCTTTTAAAACTTCAAGCTTGAATAAACCTATAAAAATGTCAATATAGGAGGTTACTCCGTCACAGCTGTCTCCGGAAACAGAAGTGAGGGTATTGTGGACCAGCACGAGCACTACTCAAGCGTCTCGCAGATAAGAACCAGACCAAGCGTTGGCGGCGCCATGTTGCGGGGATTCTGCTCATACACAGAACTATGCACAAGAAAACAGGACCTCAGTAAATAGGGGTGTACCTCCTATCACCTTAGTACCCAAAATCCCAACCGACTAGCAATAGTGTCTCATTCGGTCTCCTACAAATATCAAGAAGCTACGAATGTTTAGACAACCCAGAACATGAGCACTCCCGACTCACCTCAGAGTCGCGGGAACAAGACACTCTTTCGCTCTCACGTACTTGTCCACAATAAAAATAATCAGAGTCACTAAATAAGTTCAAAATGTTTAATTTGACTATAGTGATCCATGATACAGTATGCGAACCACAACTAGCAGCAAAATGCATAAAGCAAGAATCATTAGCATTGTTACAATACCATAGAATATAAAAGGAGTCGCCATTTTATAAAGACTGTGAAAAAGGCTAAATAACTGGGCCTAATCACCCTCCCCAAGGCAGTAAGAAGTTATTTTATATAACAGAAGATCTCTAGGCGTTATTAGCAGACCCCTACCTGAAAGCCTAAACCCAAGGGTTTACATCATAGGAACAGCAGCGCTCAGCTCCATGGAACGGCTTTCTTCGAGAGTGTTTCAAAAACATGCAACAACGTTATATCAAAGCACGATTCTTCTGCATTGCAGCTGTTGGTTACATGTTTTGTCTAGGTAATAGGGACTGACCAGAACAGAATAACAAGAGACATTGTTGACCGACCTTGCACATTATGTTCAGACAGAATTGAAGGAAGGCTGAGAACGTGAAAAACAATCTGTTATCATGTACAGGGCAGAGGCAAAGTGTCGCGAAAACAAACGCTTAGCAGAGGCGTGCGCAAAAGCAGCAGCATGGGGCAAGCAAAACTCATGCTAACTTAGCCCAATGCATGGCGACCAATGTGATCTTATAGGGCCATATAACCCCATATAACACCAGATGGTACTAAAACTCATGTCATTCTGTCTACATAACATCATTTTTGCTTTTGGAGATCAACTATATATTCAAAAGCAGGGCACCGCGATGGGCACGTGCTTCGCCCCCAGCTAGAAACTTGTT